>CM047582.1:26629556-26670398 GCA_026184515.1 Peronosclerospora sorghi | reverse complement strand
GTCAGACAGTCTGGTGGATAGCGATGGCGCCACCAGGTCTGTTCTGAGACGATCAGCGGAAGGTACCTCCGCTGGTGAGAGTCCAGAGGGACTACCACAAGTAACAGAAGAGTCGTTGCGTGTTGGAGAGAAACATTCCACGGGTGATAAAGACCACCGTGAGAATGAAGTAATATCCACGGTGGGAAACACCCACCGTGAGAATGAAGTGATATCCACGGTGGGAAACACCCACCGTGAGAATGAAAATTTATCCACAGTGTGAAACACCCACTGTGCGACCGAAGGTTCCAACACGACGAATGAATTCCGTGTTGATGAGAGTGAACTCACGATCGAGTGCAATCGTGAGCACAAATCCGTGGTGGCCAGTGCCCACCACGTTGCGTTAGCCATCAGCACGGGTGATAAAGACCACCGTGTCGCAGAAAAGGCGGCCGATCAGACGAGCACATCTGATCGCCAAAATTCCATGGTAGGCAGTGGCCACCATGAGGATGAGTATTCGCACACGGTGAATCGTAATCACCGTGTAGCAGTCAATCAGACGAGTACATCTGATTGCATGGGCAGTTCCGTCGAGACGATCAACGTCTTGACGCAAACGGAGACCGGATTAGCTACCCAGTCTCTGTAGATGGAATACCCTCCGAAAGAAGGTTCGGGGGTGATGGATCTTCCAGCGCTAAGCTGGAAAAATTTTACAAGAAACTTGCACGATGGTCAGATCGAACAGATCTGTATCATCGTTGCAACAGGTGATGTAGTGGATATTCGTTCACGAATATCCACATTACAAGTGGAAAATATTGGGAAAGAGGTTCCCAATGACCAAACGAGAGTTCAGCGCTTTGAAGCGCAGAGCTGGGAGTCGCTCAAAGCGAACTCCCCATTTTATGAGGTACTTCGGGAATACGCTGACGTATTTCCAGAAGAAGTACCTAGAGAGCTCCCTAAGGATAAGGGAACTCGTCATGAGATTGACCTCGCGCCAGGCACGAAGTATTGTGTTACTCGGCAATGGCCGTTGCCGCGTGATCAGGTAAAAGCGATCGACGAGTTCTTCGAAGCTCGTCGTAAATCAGGCCAAGTGCGGGAGTCTACCTCACCGCACTCTACCCCCACCTTTTGTGTGAAGAAGTCCACAGGTGGGTGGAGAATCTTTCACGCTTAAAACAAGCTGAACGCAGCGACGGTACCGGCACAGACACCGATACCGCGGAAGGATGTTATCATAGATGGTATGTGCGGGAGCACCATCTTTAGTGCTCTCGATCTAAGAGATGGATTTTATCAAATCCTAATGCGTGAGAAGGATATCCCTCTCACGGCGGTAAGCACCCCAAGCGGCATGCTTTGGGAGTGGCTTGTTATGCCGCAGGGGCTTCGAAATGCCCCTGCTACGTTTAACAGATGCGTAACGCATCTATTACGCCCGGTGCGAGAATTCGCACCGAGTTATTTCGATGACGTGTTCATCCATAGTAAGAGTGAACACGATAAAAGCGATGTAGATGTCCATAGGGAGCATCTACGTCGAGTGTTAGAGCTTATGCGTAAGCATAAGATCTATGCAAATTTGAAGAAGTGCACCTTTGGTGCACCTGAGATACCCGTTCTTGGATGCTTTATGGGCAAGAACGGGGTGCGTCCTGATCCAGAAAAGATCAGGGTGATCGTTGAATGGCCTACGCCAAACAACGTTAAGGAACTTCGAAAGTTCCTTGGGTTGGCAACATATTTGCACAAGTATTCGTGCAACTATGCTGGGTTGATACGGCCTCTTTCTCAATTACTTAAGAAAGATGTCGAATGTCATTGGGATACCCAATGTCAAGATGCTTTTGATGCAGTCAAGCAAAGCTTGACTGAAGCGCCTGTCTTGGCTATAGCCGATAACGAGCGTCCGTTCCACATCGTTTGCGACGCGAGCCATTTCGCTATCGGCTGTGCTTTGATGCAGCGTGATCACGATGATCGTGATCGCGTAATCTGCTATCAATCGCGTCAGTTGCGCCCAGCCGAGCGCAACTATTCAGTGCATGAAAAGGAACTCCTTGCCATGAAGTACGCACTGGCTAAGTTTCAGATCTATCTATTGGAAGATAGACCGTTTGTGGTTTACACGGACCATGCGTCGCTACGCACGGTCGTGAATTCACCACACATTTCTCAAAGAATGGCTCGATGGCTGTCATTCTTTGCTGAGTACAACTTTACGGTTGAATACAAACCCGGAAAGTTGAACGTGATAGCGGATGCGCTATCACGAAGGCCCGATTACGAGACGAAACCGTCCGTAACCGAAGGGGCCGGTGCAAACGCGATCCGTTGCACTGCTTTGTCGTCGTCAATTATACGACAAGTACGCGAGGCGTACAAAACAGACGAGGAGACACGTCTGTTGATTGATTAATTACGTAATCAATCAAGTGAGAAGCGAGACGAACTCCCAGAGTTCCTCCGCGCTTGCGTGCATCGATATCGACTGCACAATGGTCTGCTGATTTACAGCACAGACCAAAAAGATGAAAGTCGCATCGTCGTTACAAACGACGATGATCTCAAACATCAAATAATGTTTGAGTATCAAGATGCACCGATTTCGGGGCATCAAGGTCGAGAGAAGACATACGCTTCTCTCGCACGTGACTTTTACTGGCGAAATCAGTACAAGTGGGTACGCAAAAACGTACGCTCTTGTGAGATTTGCCAGCGCGTTAATCCTGCGCAGTCTGCACAGGCTCCGCTGCAATCTCTGCGGCTCCGACAGAGTGTTGGAAGTCCATTTCAATGGACTTCGTATTCGGTCTTCCACCCGACAATAGTCGGAAGACTGGAATAGTGGTCTTTGTAGACCGTTTCAGTAAGATGGTACATCTTACTGCAGTATCAGAGAATGTAACCGCCGCTCAAACAGCGCGGATATTCGTTGATACGGTATTCCGTTTGCACGGAATGCCGGAAGACATTGTCTCGGATAGAGATCCGAGATTTACAGGACGTTTCTGGCAAGAAACGTTCTCATTGTTGGGAACCCAGTTGAAGATGTCAACTGCGGACCATCCGGAAACGGATGGGCAGATACGGGTTAACCGCGTTCTCGGAGACATGTTTCGATCATACGCACATGACTTTGAACAGTGGAGTGACTACCTGTCACTAACTGAATTTGCGATTAACAATTCGGTGCATGCTTCAACTAAGCATACACCGTTCTACGTGAATGCCTTAAGGCATCCACGAACCCCAGCTTTACTTGGCGGTACGCCAAATCTAAGTGGGGGAGGGACCCGCTCAAATTTTGAGCGAGTCAATGCACAAGTTGCGACTGAAACTTGTGAACAAAACGATGGCCCTTCTACAGAAAATACAGTAGAAGCGGAAGCAGCTTCAATTAAAACTGAAGCTGTATACGATGAATATGTGTCTGCAGCAATGGCTGCATACAACGAGGACAATGCACCTACTGCTGATAAAGCAGTAGATGAATTCGTATTACAGCGCCAAGCTGTAATACGCTATGTAAAGGATGCACTTGCCTCTGCTTTTGATAAGCAGAAGCAAAATGCAGATAAACAAGGAAGGAAGAACAAGAACTCCTTTCTTAAAGGTGAATTAGTATTACTAAGTACTACTAATTTGCCTACACATGCAATAAGCAACTTCCCTACACGGAAGTTGCTTCCTAAGTACATTGGACCCTTCAAGGTCCAAGAGATTCGGGGGAATGCCTATACCTTAGACATTACCACAGCAATGCGGCTTCACCCAACATTCTATGTTGGGCGGCTTAAGCCGTATCACTCGTCTTCGTCTTACGACGAGACGCAGAACCACGGAAGATGCCGTGCTTCTCCTAGTCTCCCAAGAGAGACTTGTAATCGGCCTTCAGCCGTTGGTGAGCAGAGCGGAGAGTCTTTACCTCCGCCTTCGACTGCTCAAGATCAGCCGTGCGCCGATAGAGCTCTCCCTTATAGCGGGAAAGCTCAATGTACAGAAGATCATTCTTCTGATGGAGGGCAGTGTGCGCCCCGAGGATGTCGCGGACATCCTCGCGAAGAGACCGATATGTCTTCACACAGTGAGACATATCGCTGCTCAAGGAGGAATAACCCTCCTCGAGCTTGCGGAGCGAAGAACCATGCTCCGCAACAACAACGGCGAGGGAATTCTCAACCTCCGCCGCCCCTGATTGATAATCAGGGGAATAAGCGATATATCCTCGAGCGCTTGATCTCGAAGCGCTCGGTGCCTTTGAAGAAGGGGCAGCGTACCGAGTACTTGGTACGCTGGCTGGGATATCCCCAAGAGTTCGACTCTTGGGAACCAATTGAGGTTCTGAGGGCCGACGCCTCAGACCTTTTGACTGAGTTTGAGAAGAAGTCTCAAACTCATAATGCGAAGTAGCATCAACAGTAGGTGTTGATGCATTCAGGGTATCAATTAAACCCTGAATTTCGGCAGGTACGGAAAAGCCACCGTAACCCCCGCAACTCCTCCTCTGACAGACGAGGAGCGCCCTGCGTACACCGCGGGCAAACGAGGTGAGAAGGGACACCTCACTTTAACCCTTCTTTGATGCAAGTAAAATGGATGTATTCCATTTTGCCTGTTCGTGAGTGCTTTAAAAAGCGCTCGCGCATTACGTGAACTTTATTCACGTAATCATCTGGGCTTTTGTTGTAGTTGTCAACAAAAGCATTCCAACTCTGAGTCAGGGCGTCTTTATCGTCCCTGTTCTTCCTTGACCCTTTCCGGCTCGAATAATATCGAACCTGGAAAAAGAGGTCAATAAAGTACAGACGTCTATCGTCTGTACTTCGATCGAATCGACGTGACTGGATGTCTTCGCAGTCATCCAGCACGTTGATATCGAACAACGCATACTGGCAGTCCCGTTTACGGTGACCGCCACTGTTGGGGGCAATAGCCCAGCCAGGGGTCCAAAACCCCACCCTGTACGGAACATGTGGTTCCGTACGATGATACGCTTTAGAAGCGGCAGCCGCCGCTTCTGTTCGATCACTTTTAGCAGGCGGAGCACCGCCCGCTTCAACACCACGAGCCGGGGTTAAATCACCCCGACGTGGAGAAGTACTTGGTCCAGGTGGGGCTCTGCGTTCCTGCAACCACCTGTGATAATCATTGTCGCTGTAAGCTATGACAGCGACACCAGAGTCGTCATCGCTGTTAGGCGATGAGCACCTAGCGAGTTTCGACTCGCTATATCCTTTAGTGGGGACATCTGTATCCCCATCACTTTGTTCGGAGTCAGAACTCCCGAACATGACCCTCTTGGAAACACGCCATTCGGAAGTTGCCATCATGCGAGATGTTGCATTAGCAACATCTCCCTGTTTCTTTTCAGATGCCGCCTTAGCAGCATCTGTGGTCGAAGACGGTACGTCTTCCGACCTTTGCGTAGTTGATGCTGCTAATGCAGCGTCACCGTTGTCACTCAACACCTCAGCACCTAGTGCTGAGGCGGAGGAAGAAGCTCATTCATTGTTTTCAGCAGCGCTCTTTAGAGCGCTGCCGCCGTGTGGCTTGACCATCGAGTCGATGGTCAATCAGTTGGTGAATGAGAAATTCTGACCAACAAGTGCCACCCCTGATTGTCCAAAATAAGAATTATTATTGGCCAACCACCTTAAGTGGGGGGTGATGTAATGGGGTGCCATTACATAATTAATATTCAAGTTATAATATCACAGTTTAATTTCAGACGCGTTGTCTGAAATTTAAATAAGAGATTATAAGTTATTATAATCTAAGAAGGAAAAGTCGATTCGGTATAAATACCGAATCTTGCAGGTTAACTAATAGTACAGTTAGTTAAAGACTTGATATTATTATATTAATTAGTTAGCTACTATACTATTAGCCTCTAAACAACCCATTAAATAAACACTCTTAATTTTGCGTTCTAGATAACAAGTGAATATTAATATATTTACTTTTATTATAGGATTAGTTGTTACCAACTAATCCTGCCCTATTGTATTGCGCGCTTCCTCGCAAAATACAGTGTAAGCCTGTAACAGGATCAGTCCTGTTACAACCTTGGTCCTGATCCTATGTGTATGAATGAAAAAATTGATGGAAAACTAAAAGATGAAAATTACTTGGAGGCTGACTGGAACGATCCGGTGTACCTCCCTAAAGTCCCCAAGGTACCCAAGGTGCCCAGAAAAGGGCTGGGAATGCCACCCGACGAAGACGACCTTGAAGAAAAGTCGAAGGTCGGGGATGAGGCTATCACCGAACAAGACCTGGACAAGATGTATTATGTTTTTGAATTGAAGCGATTTTTTCGCCAAAACCAGGTCTTTCGGGTGTTGGACCTCCATATCCCCGACCGTCTTCTCGGTCCCACTACCGAGCCGATCCAGAGTGATCGACCATTACTGCTCGTCAAGAATTTGGTGGCGATGTTGGCGGAGGTTGGCATTAAAATGCAGAACCCTGCCGGTGTCAATAAATTGTTTGAATTTGATGCTTGGAGACTGAGGCGTCGATGTCGGACCTCCACGACCGTTTGGTGCCACTGGTGGGGGCGGTTCACCGCCCAACTCCCACCACGGCAATGAAGGTCGCCGAAGCCTCCACACAGCTTGTTGACATTGGTTCCGATAATGAATCGATCTACCAGTCTCCACCGGCTTCTAACAGCTCATCAGAGTCGGATACCGGTGTCGTGCGGATGACCATGGGGGTGGACCATGCCCGGTCTGAACAAAAAAAGGGACATGCGGCAGCAAAGGGCTGCTTGCCAGTCGGGGCCCCAGCGATCCCCACAGGCCTCAGTTCCGCAAAAGGATGGTATCAACACGTTGCCCATGACGCCAGCCAACGTCCAAGCCATGTTTGAGACGATGATGCAACGTTTCATGGAAGAACGGGTTAGACCACCTATGCGCCCACATGTCCAAGACCGGTCTACCTGTCAAGGTGTCAATGTTTGCAAAGATGTCGATATGGAATCGGTAACATCTATGGATAAGCTTATTAGAAGTGATAAACCAACCGGCAAGGGAAGGCGGAAGCCGCAACCGGCAAGACCTCGTAGACCAAGCAAGACAAGTGACTGTGATATGGAGTCGATCGGCGGTCTTGACGACCATGGTGGGTCAGATGGTACAGGCGCAGGCAAGGTGTGCAAGGCTAACCTAGCCTCCACTACTGCCTACGACTTTGGATCTGCTGCGATTCCGCGCATCCGTATGGCCGCGACGACCGACCTCAAGGACTTCACCGGCAAGGATGCTGATGAAGACCAGGCCCGGTCTTGGTTCAGTCGGGTCAAGTCTGCGTTCCTGCGAGACCAGACCCCAACAAGCGAACGTTGTTTAATCTTCTGGGATTTGTTAAAAGGACCGGATGCGAACTGGATTCAACAGTTGGGTCGGGGCGTCCGGTCTGACTGGGACCAGCTATGTGCAGAGTTTGAAGGTCAATATTGTAACTCCGGATTTTCGAGTGCCCGCAAGTATCACCATATGCAGAAGCGGAGCGACGAGACACCGATCGAATATTTGCATCGGTTGAACGTGGCTGCACTTCGTGCCGGCATAACAATTAAAGAGAATAACCCGCCGAACGGTGCTGCTCTGGAACATGTGGGTCACTACATTAGTACCCTGGACGATCAAGAACTGGCGAACCAGCTTACTCTGCTGCGTCTTAGGGACGCGGGTGAAGTTGAACAAACTCTACGGACGCTACAGCAGTCGCGTAGCATGAGGGCGAAGAGTGCTGGTGGATCAGGTCGCTACCGATCCAAGACCCAGACACAGACCGATCCGGTCAAGAGACCTTGGACCAGACCGACCCGAGCGGTCAAGTCAATTGTAGCTGATGACAGCACGGGGTCAGAAGGGGAAAGTGGAAGTCCATCCAGCCAGGAGTCATCGGATGAAGACCAGTATCGTTGCGTCTATGTTGCGGGACCTGCCCCGATGACCAAGTCAAAGTCCGACCAGGTGTACCGGAAGGGAGGGAACGGAAGCAAGTCCGATCCAGACCGACCTCGTCAGAAGTGCTCCCACTGTGGGTCGAGCAAACATGATGGTCCAAACTGCTGGAAGAAGATGGTGTGCAAGAAGTGCGAGAGACGCGGCCACCCGACCGACCACTGCCTCTTCGTATGCAAGTAATGTAGACAGATCCACGAGGCCAGCCACTGCAAGATTGAAGAATTTTTTAACATGATGCGCAAGTGGTACGTGCCGGACAAGCACGCGGGGATGCTGCCGCCGGACGCAGAAAAGATGTTAGACTAGAACGCTCGCCAGGTTGGAATCTGGATCGAGCCGAGCGTTCTACGGTTCACATCTATGCATATGTCGGCAAAGAGGATAAGACCGACAATACACGTTATATTCCAAATTGCGTCGACCGAGACCATCCGGTCTACAGTCTGAAGACCGATGAGTACTCCCGGACTAAGGTGGTTATGCAGTTGGACTTGCTGCCTGGAGAATCCCGCGGATACTGGAACTATCACGCGCCTGATAAATGGTTCAATCGGGCGAAAGCCTGTGGCAAGATTAATAACCAGAAGGCGAAGATGTTGTTCGACTCTGGGGCTGAAGTCTCGATAATCGACTCCGCCTTTGATCGTAAGGTCGGATGTCGTATAGACGATACCCAGAGACAAGAATGCGTCGGGATCGGCGAAAACTCTTATATGACCGAAGGAAGAACGCGTGTGAAAATTACTTTGTCGGGATCGCTGGTCTACTTTTTCAGCGCTTGGGTTGGCAAGTTGGCTGGTCAAGACGCTTTACTAGGAATGGATTTCATGGTCCCAGCTGGTATTCGCCTAGACCTGTCACATGGAGTGCTTACGCTCGCGGATGAGGTCCAGGTCCAGTTGGCTGGTCGAAGACCTCTGTATGGTTCGTATACCGATCTGGTCCGGCGGGACCAAGACCTCACTATCCCAGTTGGTCGGTCTGCCGATACCCCGGTTGAGAAAGTTTTCGTTCGAGGAAGTTGTGGTTGACCAGGGGCGATCGGTGGGTCTCGACCTTCGTAAAGAGTGCTGGTCGACGCGATTTTGTCCGTGTTACCAATATCGGTGACAAGCCGCTGACACTGAACAATAACACTATTGTCGGCATGTGGTTAGCAGAAGGGAAGGTACCAAGGAAGATGGGGTTCGTCTCTATTGGGTCGAGGCGGTATGTCGAGTGGCAAAACCTGGCGTACCAATCGACCACCGATCTTATCAGCGATGATGGGTCGGTGGAAGAGGATACCTCACCTTTAGTGGAAAGACCAAGTTATGTCACCCCAAAAAAGATGTTGGTCCGAAGAAAGGCGCCGCAGTCAACAGGAACGGTGGACCATCAAGTAGACGAGCCGAGGCTAGTCAACGTGGTGTCAGCACAATACCAGGCGACAGCGGAGAAAGAAACGGAAGAAGGGGAACATGAAATTGCTAGGTCGGACCATGACAGTATTCCTAATCAGACCGATATCAGTGAAGTACAGCCCGTCGATCAAGACCAGGGGCGTTCAGCCGGTCCAGATGGTCTAGGTGATATCACCCCAGAAGATGAACAAGTCTGTATACATGAAGGCGGGGAACAGTGCATTCAGGAGCTGGAAAGCCAAATGGCAGTCCTCCCTGATGTGTCTGCCGACTCTCCCGAAGTTACAATGGATGATTTACAAGTGGGTGATCAAGGCCTTAACAGGCCAGACCAGATCGAGCAGTTGAAGAATATAATATGGAAGAAAAGACATCTGCTGATCGGAAAGGGCAATGCCTTACCACCTGCAGCCGTGGTGCGATTTGCGATATTGACGTTGGAGATGCCAAGCCGATTGCTCAGCGATGTCGACGTGTGGCGCCACAGTACCGGGAAAAGCTTTCTGATCTTATCAAAGGACTGTTGGATACTAAGATTATTAGACCGTCGACCTCGCCATGGGCCTAGCCGATCGTAATTGTTATCAAGAAGAACGGCGTCGACATCAGGTTGTGCATCGACTATCGGCTGGTAAATCGGTTAACTAAACTTATGGTGTACCCGATGCCGCTGATTAATGATTTGTTGGAAGACCTGGACAAGACCTTGTGGTATTGTTCGCTGGACATGGCAAGTGGATTTTGGGTGGTCTCGATGACTGATCGAGCCCGTGAGATTTCCGCATTTGTGACACCGTTTGGTCTTTTCGAGTGGAATTGTATGCCGTTCTGTCTGAAGAACGCACCCCAGATCTATCAAAGGTTGATAGACAACGCACTGTACGGAAACTTCAAAATCAAGACCGATCGGGACCCTGCCGAAAGTTATGATGTGTTTACAGAGGGTGAATCCGATCGGGAAAGAAGAACGTCCGTTCTAGGGAGGCGGTCGTACATCGACGACATTCTGATACCTTCCTCGTCATGGAACGATCTGTGCGATAAGGTTGAACGATAGTTGGAGACATGCGACCGCTGGAACCTATCTATCAGCGCCATAAAAAGTTTTTGGGGTATGTCCAAGGTCGCCTATTTAGGTCATATGGTCTCGAACAATGGTCTAGAGGCTAATCCTAATGACCTGGATTCGTTAAGCAACCTCCCGTTTCCCAAGTCTCTGAAGGCAATGCGGTCCTTCCTAGGAAGTTTAAACTACTACATCCGCTTCATCGAAGATTTTGCTATCTACGCGGCTGTGTTGTATGAGATCCGGGAAGTGGACTACCATATGTTGCGCGAAGAAGACCGGGCAACTTTACATGGGGGTGCCGACTCTGGTCTTGCTGCATATTGTCCGCAAGTGGAGGCCGAAGACCATATGAAGCGTGAAAAGTTTGCTTTTGGTATGTTGAAGGCTCAGATGGTGACAGCACCGATTTTGAAGCATTTCGATCCCGAAAAGGTCCCGACCATTATTGTATATGCTAGTCAGTAGGCCATTTCGGCCACTCTAGTACAAGATCATGATGGTGTGTACCATCCAATCACGTTCACGAGCAGGACGATGAAGCCAAATGAAGTGAACTATGGAATTGTCGAGAAAGAAGTTCTGGCGTTGCTACGAATTCTGGATGTGTGTTACAACCTGCTGGTCGGTCGACCTATAAAGGTCCTGTCAAGACGGTCTACTTTGTCCTGTCTATTATCAGCCAATGGGATGGACGGACGTCTAGGCAGATGGTCGACGGTCTTGTCGCAGTGGACCCTCGGGGTCGTTAAGTGCACCAGGGGCGAGGAAGAGATATTGGGCACATTAGATTCCAGTATCACCCCTCGGTATGAAGTGGACGAGGCATTAATAGCGATTGCCCCGAGGAAGCAACCTCGGCAGTCAGTTTCGAGACCGCCACCAACCGTCGACCATGATGAAGAGCTCTTGGTCTTAAGTTTTGACGGATCGGCAAGCGTGAAGAAGAAGGTCGGCGCCTATAGTGCCATAGTGTGGAAGTTGCCACAATGGTCTATAGTTGCAGCCGCTGCTGATTTCACGCCGGATATTACGGTTAACGAGGCGGGGTACCGAGGTCTACTTCTATGTCTGGACCTTCTGTCGTCGCAAGAGAAGGGGAGAGTCATCATATGTGGTGACTCCAACCTAGTGATCAGACAGGTCACCGGAGAGATCGACTGCAAGGCCCCACGACTAAGGACGCTAAATGATCGGGTAATGAAGGCATTGAAAGACCATCCCAACCACGAGCTGTTGCACGTGAAACGGGACTGGAACAGAAGTGCCGACTACCTCGCGACCAAGGCCATGCAAGACCAGACCGGGACTACGATCACTGAGGAGGCCGTTCTTGATCAATTGATGAATATAAACAGGCTCCCCGAGGTGATCGGACCCAAGAACGCTCCGGACCAGGTGCATGGGATGGTCGCGACTAGACCGAAAGATCGGAAGTCCCACCAACCGTTCCCAAAGGAACGGTTGAGTGAATCGTTTTGCAACGACTAAGGGCAGAACGGATCCTCAAGGCGCAGGACGAAGAAGAATGGATTGTGAATTTGAAGACCTACCTGCGCGGTGAATTGTCTAAGTTGACGAATGGTCAAGCGAAAGAATGTGCCAAGATCGCAGACAGCTACGAAGTGGATGAGGATGGTTTACTATATTACTGCCGCGATGCCGACCAAGACAGTGCAGACCGGGACCGATTGGCGAAATTGGTGATACCTGAGTTGCTGCAGCCGTATGTCCTCCATAACCATCACTACCATGTGAGTCTAGAAGGGGGAATCAGGGCATAGGCAGAACGTATCACAAGATCAGTTCCCACTTTCACTGGAGAGGTCTTTTCCGAAGTGTACAGAAATATGTGGGTTGTTGTACGGATTGCGAGACCGGAAAGGGTAGACCGGTAATCAAGGGCGATCACCCGGAAATATCGAAGCTACCTACCCTTTCCAGGTCATAGCGATGGACCATATACCGTCTCTGCCTAAATCGACATATGGCAATACTGAGTTGTTGATCTGGGTAGACCTGTTCACCGGTCTAGTTATTGCGAAGGCAAGTGCGTCCCGGTCTGCCGAGCAGATCGCCAAAAGTTACGAAGAATGCGTGTTCCGAAGGTTTGGCGCCAGCGAGGTCATCAGACACGACCGAGAACCCGGTTTCATGGACGAGGTGTTCCGGTCGTTTAACAATATGCTGGGCCAGAAACAGAGCGCGACGATGGCATATCGTCCGCAAGCGAATGGATCGGCATAACGTATGGTACAAACTATTACAAGAGCAATCAAGATGTACGTTGCCGATCCAGACCAGCGCGATTGAGACGAATACGCAGAAAGGCTGGTGTTTGCACTCAACTCGTCGACCGATCGGGTCCGAGGAGAAACGCCTTTTTATCTTGCGTATGGATGGGACCCCCGGTCCACTCTTGAAGTCGCGATACCTATTGGCTGCACTCGGACCCGCAATCGTAATGCTCGACGTTGGCGCATGCAGGTCCAGAAACATTACCAGCATGCAAGAGAAATTGTCAACGAAAAGTTACGTCAAGCTACACAAGACTGGGCAGACCGAAACAACGACCAGGTCCAACCCCACGGTATAGAACCAGGGGCGAGGGTATGGTTGTACCTAGACCGAGTGAAGGAGGGCTATGCGAAGAATCTGGCTCACATGTGGCACGGTCCTTTCCGTGTTGCCGAGCTGATTGGTGAACACGCTGCCCGTCTAGTAACAATCGGCACGGACTACAAGGTCATGTGTCCAAGTTAAAACTGGTCAGAGAATTTCTTGATCGTCCCAAAATGCCCTGTCTAGTAGACGAGGCAGAACGGTTTTATTTCGATGAAGCATTACTACCGGAGGACAGTTGGGAACGACCGCTGGAGAAGGACGAATTTGAAGTGGAAAAGGTCTTAGATGTCCGATCGGTCAAGAAGACCAGGTTCGGCCGGACCCACCGAGAATATCTGGTCCGATGGAAGGACCATGATGAAACAACTTGGATCGATGAGTCCGACCTGAACTGTGGAGCACTACTACGAGAATTCGAACGGGACCGAGTCAGTCGGAACCGTTTCGCAGTGATGCAGACCCATGAAGACCAAGACCAAGACATGCAGTAGCATCGGTCTTCCCGACCGACGTGAGAGGTGAAAGGTCTTGTATCTTGTGTCTTGTGTATTGTGAATATGTGACGAATTGGAATAGTGGAGTGACGAAAGTGGATTGTTTTTTCGCGATGTAAGTGGAACGGTTGGTGATAACGTGTCTAGTGCAAATCTGGAGAAAGTGGTGGAATTAGCGCAAGTGATTTGATGACCTAACATGTGAAAAAGAACGATGATATATATTAAGTGTTATCTGGTAGACTACTTACGACCTCACTCGCCATCACCCCACAGACGGCCTACCTTCAACGACGGATGCTTTTCAACTTGGTCCTGGTACTGGTTACGCCAAGGTTTTTGTTGGTCTAGTTGGACTAAAGCATCCTTGAGGTCCAAGACCGGTGTAGTGCACCCAAGACCGGGGTAGCATGTTCCACCATCAGCCAGCAGCCGGGTCCTCTCGACGAGACGCCGCGGCATATGAAGTACAACTGGATATAAGAACACATCGACGTCGCACTCGTGGGCCAGCATCCCGTCCAAAACATATTGGCACAGGGACTGCCAGGCCTCACCCGCTCTGATCCGACGCCGCTTGCGCTTGTTCTGGATGGTCGCCAAGCCAGGGTCTTGCCGAACTCGTTCCGGGGGAAGCACCAGATAGTGGGATGCCTCCCAGATGGCTTGAGCGTGAGTCTTGTTAAAATATTTCACCCGACTCATGAAAGCATTGACCCACGGAGTCGAGTGGAAGATGAACCCCAGCTTGGGATGCTCGAAAATCTTCCACGGCTCGTCAGCGTACAAGCAGGAGATCTGTGCCGACGTGATCAAGTCCGGCCGCCATTCCGACGCGGCAGGAACTTTCTTCGCCGGCGGAAAGCCAATGGTCTGGACGAGAGAAAGACCGGGCCAGGAGCTGCTTGGTCAGGGTGGACCGGCGTAAACAACCGATCTTACCTGGCGACCACGGCAAAGTATCCTCACGCGTTCGTGGCGGAAGGGAAGAACTGTCGATTGCCACGTTGGCCAACAAAGCATCTTTGTGGAGCTTGGACGTCCCAGGAAAGACCGTAGGTGTTGAATTTGTCGACGCATGAGGTGGTGGAACGCCACCATGCGGACCGGTCTTCTTGGTCTGCTCCGAAGTTGATGCAACTTGAACAAAACTTTCATGTGGACTTGTTTGCGACTTGGATGGGATGGGGACAGCAAACTCCGAATCACCGGAGTCTTCGACGGAGTCATCCCAGGACGAGACCTCTGAATACTTGGCACGGTCAGCACTGGCGGTCGACGGTGCTTGATTTTTGGAGATGTTACTGTCGTCATCCTCGTCCAAGCTTGGGCCCACGAGAAGCGCCTGCGTCTTGGCTCGCTTATGGGGCACCGCACTCTTCCCTTCGAGTTCAGGGTCGCACGCTATGCCCCGCGCCCTCGATCTACCCGGCGCGTCCGCGCGCTTCTTTGATTTGTGTGCAATTTCGGGCTGGAGAATTTCGGCCAATGAACGGCCTTGGTCTTGGTCCCGGTGTAGGTCCACCAAGGCGGCCGACGCAGACCGGTCTACGCTGGAGGCAGCAACCGGATGCCGATGAGGACGCAACAGGTCAACCAAGCGCTGATGACATTCTTTTAATACCGCCCGACGACCGTTCGCTGCCTGCGTCGAATCGTTCGACTTGCGTTCACAAGACCGGACCTCCTCGGTCTGGTCTTGAATCGAAATTCGGAGCTCAGTGAGACGCCTCTCGAGGTCGTCGCTTTGAATGCTCAACGTGGTCTGGTCAAGAAGGTCTTCTGCTTGCTGATGTTGGACCAGCACAATCTGCTCCCGAAGATGAAGATGATGAGCCTCCAAGCGGGTCAACCTATTGCGCGCGTTTATGAGTCCGGTCAAAATCTGACGCAGCTGGAGGTCATGCGTGTTCGACTGCCGATCGGCGGCAAGCAGGGCATTGATCTCCTTGCTGATGCCAGGAGATATACGGTCTGGAGGTATACGGGCTGAAGACAAACGAAGGTTAGAACAGGTCCAAGGTGAAGACCGGACATGCATGCTTACGTTGTGTCGCCTGTTGAGCAATCTGCTCCTGCAGACGTGCAATCTCTTCAAGTGCGTCTTGCAAGTGCGCGTCGGTCCCGGTCTGATGCCCTGCCGATGTCTGAGGTGCAGTAGAACGATGGGAGCTGCCAGACCGGACCGACCGGACGGGCGAAGTGACATGCGATGAAGTGATATGCGAGATGCCTACAAGAACGGTCGTTAAGGAAATACAAGAAGGTCAAGTCCAGCAGTGCAAGTACCTGGAACGGATGAAGAAGATGGTTGATCCATGTCGGAAAAGTCTGAATGACCAAGGTTTAACTGAATATGATGGACGAGGTCAGACCGTTGTCGTTGTGCGACACGGTCTGACTCGGGGGCGGCTGTGGAGAAGCGTGCCCAAAATTTGGCACACTTCTGGTCAAGTTTCGTCAAGGCATTTGGTCTAATTTCGGATTGGTTTAAACAAGGGGGGATTTTCAGCCTATCAGACTCAATAAGTGTCAAGAACGCAAGTTTTGGTGAGTCACCCGACTTTGGGTATTTTACATATTTTTGTGTGGGTACATTTAGGGACTATAGGGTAGTAGTATTTTAGTTGTGGTTTTACCTTTTAGGACAGAGGTTATACCTTTAAGTAAGGAAATCTTTTAGCTTTCGGATAAGTGGCTGAAACCTCTTCTGGTCTTGGTTCACACCACAGCTAGGGGTCGCCGTTCTTCCCTTTTCGTACGCTAGTCTCCTCCCCCCGCCGCGGAGTGTTTGGGGGAAGAGGGTCGAATTATCCCCTCTCGCCCATTATACCCGGTCTGGACGCGCCGCACGCGCACTTTGGCCCACCGGAAGTCCCTCGACGGGAGTACGATTTGGCGATCTCAACACCTCAACTCAAGTACGTTTGGAACGTGCTATTCACTGGATTGGTCTTGGCGTGGAGATATCGTTTGTGGAGTTTCACGAGCATATTGGGTCTTTACGCGGACATATTGGCTTGTTTTAATATTGGTTGGAAACTAGACCGGTTTTGGTCTTATTTCGTATTGGTCAGGGGCTAGACCGGAACGGTCGGTCTACCCTCTATTATTTCGTATTGGTCAGGTCTTGATCGTTTGGACGATCGACCTATTAGAAGTTATATCTTGGAAGTGGTTTTGGTCTGTTTGTGTCTGGGGTGAAGAGTTCCGCCCCAGAGATACCTACCCAGATCGGTCTTCTATATTCAAGACCGCTTCGATCCAATCTGCGATCCCGATCCACCGAGTGTGTAACTAGCCCATTCCATCGGGTACACAAGGTGAGATGGACACTAAACAATCGGACCAAGTGGGTTCTGATGACGACCGTTCGTCTGCTTGCAGCGGACGATCGGACCAGATCTCGAGTGGTGGTCCGCGGAGTACCCCCTCCGAAAGTTGGAAGGCTGTGCGAGATGGTGGTAGTCAGGTTATCGATGCTAATGTTTTCGATTTCGAACTTGACTCCATCACAGCAGATAGTGAACCTGAAAAGGACTCATTTTAGCATGTGAAAATTCTGTCAGACTCTGATCGCCACCACGAGCTCACCTTTATGTTGGTGAGTTGACCTTCATATTCCTCGACCGTGTGGCGACTGGCATTCTCAACAAGAAGCAAGATCTTACGATCTTTGCGTCGGAATTTGCGGTTCATTTCAAGGATACATGACTTAAAAATATCGCTTCTCATCCATGCTTTATTATTATTGTAGTACTTGACATGCGCTAGCTTTGTCATGTCCACGTTCCGGTAGCAACGGGGTTTGGCCGCTTTCCCGATGAATAATGGTTTGAGTTTTTCAGATCCTGGGCAACATTTTAAGAGAGAAAATGAATAAGAAACAGACACCAAGGTCACAGAACCACTAACCAGAGGTATTGCACGCCAGCAGAATTGTAATTCTGGCCTTGTACTTCTTAAACCCTTTCTCAACAGACTTGGCAAGTGTCTTGTTGGGGGACATACGGAAAAAATAGCCCAGTTTCATCACAATTGAAAACATCATTAAGGGCATAGTTTCCAGTAATATCTTGGATTTCAAGGAGGAATGCAGTCAGATCATGAATCGGGGCACTCTCAGCCTCTCCGTGTAGACGGTAGGACTTTATGTTGTGGCGTGACTTGAATCGCTGAAGCCACCCGTCAGACGCAGAGAACTCCTTCTGCGTGGGGGTATTAATTCGAAGGGACTCGGCAAAGAAAAGTGCCTTGGCAATTACGGGAGCGTCAGTGAGCACCACATTATTGGACCTTATCTGGACAAACCAGATCTTGACAGCCTTGTCCAACTGCTGACGCGTGGTAAAGTTAGCAAGATAATTAAGGTGCGTGATGAGGAGAGCACTAAAGAAGGTAACCACCTCAGGGAAATCACACACGCGTAGTTTTTTGCGTTGAGGATCGGAATTGCCTGCTGTAGCCTCGATGGCAGCTTGTAAAATTTTCTCCCTCTCGCGGATGATACCTGTAACAGTTTAACGGCTGGTGTGGTTGAATTTTTCCCTAAGCTGTTCATGGGTAAGAGAAGGATGGCTCTCATGGTAGTCCAAAATTGTCTTCTTTGTTTCTAAAGGGATGGCCTGCCTTGTTTTCGGTGGCATCTTGGTGCTGGGAAAAATGTACCTGATGTGATGCGGTGACAAAATACAGGACTGTGATACACCTGCTTGGGCTGAGTGATGGCTGATGGGTGGGATACTGAGCTCCCCTTTTGATATATCTGATTGTTTTGGTAAATCTATACAGTAAAACAACAGATCAGAAGCATTTTGAGGCTTTCCATGGCATTCTGGTAACCAATTCTAAAATACTACAAATTTAGTGCCTCTTATAGCGAGGGTCACTATGTATAAAACGTATATTCTTGCACGGATCTTGCTCTTATAAATGGAATGCTCTTATAGAGAGAGGATTTTTGCTGGCGGAAATCCGTATGGTCCTGGCAATGGTTCTTATAGTACATGGCTCTTATTACAGTGGCTCTTATAGAGAGGGTTGACTGTAAATGCAAAAAGGAAAGTAAAAAATATTATGTATGGTTACTTAAGTAGCTATCCAGTACTAATGCAACTTAATCTCGTAACCGCTATTATATGCAATAAATGTATGGCTTACCTGAACAGCCAATGGGATTCCACTATTCGAAAGAGTGCAAAGTCCAAAATGGATACACACTCTTCCAACACTCCTCCTGGAAGACAGGAGGCTGTGACACCATCACTGCAGGCCTAGTGCTGCACGCAACACTTTAATACGCTGTGCTCCCAAGTCCTTGGTCAGTAGATCTGCCAACATATCTTCGCTCGGCACGTGTCTCGCTAAAACAATGCCCTTCTTGGTATAGTCCTTCAGAAATTTTAGCTTGATGTCCACGTGCTTCGAGTTCTCCGCACTCGCTTCATCTTCCAATTGTCGAATTGCAGCTTGATTATCCATTTTAAACATGAGCGGCGTCTTGGCATGCATGCCAATTTCAGCGACCATCTCTCGCAGCCCTAATTCCTCCTTGCCGGCCATGGCTGCCGCAACAAATTCAGCTTCTGCGGTTGATAACGCAACCGCCATCGCCGAAACACTTTTCCGGTCCACCTTGTCAGCGGCGAAATCCGCATCACTGTAAACCATAATCCGGAGCGGCATAGGCAGATCATCATCATGTCTTAAAACCAACTTGAGATCACTCGTTCCCTTAAGGTACTTGAGGATCCTCTTGGCAACCTTGTAATCGCCCAGCGTGGGTGCATGGGTCTTACGCGTGGCTCGGTGCACGGCGAACGAAATGTCAGGATGCGTACCCGGGCGACTCATATCAGACTGCCCACGAGCGATTGAAATTGTTTGATACTTGGTAAATTCTCCTTCGGCTCCACCAACAGAAGTTCTTGATACTCCTTATCGTCATCTGGTGTCAGCACCGGAGTGCGAGCTCGATTCATTTTCTCCAGCTTGTTCATCTTCAATACTTCCTTGATTGTGCCTTCTTGGTCTAGCACATATCCATTCCTCGGATCGCCTTGAATCCGGATGCCCAGAAACTTGGTAACACTTCCCAAGTCTTTCAATTCCAAAACTTGCATGTTTGCAAAGAATTTCTGCACAATACCCTCACTGGTTCCATTAACCAGGAGGCCATCAACATATGCTCCGACTACAACCGTTTCGGCTCCGTCGTGCTTGACGAAAATACATGTGTCCGTGACACACTGCGTAAATCCAAACTTCGTTAACGTTTCACACAGGCATTAGTGACACAGGCGCCCAGCCTGTTTCAAACCATAAAGGTTGCGCTTTAATTTCAGCGCGAGCTCCTTTGGTGATTTGACACCGAAATCACGCAATTTATCCATCGAGATATTCATGCCTTGCGGCACCTGCAAGTAAATTTCCACGTCGTCTTCAGATTTTTCTTTGTTGTAGGCACTTGGCACATCGCCATGGCGTGCCGCTACCCCCCCACACACACACACACTTGTGCCAACACGAGAATTAACTTGATGTTAATCAACTCCATAACGGTTGAAAACGTAAAAAAAAATCGGCGCCAAAAACTTGCTTGTCGCCTCTGGAGACCAGCCTCGTCTTGTACCTCTCAACCGACCCATTTGCACTGACTTTCGTCTTGTACACCCACTTGGTCGGACGAGGTACCTTGCCCTCAGGGCGGCGAACGACGTCCCACGTTTCGAGATCTTGGAGGTCCTTAAGCTCCTCCATTTCTGCCTGTTTCCACATCTTCGACTGTGGGCCGCCGTGTGCCCCCCGATAATTCTTGGGGTCTGGTTGCATCATCAAACCCCTTGGCGGATCGAAACCAGGCTCACAAACCGCGTACACACATAAAGCGCTTTCCGCATTTTTGTCATTTTCGTCAATTTTTTCCGGAGTTTCACCACTTGAAACGGCCCTTTTGGCCCTCAACGCTTCGCAATCTTGTCTTTTAGCCGTCTTCTTTGACTTTCTGCGCGTCTTCCTGGTGCCTTGCACCACTTTTTCGACGTGTCTTGACTTGGTTACAGCCTCCTGTGTTCCGTCACTTTCGTGCCCTGAACTTGGCGTATTTAAATCAGCGTTTCTCGAACGCGACTCGGCCATTTCCTCTAGTTCTTGGTTGCGTTCACCTTCTAACACTTTTTTCACTTTGTCGCTGGTCTCAGGGCTGAGTGTTTCAATCGCGGTGACGTGCCTCGTCACCACGACCACCCTGTCTTTCAGCAATAACACCTTGAACCTTTCGTTTCGTCACTCTTCCCTAGAATAAGGGCTCGCTCGGCGTGCTTCGCCAATGTTTTCTTCTTTGGGTCCCGCCAAACTATGCACGGGGACCCGAAAATCTCAATATCATTTACTGCCGGCCGCTTGCCGGTCAGCACTTCCAGCGGCTAAATTCGCCCGATATTCGACCTTGTCGGAGTACGGTTGAGTATGTACGCAGCATACTCAGCCGCCTCCGACCAATACGTTAGGGGTACACCGGACCCAAATATCATGCACCGGACCATGATGAAAATGATCCGGTTCATTCGCTCTGCCTTCCAATTTGAGGCCGGATTTCCTGGTTCATTCACTTGGCTGTGGATACCGGTCTGCTTGCAAAACAGATCGACGTTCCGATACTCTACGCCGCCATCAGTGCGCAACACGTGCACTCTTCACGAAAACTCATTCTTGAACCAGGCGTTGAAATGCCCAAACATCCTTGCCGCCATGTCCTTGGTACGCGCCGCAAACACCCTTACATAATTGGAGTGATGGTCCACAAAAATGACCAAATACCGATTGCCTCGCCTGTCACGGGGAGTGATTGGACCCTTGAGGTCACTGCAGATCACTCCTCCGATGCGGTCTATCGGGGCGTTGCTGCCTGAATCCACCTTCGATTGCACCTTCCTGGTTGCCTTCCCCTCGGCACACGTAAGGCAATTTGGCCTATTCGTGTCCGTCAGAGCAATACCAGATCTGGGGTCCCTGGACAACCTTTCAATGGTATCATAGGCCAGGTGACCCCGGAGCATATGGAAGTGGTGCAGTCTGCCAGTGTGGACGTCTGGACCGACATCTTCCGACACACTATTGGCAACCATGTCACCGAAATCCTTCGAAAAATTATTCGCCCTTTAAGCTTTCAACTTGGTAATGAAAACTGATCCATGCGTCGTTACATCGAAAATCTTTTCGCCTTTAATCATCACCCACAGCTTGTGGGCATAGTCAACTATTGCGCAACCCTTTTCACGCAGTCGGCCAAGTGAAATTAAGTTTCTGGCTAGTTGCGGTGCGAAGTATACTTCGGTCAAGATAACGACCGTTTCACTTTTGTCGCACGTCCTCAACGTAAGCCGTCCGACTTTCGTCGCCTATAAAATGCCACCATCCGGCAAGGCAAAAGTATCATCATGACCACAGTCCTTTGCATCTTCTAACAAATTTGCGTTCGACACCAAGTGTCTACTAGCACCGCTGTCAATGATCCAAACATTTTCAACGCCACTTTCATTACCACATGCATTTACATATGCACCTAAAGTTGTATCCATGGTCGAAAGCACGAAACGCTTTGACGACTTTTCACTGCCGCTACGGATCGGCCCTTGACTGCGGTCACCTCCACTCTTGTGACGCTTTTCGGGGCAATACCTTTCTATATGCCCCTCGCCACCGCACGCGTAGCACACGCGCCGCCCCTTTCCAGATGTTGCTGCATGCGCCTGACCCAAACTTAAGGGCTGGCTTAGCCTTCCCGACGTCTTCCTCCAGTTCCTGCGCCCAGGAGATCAATTCTTGTGCATGGCTGAGGTAGTCCTCCCTTCTAGGATCATACCTCGCCATCAGCATCACTTTCAGCCGCGGAGCGGCATACTTGACACTATTTACCACGATTAACTTTAACTCGACCCGCTTTCGCGATCCAGAGCTACTAGGTACAAGTAATGCTCCGTCCAGCTGCGCCGCGCATCCTTTTCCATAGAAAATCTGTTGTTAGCTTGTTGATGTGATATATTCGTCCTGAATCCCAGCCACATCTGTTCCATCACGTAGATTAGTGTCGGTTACACCCGCCACCACCATGCAACATTAGTACGGTAGTACTCCGCGGCGGTGCCTTCCAAATGTTCACCAAATTTGTTGACCTTCAAACGTTCGCTCCATCGGAAGCCAAAAGCCATTTCAGCCATCTTGATCGCCTCCATAAACAGGTAGGCCCATTGGTTGTAGCCTGCACCCAGACCGGGATACAGCTCGCGCCCTGAAAACTTGTCTATACTTAGCTTAGGTATTTTGTACCCGGTGTGTTGCACCGGTACATTTCCCTGCGCGGCGGGCACTCCGTTACCGCCTGCACCTTGCGCCGTAGCCGGCGACCTGCGGGGTGCTTCATATACTTACTGAAGGTCTTCCACCACTTCTTTTACCTTCATCATCTTTTTTAATAAAAATATTATTTATTTTTATTAAAAAAGATGGGCGTGGTTGTGCACCAGCTTCTACCCCTTCGTCCTCGGTCAGGTCGTGTATCGACATCTGTTGACCGAACGGACGGTAATTCCGGAGACCCTCTCGAAACTCGGACTGCGGTTTGCGCACCGGTGCCTCCCTCTTAGTCTCGTGGGATCTTTTCAGGGATTCTGGTCTAGCCTGCGCTGCATCTGGGTTATTCAGAGTGCTCGCGGCTTCCCTCAAGTCGCACACCAGCGCCCGAAATTCCTCCACGGAGGGCACATCATCTCCATCAGAGTCAAACATCATAAACTTAATACAAACACTTCAGTCACGTTCGTCCATCACTAGCCCTTCGATAGGCGACTTTCCACTAGCTCCACGAAACGTAACAACGCAAAAATATCAACGAGAGTACACTCCAATCACCAAGAAAACTCCACGAGATTACTTGACGCAACTTGGGCTCATAACCTGTTAAAACACTCAATAAAAATAGTTGAGTGCACTTCCCGCGATCAATAATCACCTGCTGACGAAGTTTCAGCGTGGGAGGATCAGCGGAAGATGCAAATAGGCGTGCTTCGCGTAGTAGCCACAGAGAGTTCAGTGCGTGTGCTCACTATATAAATGTAAAAAGTAAAGTAAAGTATATTATGTATGGTTACTTAAGTAGCTATCCAGTACTAATGCAACTTAATCTTGTAACCACCATTATATGCAATAAATGTATGGCTTACCTGAACAGCCAATGGGATTCCACTATTCGGAAGAGTGCAAAGTCCAAAATGGATACACACTCTACCAACAGTCTCGTGATCAACGCAACAAGTTATATCAGAAGCTGTAACAGCGCGAGCACGTATTGTTTCATGAAGGTCGAAAAATTGAATGATAGAAGGATAAAATTTTGAGTTTATCTACCAGGAAATTTGGCGAAGCCGTAACTTTGTGAGTGGAGTGAGAAATGGTGGTCACGACCGACTCTATTTGGCACGTTGGCGGACGGATCGACCGCTGCATCGGGATAATGTGGTATACCTGACCACTAAAGAACTCGTTCAATTAGATAAAGATGGTATTGAGGGCTTTGATCCCAAATTGTTGCCCACATTGATGCGCGGCTGAAACAGTTTGGAAGCTGGACGGCTTCTCAGTAGAATATTTATGTTGCTTCGATGGCCATGAGTCAATACCTTACGTGTTCGGATTTCGCATTGTCTGCCATAATTACCACGATGTACCAGCTATATAGCGTGCTTCGAAGGTAACGTAATGCAAACGAAACAATGCGCGTACTATAACAACGTAACAATAAAACACTTTTATTTCCACGTAAATATTTCCACTACAGTAGAACCTGTCTAAAATGATATCCTAGGGACTGAAGGGTTTTATCTGCTAACAGAGGTTATCACTTAAGCCAGTTCTGCACACCTATCATACAAACACTTAAACCACAATTCACACATAACCACAACCACAATCGCATTTAAAACATGTCCCAGCGCGGTGTTCAGAACACAACAATAACGGACGAGGTCCGCATTGCTTTGTGTCAGTACAAAAGGACAACCCCAAAGTCACACAGAAGGAGCTCCGGGAATGGCTCGAGAAGGAGCACAACACGAAAGTGGACCATTCGACTATCTCAGGCACACTCAAACGCTCCACTGAGCTGCTCCAGATGACGGAAAACGTCAATCTGAGTCAGAAACGCCAGCGCACGGTAAAATACCCGCAGATGGAGGGGGAATTGGCGGAATGGTTCTATGCCAATCAGGCTCGCATCAACATCAGCGGCGACCTTCTCAAAGAGAGCGCAAGGAAGATCCTGGACCGTCTGTATCCTGACCACACTGCTTTCGAGTTCTCCAACGGCTAGCTCGAGTCGTTCCAAGACTCTCCACGGGATCCAGTCACACTGCCGCTTTGGAGAGAGCGGATCTGTTGACATGGAGCTCATTGAGGACGAGAAGCCGAATATTCGGGACATCCTGGATCAGTACGAGCTCAAGGACATCTACAGTATGGATAAAACAGGCCTGTTCTATAGGATGCAGGTAATATCGGGAATGCATTGCAATTGTTTCCTCTAAGTTATGATTAAACAAAGCTTCAACTACTAGGCGGACCACTCTCTTGCGACCAAACAGCTGGAAGGCCGGAAGCAGCACAAGGAGCGCCTCACACTTGGTATCTGCTGCAATGGTGACGGTTCATACAAACTTCCATTGTTGGTCATTGGCAAGTCCAAGAATCCGCGCTGCTTCAAGAACATCAACCTCAACAATTTCGGTTGCGTTTATCGCAACAATGCAAAGGCTTGGATGACCCAGCTTGTCTTTCTCGAGTGGCTCAAAGCATTTGATCTTCGGATGGCTTCCAGAACTTCTCATCATGGACAATTGCAGTGCCCGCGTTTCTTTGACGGAGCTTCCGGCTCGCATCCAACTGAGGAGCACAACCGTCTTTTACCTCCCACCGAACACCACATCAAAGCTGCAACCATGTGATGCTGGAATCATCCGGAACCTAAAGGCCTACTACCGGCGCTCGTTCAACCGCCTCCTCTGGCAACGAATGGAGGATAAGGTCGTCGATCCCAAGAAAGTGGATGTGGTGAAGCATACTATAAATTTGTGGTACAACTGTGGGAACAACTGTGGTTACAACTGTGAGTACATGGACGGGCCATCGGATTGGAAGCGACGACTAGGCACGGGTACTGAACGGTAAGCGACGGACGACTGGGAAATCAGGTTGACTGGTCGGTGGAGCACATAGGGATGGGTAGTTCTGATTGGTTGATATTAGGTAATTGGTAGATTTTAGGATATAAGCATTAAAAAAGTTCTCCTTTTGCGTCCGATCGATAAGATGAACTACAGGGACGGCACCTAGCGCCTCCCTTCATTTTATACGCACCTTCACGTCCCGGGCGGGAGCATCTAGTGCATTTTTTGGCCCACCGGCAGACGTGGAGTTCTTGGGAACTCGACTTCAACTCAGCCCGCTGTGTCAGCGGCTTCAATTGTAAGGGTTTTTTGGGAACGTGATCGAGCAGTGTGCTCTCACCTCTTCCCCCATTGGTTCACATCTGTCCCCTACAATTTCGGCTTCTCTAAGACCCCCACGGGAACTCTAGGTGGATTTTGGTGAAATTCATCGATATACACGTGAAACGTGCTATCGAACCCCCTTCCTCTTAGGTCTAAGCTAGGAATACATAGTATATTGGGTGTTCCATTAGCATACTAGGATTAAGAGACTCGGTGATCGGGTGGTGAAGACTTCCGCTGCCTGATCAAGTACCCCCTTCGCTGATCACCACAAGATCGACGATCTACAACCTGTGACCTGCGATAATCTGCTCACAACTCGCTCCAATTCGTGCATGATCAACTAGATCGATCAGCGGTCTGCGATTGTCAACCATTGACCCTCATAATCCCTGATCACCCCTGATTATCCCCTGATCATCGATCTTGATCATCGTCCCGTGATCACCTGAATTCTCGTCGATTTATCACAAGATCATCAATCGACGGCCTTGATCATCGACTTTCTTCGCTTGATCAAGCCTGATCACACCTGATCGCACGTGATCGACAACCGGTAGATTCGCTACGAATTCATCCCAATCTTGCATCGGAACCTCGCGGATCTACGTCCCGGTCATCTGAAGAGCGACCCACGCTCAAACCGTCGGGTACCCAAGGTGAGCAAGACATAGGCCAAGACACAAGTCACAAGACAACCGGAGGACCCCTTCGTTAGTCGGCAGTCCGGGCGCTGTGGGAACGCCTGATAGAACCTCGAAAATTCTGATCAGACGCTCCACCACAATGGTGCGCGTGACCGGATCTTTGGACGACGGGGGATATCACCGCTATTCTACGCAAAATGGCGCTGATGCGGAAATGAAAACGGAACCGGACGCATAATCGAAGATCAAAGTAGGAAAGGAGGAGGTGGTTGGGACGATGGAAGGCAGTTCGCCTTCGTCACGTCTGAAGAAGAAAGGAAATGCTGATCATCAGGGCCTGGGGAGTACCCTGATGAGATAAAGGAGGAAAAGCCTTAATCACCTCCCAAAGCTCCTTTGGGAGCCCCTGCGGATCACAACTTGTGTTGTGATCCGCCTATTGCATGTGTGTATAATGGTCCGGATTGAAAGCCGGTGGTAAAATACTTCAAGACCGACAACCCGAAAGCGTTGCTGAAGGCGCCTGGGTCGGAGAGCGACGAAAGTCGATCAAGTATGACGCCATCAGATTCGGATCTGGTGAGGACGTTTTACAAGAAGGTTTACAAGGGAGAACTGGAAGATTTCTTATTGACGGATTCGATCATGAGCCTATTCGGGGTCACGATCAGCGGAAAGATGAACGGACCAGTCGATCAACCAGTGACAGACGGAAAGGACGAGCTTCAGCTGGTGTTAGTGCTGACACGCCTGATCAAGCAAGTTGGTCTGACGACAAGCGCCTACGATGCTGAAGACGTGTTCGATCAAGACCCTCAAGAAGTGGGTCAATCTACTAAGGTGGAACCCCCCCACTCTCCACTGAAAATTGAGGCGGGTCCGTCGATCAACGTGGCAGAACACACGGGATCATCCTGTTACGCGTCTTCTCCTTCCAAGGGCGATATGTCTGAAGTGTAGTCGAGCAGTGCCGGAAGTGTGGAACCCAAGATTACCCGGATGACGATCTGCCACAAGGATGAAGCCAAGTTCTCAGTTGTTAAGAAGTAACATCAATCAGTCAAGGCAGAAGATGATCAATCATCACCGGACCCACGGCTGCAATCATTTTTTGATAAGGCTATGGGGCGGTTTTTGGCTGAGGAAATAGGCAAGGCGACACCTGAAGTGGTACGCACGAAAAGTCACCAGCCAAAGCCAGGAAGAGCTGCGACGGTCAAGGATGTTGAGATGGAGTCCGTGTATTCGCGTCGAGATCACCAGCCAAAGCCAGGAAGAACGGCAACAGTTAAGGATGTCGACATGGAGTCTGTATACTCGTTCCATGATCAACAATCTCAGCGTGATTATATCGATCCAGATGATCCAATCACCCAGACTCGACAAGCTACGGTTGCGTCAGCATACACTGGAGTGCCTGATCAACAGCCCAGAATCAGGATGTTTGCGATCAGTGATCTGAAGGAATTCTCAGGGAAGGAAGTGGATGAAGATCAAGCACGAAATTGGATCAGTCGTATTAAATCAGCATTTATGCGCGATCAATCCGCCTCTGATCATGAGAAGTGCTTGATCTGGGTGATCTGCTTAAGGCACCGGCGCGCAATTGGCATCGCCAACTGAGCGGATCGACTCTTGGGAGCTGGAAAAGTCTCGTCGATGAGTTTTAAACTCAGTACTGTGGAAGTGGTCAATCGGCATTTCGCCAATACGACTATACGAAGCAGCAATCTGATGAAACTCCCATTGAGTATCTGCACTGGTTTAATGTGGATGGAATTCGGGCCAAGTTGTCGGTCAAGGAAGGACCGTCTACGATCTTGCGTGAACATGTGCAACATTTTCTCTACACGTTGAATAATCGCGAATTCGCTGATCAACTGTCACTTCTTCGTTTAGATAGTGGAAGAGACGCTGCGGGTATATGCGCGCAATAAGTCTTACCAACTTCAGGCGGCGGTAGGAACTAGCCGATTCCGTCAGAAATTTGGCGATGATCGATCACCTGCCCCAGCGCGAAGACTAAAGCAGTGCGCGCGATCAAGATGATGTCTGGAAGTGAAGGATAAAGTTTAGAGGACAGTGGAAGTGATGGTGATCAGCGCCGTTACATGATTCTTCCATGAGCGATCAACCAGTGACGCACAACCAACCTAGTGAGCCTCGATCTGTTAAACGAAGTGAATCAAGTGCAGTTGGTCAAGAGGAGACGAAGAATTGTACTCATTGTGGATCGATCAAGCATGACAATTTGCGTTGTTGGAAACCCCTGAACTGTCTGAAGTGTGGCAAGAAGGTACACCCTACTGGTCACTTCTTCTACGTCTGCCGTGCGTGCGGAGAAATTCATGACGCTGGCAAGTGACATATGGAGGAATTCTACAATCGTATTCGCCAGTGGTACAACCCTACCAAGCATGCCGGAATGTTGCCCAAGGAAGCCGAAGACATGTTAAACTAGTACGCTCGCCAGGTTGGAATCTGGTACGAGACGAGCGTTCTGGTTTGTGTATTCTTGAATATGTGCATTAGAAGAGGGATGATCAAGCAGAAGAAAAAAGATAATGAAAAATGTGATCAGCCTGATATACCACGTTTGGCTAATTTCCGTGATGAGTTTTCTCGGTCCCCGGTGATCATGTAAGTTGATTTGCTTCCGGGTGAATCACGTGGATATTGGAAGTACCACTCGCCCCAAAAATGGTTTAAACAAGCCAAGGAGAGTGGCAAAATCAATAACGAACGTGCCACGTTGCTATTTGATTCTGGTGCCGAAGTGTCGATCATCGACTCAGCCTTTGCTAGTAAGGTGGGTTGTCAGATCGGCACGAGCCAAACACAAGAATGTGTTGGTATCGGAGAAAGTGCATACCTCACAGAAGGGCGCACTAAGATCAAAGTGACGTTAGCGGGTTCTTTGGTTTATTATTTGATGCATGGGTGGGAAAGCTCGTTGGTGAAGATTTCATATTGGGTATGGATTTTATGATACTATCTGGTGTTAGATTGGACATCTCCCACGGCGCATTAAGTTTGCCTGATGAAGTGAGTATCCCATTCAAAGGCCGTCGAAAGTTGTACGGGTCAAGTGGAAATTTTATGAAACTTGATCAGTATGAGCGGATCCCAGTAGGTCGATCTGTAGAGGTTCGGATTCGCGATCAGCGATCTCGGAAGTTATGGATTACTCGCGGAAAGAATTGGGTCCCCACTGTGACTAGGGGCGTGGGTAATTTATGGTATCTGCGTCTTACGAACGTTGCCGATAATCCGATCATCCTACACGACGATACGATTTTAGGCATCTGGATGAATAAGTATGACGTGCCCCGTGGCCCTGGGCTTATTTCAGTGGGATCTAATCGTTATAAGGAGTGGCAGAATCTCGCGTATCAAGCTTCTACCGATTCCGTGTAAGACGATCAAGAAAGTGTCGATCAAGGTCCTTTGGTCGAGAAAAAGGAGTATCCTATTCCTCAAGGAGTTTTGGTACGACCTACGAAATAGATCACGGCATCTGTGGCATTAGTAACCGGAGGATCACAAAAGGTTCAAGAAGTGCAAGAAAAGAGCGATATGGAACCGAGTGTGAAGAGTCCGACACTTGATCATGAAGCAAGAGATGAACCTGATCAAGATGTGCGTGATCACCCCGTCTCAGTCGATCATAGTGAATTTGGTGTGATTCCTAGCGATGATCAAGTGTGCTACCATGAAGGTGGAGATTTGTTCGTGTAATAGTTGGAGAAACAGCTTGTCACGCAGCCTGAGGTGTCCGCAAGTACCGAAGAGATAAAGAACGACTGCAAGTTGGTGATCCATTGATCAACACAGCAGAGTAAATTGATCATCTTCGCGATATAATTTGGCCGAAGAAACATCTGTTGATCGGGAAAGGAAAAGCGTTGCCTCCTGCTGCATGTGGAGTTTTTTGTGACATTGACGTAGGCAATGCGTGCCCGATCGCTCAAAAGTGTCGGAATTTATCTACACAATTTCGCGAGAAGTTATCAGCCTTGATAAAGTCGCTATTGGCAACGAAGATCATCTAGACATCTACATCACCCTGGTCATCATCTATAGTGATCATCGTGAAGAATAATGGGGTTGATATTCGATTATGTATCGACTATCGCGCGTTGAATCAACTCACGCGTTTGATGGTGTACCCTATGCCTCTGATCTCTGATTTGCTCGAAGATTTGGATAAGGCGTTGTGGTTTTGCTCTTTTGATATGGCAAGTGGCTTTTGGGTCGTGTCTATGACCGATCGAGCGCGTCAGATTTCATCTTTTGTTACTCCGTTTGGATTGTTTGAATGGAATCGGATGCCCTTTGGCCTAAAGAATGCTCCGCAGATCTACCAGCGGTTGATCGATAATGCATTGTATGGGTATCTCAAGGTTAAGGACGGTGCCGATCTAACCAAGTTAACTGATGTATTTACTACGGGAGAGCCTGATCAAGCACAAGGCCCGTCTGTGTTGCAACGACGATCATATATCGATGATATTTTGATCCCTGCACCTACATGGACGATCTTGTGTGATAAAGTGCGAAATCTATTGGAAGAGTGCGATCAGTGGAACTTGTCGATCAGCTTGGCTAAATCGTACTGGAGGCGGAGTGAAGCTCCTTATTTAGGAAATCACGTCTCTATCTGTAGCCGGTGCGTACACGCACGGTGCGGCTAGCGCACATAGGAAGAATTTCCTAAAGCGGCGATGTGACGCTACTTAGACGATACGACCTTATAAAAGGGCTTAGTAAGAGAGTACTCTCTTACTCGGGGCCAAGATTTCCCTTTGGTTTAAAAATTAGCACAAGCTAACGCCTTGACACAAGGCTCCCTTAATAAGCGGGTAGCTAAGGGAAGGACTTCCCTTACACTAGAACACTCACAGCGCGCGCGACCGGTCGAGGTCGTGCGCCTAGCAGTTTTCAGAGTGAAATATAAACTGAATGTATATTTAATATGTAATTAGCCTAAATTAATTTAAACTAATGTAAACTATATGTAATACTAAGTAGAACTTACTAAATTCGTACCTAGAGAAAATGTAGTGTACACCACCTGTGTACTAACACGTGGCTGGCTGCCACGCCTCCCCCAAGGGCTCCTGCCCTGATTGGTTAAAATAACCAATAGGTCCAAACCTTTCGGACCGGTCAATACTGACCCCAACCGTAGTGTACTTACGTACAGAACATAACTAAATGTAACAAGAATGTAACCCTGTTACATCCTCCCCCATCAATACTATTGCTTACGCAATATATCAATTACAGTTGGAGAACTCCAACTGCCAGAACCTCTGGCTAACCATGAGCACCTTTAGTGGTGCTGAGTATGCAGACTATTCCGATAACTCGGAAGTGGGTGCCCTTGGGGATATATCCCCAGAGGCTGACCACTCCGACAGCTCCGAACGGCGTTGTCGGTCATCCAATCCATTCCCCACGCGTGGGGAAAACGCGCTAACTCGTGCGCCACCTCTACCAACTGCGGATGATGCATCCGGGTCGCCGAAGGCGACCATTACTAATGAGCTGGACGCAGCTCAAGAAGCCTGACATGCCGTACCGGCACGGAATGGTCCTCCTGACCCTCAAAAGAAGGCTAAGAGCGAGATGAAGAGTGGTTTAGCCTCCTATGTCCCTGGTCCTGCGGCTGTACTGCCGCGTGAAATCGCGCGCCGGAAACAACTCCGGGCCAAACTGCTAACGCCGAAGCAGTTCACTGTCAAGTCCTACCGAGCGTGTAACAGGGTTACATTCTGGTTACATTTAGTATGTGGTGTACGTGAGTACACTACGGTTGGGGTCAGTATTGACCGGTCAGAAAGGTTTTGGACCATTCGTTATTTTAACTAATCAGGACAGGAGCACTTGGTGGTGGCGTGGCAGCCAGCCACGTGTTAGTACACAGGTGTTGTATACTACATTTTACTAGGTACGAATTTAGTAAGTTCTACTTAGTATTACATATAGTTTACATTAGTTTAAATTAATTTAGGCTAATTACATATTAAATATACATTCAGTTTACATTTCACTCACAGACTACAGGACGCTCGACCCCAACCGGTCGCGCGCGTAGTGAGTGTAGTAGCGTAAGGGAAGTTCTTCCCTTAGCTAGCCCCTTATTAAGGGAGCCTTGTGTTAAGGCATTAGCGAAAGCTAATAGTAAACCAAAGTGGAATCTTGGCCCCGAGTAAGAGAGTTCTCTCTTACTAAGCCCTTTTATAAGGGCGTATCGGCTAAGTAGCGGCACATCACCGCTTTAGGAATGTCTTCCTCTGTGCGCTAGCCGCACCGTGCGTGTACTCACCGGCTACATCTGGTAGCACTTGTAGTCAATCCAACACCTGTGTTGGTAGGCTACGGCATCCTCTGCAAGGGATGAATAATGACGATTGGGATAGGTTAACCCTCGTCCAGCAGGAAGCCTTTAACAGGCTGTTATCCTTACTGGGTCGGGTATGCAGCTCCTAGTGGAGCAGGTCCTTGAGGCCGTAAAGGCGAGGGTCAATGCCCTCATCGCCCATGAGGCGAGTTTTGGTGGAAGTCGTTCCACGGGGGTGCGTCCCCCATTGTCCTTTAAGATAAAGGAATTCACCGGTGAAAAAGGTCATAACCTTTATCTGTGGTTACGAGAGGTCGAAACGGCCTTCGCCACAGCGAATGTGATCGCTGATCACTTGCAAGTGAGACTTGCACTGACCCATCTTACGGGTAAAGCCCGTACATGGGCGTTTACGTGTCCGGATGCGGTCACGGACGTGTTCCCAACCTGGGAGGTCCTTAAGCAAAAGCTTATGGATATATACGCCACGCCTGATCTGGTTTTCCTGAATCAGCTGGCGTTTTTGAGGTGCCGTCAGGGCACTAGGGACTTGGAGACATATGTCCAAGGACTGAAGACCCTGTTGGCAGGGATGTACGCGAAAGCGTATTCGGACGATGTGTCCATCCCCGTCTTCGTGGGAGGCCTGAAAGAAGTGCCAGCACGTTCGGAACTGTTCCAATGCCGACCCCAATCCTTGGAAGAGGCGTTTAAGATGGCGTTTAACGCCGAGAGAAACTTCCGTTCCTCTAAGGTGGGTCCCTAACCCATGGACCTTAGTCAGGTCGAAGCGGAGGAGAAACCTCCCGCTAAGAGTCACACTGACTCTTTTTCGCAGAGCTTCGAGATGGAGCTCTTAGCTATGTTGCAGCGGCATGGGCCGCTGAGATGATTCCTGTGTGGAAGCACGGATCATCTGCGGAACGGATGTACGAAAAATCCCCAGCGAGACACTCGCTACAAGGGGTCAAGGGTGGAGAAAAAAACCTTGCACAAGCCGTCGGGAAACGACGGCTCCCAGTAAGTGCGGGGCGCCCTACTGGGGGATCCCTCGGTGCTGTTAAGCCCCAGGTTAGGGGACGACAGCACAAAGCCCCGAGGTAAACGGTGCTTTCTAGCACCGAGTTGGTGTACTAGCAAGGTTTGCTGGTTGTCCTTGCGGACGTGAAAGGCTTTTATAAGTCTTGGAGAGTCTTGATAGACTCTGGAGCGTCTGACAATTATGTCAGACGAGATTCTGTTGTGAAGAGTCGGCTGTATGCCGAGGCCCTAGAGGCACGTTCTCGTGACGTTGTTACGGTCCGTCTTGCGACGGGCGTACAGGTTTCTGTACCCAAGATCTCGATTGACCTTAAGCTAAGTTTGCAGACTTCGACAGCTTGCAACGTTGCCTAGTCCTGGATTTGGACCCGAGGTATGACCTGATTCTGGGCATGAAGTGGCTGGAACGCCACGAGCCATGGATAGACTGGAAGTCTAAGTCCATTGGATCAACGCACCCGCAGTCGGGTGAAGCATTGGCGAGTCATGAACCCACCTTTGCTCGATCGCAAAAGCGATACTTGCGTGAGATGCCAGAGATTGGGATGTCTCAGATGATCAGTCCCAATGAGGTCAAGGAAGCGTTCCTTCACGAGAGGGATTCGGCGGTTAATCCCCACGCCGTGATCGGCGAGACTGATTAGTCGCCACTGATAGAGGTGGATTCCTCTGAGGTTAAGCGCGAGGCGCTTAGGGAAGAGAACCGAAGTTCGTCTCTTCTGCAGGTCGGACCTGATTCCGACCACGCCGTGTTCGGAAAACAAGCTGCGACTCCAGTGGTAGGGGTATAGACCCCTGTGGTTAAGAGCGTGGCGCTTCCAAGCGAAGAGACCCGTAGTTCGTCTCTTTCTCACGTCGGAAATGATTCCGACCACGCCTTATTAGGTGAGACCAGCGAGTCACCGGTGGTAGAGGTAGAGACCTCTGTGGATAGGCGCGATGCGCTTCCAATAGATGGGGCAATTGACTCTTCCCCATCTGGGTCCCGGGAAGAGTCCCGGGACCAGTAGTCAGAAGTCCTATCGGATACTGAATAGTGTGACAGGTGTTGTCACAGAAGGCGTAAGCCTTGAACGGTTGCCTGGGGTAGGCGAACTGTTGTCGTTGAAGGAGATGTCCTTCAACGAGTTTGAAACTGCTTTGAAAGCAGATGGAATCGACGAGGTTGTCGTATTGCGTCCGGAAGAGGAGTTGAACTCCTCATCCACGATGGACGAGTCAGTTTTGGTGCAAACCAAACAGGCATTGAATGCCCGAAGCGGCCTCAAGATCCTTGCGGATCCTGAGGGCCCTTACCATTCCTTGTTGAAGGAATTTGGAGATGTCATTAGTGACAACCCGCCGATGGGGCTACCACCGGATCGGGGAGTCCGACATGAAATCGATTTGGTTCCTGGAACCAAATACTGCGTCACTAGGCAGTGGCCTCTCCCCAAGGAACAATGCGACGTCATCGACGCATTCTTCAAGGGTAAAGAAGAGGCAGGGATGGTACGGGAGAGCAAGTCTCCCCATTCATCTCCCACTTTTTGTGTTCGTAAACCGAACGGAAAGTGGCGCATTGTGCATGCGTACAACAAGCTGAATGCAGATACTATACCCATGCAGACTCCGATTCCTCGGAAGGATGTCCTCCAGAACAATATGGCGGGATGTACTGTGTGCAGTGCCTTAGATCTGGTGGACGGGTATTATCAGGTGCTCATGCGATGACAGCGGTTAGCACGCCTAGTGGCATGCTTGAGCCAATACACAAGGGCTTTCGAATGCACCAGCGACTTTTAATCGCTTGGTGACTAAACTCTTCCGCCCTCATAGAAAGTACGCTCAGACGTACTTCGACGATATATTCGTTCATAGTCGGCGGAAGGTGACTCGTCTGATGTTCAGACGCACCTGATACACCTTCTAGTGGTGCTCAAATGTATGCGGAACATAAGTTATATGCGAACGCATCCAAATGTATCTTTGGTGCTGAGGAAATTCCTTTCCTCGGATGCTTCATCGGTAAGGATGGAGTGCGGGCGGATCGCGCGAAGGTGAAAGCCATTGTGTAGTGACCTTCGCCTGTAAATCTTAGAGATTTACGGAAGTGGTTTGGATTCGACAACTATCTCCACAAGTACAGCGAGAACTACGCTGAAATGGATAAACCATTGGCGGACCTTCTTAAGAAGGATGTTGATTGGTGTTGGGAAACCAAACACCAAAACGAAGCGGTTAAGGGGAGCTTGTTAAAAGCCCCCGTTCTTGCTCTCCCAGAATCTGGTAAACCTTTTAGCGTCGTCTGCGACGCCTCCGATTTCGCAATCGGATGTGCTTTGTTACAAGCAGACGATGCGGGAAGAGAACGCGTGATCGCGTTTGAGTCGAGGCAGCTTAAAGCTGGGGAACGGAATTATCCCGTTCATGATAAGGAGCTACTTGCTATGAAGTATGCCCTTGTCAAATTTAGGGTTCACCTACTCGGCTCAAAGCCGTTCGTGGTTTATACTGACCACGCGTCCTTACGGACACCGACAAAGTCGCCTCATCTCTCACAACGGATGGCCCGTTGGATCTCCTTTGCGGAGTACAACTTTGAGGTTAAATATAAACCTGGCACATAGAACGTGCTTGCAGACGCGTTGTCGCGTCGTCCCGATTACGATCTCGCTCACGCGACATTCGTCACCACATATGTGGTGGATTTCATATGCCAGGCGAGAAAGACCCACAGTGTACGGCGCTTATCAGCGCGTTAGGTGAAAAGGGACTTGGCTCGTCTGATCCAACCCTGTCAAGTCGAGCTAAAGCTCGTTTACACCGTTACAGGTACTGTGACGGTTTGCTATATTATAGCACGAGCGCGGGGGACACTCCGCGGGTGGTAGTTCCTCATGATGAGTAAATGAAGTATAGAGTCCTCTTTGATGCACATGACGCCCCTAACGGGGTCATTTAGGTCGAGATAATACCTACAGCGCTTTAAGCGCTTTGGATTGGTGGCCCAATATGTATAAGTGGGTCGGTGCGTATATACGCACCTGTGAGACGTGTCAGAAGGTTAAACCCTCTGCAAGTTCAGCTGCGCCTTTGGCGAGCTTATCGGTTCCAACGGAGTGTTGGAAATCCATTAGCATGGATTTTATCTTCGTTTTTCCGAAGGATAAGGCCGGGAACACCGGCATATTGGTCTTTGTAGACCGTTTGAGCAAGATGGCTCACCTGGCGGCGGTGCCAGAGTCCATAGATGGACAAGGAACAGCAAAAGTGTTCCTAGACCGTGTCTTTCGACAGCATGGTCTACCCGATTCCGTTGTGTCGGATCGGGATCCCCGTTTTACGGGACAATTCTGGGGAGCGTTGTTTAAGGCGCTAGGCACCGAGCTCCTCATGTTCACTGCGGATCATCCGCAGACGGACAGTCAGACGGAACGCGTTAATCGCGTTGTGGAGGATATTCTCCGGAGTTTATGTCCGGATTCTCCAAAGAGTTGGAGTGAGATGCTTCCTATGGCCGAATTTGCTATTAACAATTCGGTCCATGCATCTACGGAGTTTACCCCGTTTTACGTGAACGAATTAGCGAATCCGAGGGTTCCGTTGACGCCACGTGTGTGTGGCCCAGGGCTTGAGGGGGGATGATTCCCTGATGTCATCCCTGTATCTGAACGAAAGCACATCGATAAGTTCTTATCGACGCGCCTTAGTGTATTACGACACGTCTGCGATGCCATGGCGTAAAGCCAAGACAAGCAGAAGGATCAGGCTGACCGCAAGGCGCGGCGTAACGAAAAGGTGTAAAAAGTAGGAGAAATTGTTTTATTAAACGCTTAACATCTTCTTCCTATGCAGTTTCCAACGTGTTGCGGAATAAAATGCGCCCCGGGTTTGTGGGGCCTTTTAAGGTAATAGCCCGAAAGGGCTTGTCGTATACCTTGGACATCCCGAAGGCGATGCGTACGCATCCAACCTTCTATGTGGGTATGTTTAAGCCATACCAGGACCCGGAGACGGGTCCCCTCTTGGAGGGGGTTGGTAAGGCGAATAGACATAAGAGCCGTAAGACACGACAGGGCAGAGGAAGCCCGACAGGGCTAAAATGCGACCACGAAGCTGCGCAACGGTCGTCTCGAGAGAGGAAATCCGCCTCTCGAAGCGTTCAGTGGCATACCACTCATCGCGGAGTCCCTCGTGGACAACATAGATGTGACGGCTGTGTCGACCACAGCGCTCACGAATCTCATGTCCCAATTGGGCGAACTCCTCCTCCAATGCTCGATGCAGAGGGTACTCCACATTATCATGTGGAGCGTCTGATGGCGCGACGCCATGATCGGGGTCAATCCCAGTATCTGGTGAAGTGGAAGGGTTTTCCACACTCACAGAGTTCGTGGGAGTCCGAGACTCCCCTACGGCAGGATTGCCGTGACATCGTTGAAGCTTTCGAGCGGGAGAACCCCGCTGCGAGTCAACGACCAAAGGGGCACGAGAAGACCCTTCACTCCCAGTAGTTGAGAGTTAGCCGGAGGCAGATGTGGCGCTCACACTGTCCTCTGGCACCGCGGTGGGGGAAGGGGCGCTGGCGTATCGCGTGCGATAAGGGGCACGTAATAGCTCCATCGTTTTGGCTCTGGCGAATGCCATGCGCAACTCCCTCTCCACCCAAGCGTCACGACGGGAATAGCTGTTGTTCAGCTCATTAAAGCTGGGGAGGAGCTTCTCCCCTTCCGCCCAAGCGCGGAATTTCTTTTCTGCATCTTCGTCACTTTCTCCCGGAGAGAGAATGATGATAGGAACCTCGCGGAGGCTCTCAACAGGGGCACCTTGTGCCTGACTGTCGAGGCGTTCTCGGTATGAGACGCTAGTGAACTGCTTCTGCGTGAGCAGTTGTTGCCGGCGTTTCTCCCGGAGTTCGCATTGATACGGCTGTTCAGCCGCAGGGCCAGGGGTATAGAATGCTAAACCATTCCTTACCATACTCCTAGCCCACTTTGGAAGGTCACGAGGACCTTCAAAAATTATATGCCGCCCGTGGCGGGCGTTTGGGGGCGCATAACGCAGCCCTTAGTGCCTGTGCGGCAAGTTGGGTTTCTTGAGCTGCATCCAGCTCATTGGTGATGATCGCCTTCGTCGATCCGGATGTATCATCCGACATTGGCAGGGGTGGCGCACTAGTTAGTGCATTTTCCCCATGCGTCGGGAACGAATTAGGCTGCCGACATCGCCGTTCGGCGTTGTCGTAGCGGTCAGCCTTTGGGGAGATATCCCCAAGGGCATCCACCTCCGAGTTCTCGGAATAGTCTACCTCCTCTTCTCGAGGAGACTCCACAGCACCACTAATGGTGCTCATGGTTAGCCAGAGGTTCTGGCAGTTGGAGTTCTCCAACTAAATTTGATTTATTGCGTAATCAATAGTTTCGATGGGGGAGGATGTAACAGGGTTACATTCTGGTTACATTTAGTATGTGGTGTACGTGAGTACACTACGGTTGGGGTCAGTATTGACCGGTCCGAAAGGTTTGGACCTATTGGTTATTTTAACCAATCAGGGCAGTAGCCCTTGGTCGAGGCGTGGCAGCCAGCCACGTGTTAGTACACAGGTGGTGTACACTACATTTTAGCTAGGTACGAATTTAGTAAGTTCTACTTAGTATTACATATAGTTTACATTAGTTTAAATTAATTTAGGCTAATTACATATTAAATATACATTCAGTTTTGTGGTGAAGTGGAATCTTTATTTACAACATATAGAAGATGATCTGTGGTAGTTATCAATTCAAGGTAAATTTTTTACTATTCCAAAATTCTACATGCTAGCACAATGTTGCCTTGACTTGATGTGGTGTCTGCAAACATTGGACATGAACAACAAATATTGTGTTGTACCTTCATCTTATGAACAATGCGAACTATGTGGCCGTCTTTAAGTAGTGTGTCTTGCATCCACACGGTGTCTCATTACAGTCGTGTTGGTTTTAGCATCACAGCAGTGAAAGCTAGGGTTCTAGGACGCATGGAGTAATAAGTTCACCAGACTATGCAAACAAACCATTAGCATCATCAAAGAAGGTCAAGACATTGGCGCAACTTACAAGCATAACATGTTCATTTATGGTGGCAAAGACAACGACAAGTCATGCGTCCCAGCTATATTTAATACTCCGTGGCTAGGGACGCTAGGGCACATGGGATAAAAGGTGAACTAGATCACGAAAACAAACTGTCAGCACCACTACAGAAAGCCAGGAAACAGACGCATCTTACATGCCCGACGGCAGGTATGATCCTAGTAGTAAATCCAACAAGAAGTCACGTTCCCTCAACTTCGCAGACTGTCCTGTAGCTGTGGGCGCTAGGGCGCGGGCTGTAGCAGACAAACCAAGGAACGAAAACAAACTGTCAGCACTACTACAGAAAGCCAAGACACAGGCGCACCTTATAAGCATAGCGGCGGGTCTGGTTGTGGTGGGAAGCTCCAGGAAATTCATGCGCCCTCGGCCGCCCAAGTTGATCAATTGGGCTTCTCAATTGTTCTCAAGTGGTTTTATTCCATTTTGGAAAAAAAATTACCAATCAGGAGTGACATGCGACGGCCACCTCGCGACAGCCAACTCGCGACGGCCAACTCGAGACGGCCAACTCGCTCACGGCTAATTTGTTTGTGATTGGTATGAATGTGGAAAAATAAGTGGAATTTTTGACCAATCAGGA
>CM047582.1:26570950-26629546 GCA_026184515.1 Peronosclerospora sorghi | reverse complement strand
TGGAATTTTTGACCAATCAGGAGTGACATGCGACGGCCACCTCGCGATGGCCAACTCACGACGACCAACTCACTCAATCAGATTACAGAGGGTTTCTGAAGTAACTGTCAAAGATGATCAATCAGGTTACAGAGGGAATCAGTGGTAGCTCTCAAGGATGATCAATCAGGTTACAGAGGGCCTCAGCGGTAACTGCCACGTATTGAAGTCAGCGCTGAAGTAACCACAAAGTAGTGGGTGAAAAAAGTGATTGACGTTGATGTAGGAGGTAGTAATACTTAATAGAACGAAATTTCCCTTGAAATGCGCAGATCTCTGGCGGCCGTAAAAACATTCTTTTTGATCTCATACAAAAACCAAGAGTAATAAAAGGAAGTCGTTGAGCGAACGCCCTAGCAAGTGGAGCTGCAGCCGTTGAAAGTGCGCTAGTGTTGGGAGAAGCCTGGAACAGCCTTTTGAAGTGTACCCCAAGTGTAATTGATTGATTTGTTGGTACGGACGGAAGTACTAAGTACCCGGGAAGTAAAACAAGGAGGACTGGCTTATTACCTCTTTGTGTTGTTAATTAAGTGGAATTATAATATTTTTCAACCCTTTCACGACAGTTTACATTTCACTCAAAGACTACAGGACGCTCGACCCCGACCGGTCGCGCGCGTAGTGAGTGTAGTAGCGTAAGGGAAGTTCTTCCCTTAGCTACCCCCTTATTAAGGTAGCCTTGTGTTAAGGCGTTAGCTTGTGCTAACTAGTAAACCAAAGTGGAATCTTGGCCCCGAGTAAGAGAGTTCTCTCTTACTAAGCCCTTTTATAAGGGCGTATCGGCTAAGTAGCGGCGAACGCCGCTTAAAGGAAAGTCTTCCTCTGTGCGCTAGCCGCACCGTGAGTGTACGCACCGGCTACATCACGTGTGCAGAGGGCAAGGGCACCGGAAAGGCGCAGCCGAAGGCGGATTCAGGAGGAAACGCCCCGATCCACCGAATCGGAGAAGTGATTTGCAGTGACCTCAAGGGTCCAATCACTCCCCGTGACAGGCGCGGCAATCGTTACTTGGTCGTTTTTGTTGACCATTTTTCGAATTATGTGAGAGTGTTTGCAGCGCGCACGAAGGACAAGGCGGCGCGAATGTTCGGGTATTTTATTGCCTGGTTTGAAAATGAATTTTCATGCAGAGTGCATGTGTTACCCACTGACGGCGGAGGAGATTATCGAAACGTCGATCTATTTTGTAAACAGACCGGTATCCAACGCCAAGTTACCGAGCCTGGAAACCCTTCCTCGAACGGCAAAGCGGAGCGCATGAACCGGACCATTTTCAACATGTCCGGTGCATGATATTCGGGTCTGGTGTACCCTTGACGTATTGGTCGGAGGCGGCTGAGTATGCAGCATACATACTCAACCGTACTCCGACAAGGTCGAATATTGGACGAATTTCGCCGCTCGAAGTGCTGACCGGCAAGCGGCCGGCAGTCAATGACATTGTGGTTTTCTGGTCCCCGTGCATGGATTGGAGGGACCCGAAAAAGAACACATTGATGAAGCACGCTGAACGTGCTCTCATTCTGGGCAAGAGTGATGAGACGAAGGGCTTCAAAGTGCTGTTGTTAAAGGACAGGGTGGTCGTGGTGACGAGGCATGGCACCGCGATCGAAACGCTCAGCTCTGAAACGAGCGATAAAGTCACCAAGGTATTGCAAGGTGAATTCAATCAAGAGCTGAAAGATTTGGCTGAATCGCGCTCGAGAATGACCGATTAAAATACATCGAATTCAGGGCGTGAAATTGACGGAATACCGGAGCCTGCAGACGCGCCGAAAACGCTGAACAGGGCACACGGAAGACGCGCAGGAATTCAAAGAAGACGGCCAAAGGGCAGGAGTATGAAGCGTCGAGGGCTAAAAGGGCAGCTACAAGTGATGATTTTTTCGAAAACAATTACTGAAAAGGGTGGAAATGCTGGAAGCGCCCTATGTGTCTACGCGGTCTGTGAGCCAGGTGCTGAACCAACGAGTGGATTGATGATGCAGCCGGATCCGAAAAATTATAGGGAGGCGCATGGTGGTTCACAAACCATGATGTGGAAGCAGGCGGAAATGGAGGAGCTCAAAGCTCTCCAGGAGCTAGGTACATGGGACATCGTGCGCCGCCCCGAGGACAAGGTAACTCTACCGACCAAGTGGGTGTACAAGACGAAAGTCAGTGCAAACGGGTCGGTTGAGAGGTACAAGGCGAGGTTGGCCGCCAGAGGTGATAAACAAGTTTTCGGTGGTGACTATTTTTCACTTTTGCGACAGTTATGGAGTTGAACAACGTTAAGTTGCTCCTGGTGCTGGCACAAGTTTGGGGGGTAGCGGCACTACATGGCGATGTGCAGAGTGCCTACTCCAAGGCAAAGTCAGAAAATGACGTGGAGATATAATTTACAGATGCCCCAAGGCATGGAAATCACGGTGGAAAAACTACGTGATTTTGGTGTGAAATCACCGAAGGAGCTCGCGCTCAAATTGAAGGAAACCTATATGGTTTGAAACAGGCTGGACTCCTGTGGCATCAGTGTCTATGTGAGACGTTGATGGAGTTCGATTTTGTGGAGTGTGTTACAGACTCCTGCATTTTTGTCAAGCACGCAAAAAATGATACGGTTGTGGTCGGCGCGTATGTCGACGACCTCCTGGTTACTGGAACCAGCGAGAAGATTGTGGAAGAGTTTTTTGCATACATACAAGTGCTTGAATTGAAGGACTTGGGATGCATTACCAAGTTTCTCGGCATTCGGATTCAAGTAGATCCGAAGTGCGGTTACATCCTAGACCAGGAGAGCACGATAAAGGAAATTTTAAGCGTGCACAAGTTGGAAAATATGAATCCAGCCCGAACTCCGGTGCTGACGCTCGATGAAGACAAGGAGTTTCAGGAGCTTCTATTGGTGGACCCAAGGAAAATATGCCGAGCATCAAGCAATTCCAGTCGCTCGTGGGCAGTCTGTTATGGGTCGCCCTGTGCACGCGTCCTGACATTTCTTTCGCCGTGCACCTCGCCACACGTAATACCCATGCACCCACGCTGGGCGACTACAAGGTTGCGAAGAGGGTCATCAAGTACCTTAGGGGAACGAGTGATATCAAGCTGGCCCTGAAGCATGATGAAGACTTGCCTATGCCACTGCGCATCATGGTGTACAGTGATGCATACTTCGCTGCCGACAAGGCAGATCGGAAAATCGTTTCGGCAATGGTGGTGTTTATGAATAGAGTGCTTGTAAATTGGGCCTGAAAGAAGCAGACAGCAGTTGCGGTGTCGACCGCAGAGGCGGAGTCCGTTGCTGCGGCTATGGCGGGAAAAGAGGCACTAGGATTGCGGGAGCTGGTTGCCAAAATCGGCATGCATGCGAAGACACCGCTTATGCTCAAGATGGATAATCAAGCGGCCATAAAGCAATTGGAAGATGAGGCAAGCGCGGCAAGTTCCAAGCACGTGGATATCAAGTTGAAGTTTTTGAAGGATTACACACGGAAGGGCATCGTTTCTGCAAGTCACGTGCCAAGTGAAGAAATGCTAGCTGATCTACTCACCAAGGACTTAGGAGCGCAAGGGATTCAAGTGTTGCGTGCAGCTCTAGGGCTGCAGTGACGGTGGCACAGCCTCCGGTCTTCCAGGAGGAGTGTTGGAAAAGTGTGTAGCCACTTTGGACTTTGCACTCTTCCAGAATGGTGGAATCCCATTGGCTGTTCGAGATTGCATCCATTTATGCATATATCGACGGTTATACGTTTAAGTTGCATTTATTACTGGATAGCTACTTAAGTAATCATACATAATATACTTTACTTTCCTTTTTGCATACAGTAGAACCTGTCTAAACAAATATGCTCGGGACCGGGTCAAACGTATTATTTTACGGAGGTTATTAAATTGTAGAGATGCGCAGCGGAACTCAGCGGAATGCAGCGGAACGCAGTACTGTACTTATAATCAGGGGCTGTGAAATGGAACCCTCAACTAACCACCAACAAACAAAGAACCAACAAAACCGCACAAAACCCGCAACATCCGACCACACCAACCACAGTTTGACAGCAGAACCCAAAAATGCCAAGGTCTGGAGCACAGCACACAACCATGCCGGACAAGGTTCGCATTGCCTTGTGTGAGCACAAGCAGAAGAACTCTTCGCTCACGCAGAAAGAGCTTATTGCTTGGGTGAAGACCAATCACCACCTCAAAATCAGCCAAGCAACGGTCTCCAACACGCTCAAACGTTCGGGCAAGATCCTCCAAAAGGCGTCCAACATCAATCTTGAGCAGAAGCGGCAACAGACCGTAAAGTATCCTGAGATGGAGAAGGCGCTTTTTGAGTGGTTTACGGCTCATGAGGAGCAGGTGAATATAAGAGGCGATCTTCTGAAAAAAAAGCGCTAGAAAGATCCTTGATCTTATTTACCCAGGGCACGAGAAATTCGAGTTCTCAAACGGCTGGCCTGAATCATTCAAGACACGTCACGGCATTCGTTCCGTCCGTCGCTTTGGCGAGAGTGGTTCCGTCACCAAACAACTCATCGAGGATGAGCGCCCAAAGATACGTGAGGTGCTCGACAAGTATGCACTCAGTGACATCTACAACATGGATGAGACGGGACTGTTCTACAGGATGCAGGTTTGTTAAACATTGCCATTCAATTCAATTGTGATAAAATTGCTCTAAGCATGTCACGTTTCAGGCAGATCACTCGCTTGCAACCAAGCAGCTTGAAGGGCGCAAGCAGCACAAGGTACGGCTGACTCTTGCCGTTTGCTGCAATGCCGATGGTTCAGACAATATTCCCCTTTGGATCATTTGGAAGTCAAGGAGCCCACGCTGCTTCAAGAATATCAATCTGAACAATCTCGGTTGCGTGTACCGCAGCAATGTAAAGGCTTGCATGACGCAAATTATTTTTCTTGAGTGGCTCAAATCGTTTGATCTTCGAATGGCAGACAGAAAAGTTCTTTTGATTCTTGACAATTGCGGTGCACATGTTCCTCTTGACGACATTCCGGCCCGCATTCAGCTCCGGAACACTACTGCGTTTTACCTGCCACCAAACACCACATCAAAGCTGCAGCGCTGCGATGCTGGGATTATCCGGAACATCAAGGTCTACTACCGCCGCGCTTTCAAACGCCTTCTCCTGCAGCGTGTGGAGGACAAACTTCCTGATCCTGAGAAGATCGACATTCTTGAGGCAATCAGGATTGCAGTTCCCGCGTGGAAGAACGAGGTGAAGGCAGAGACCATTGCAAACTGTTTCCGCCACTGCCAGATTCGCAGCACGGCACCGGAGGATCAGCAGCCAGTTTTGGCAGAGGAGGAGCTTCTCGACCAGGAGGTTGTGGCCGAGATGGAGTCACAGATTCGCCGCTTCCGCTACGCCAATCCCATGGATGTGCGTAACCTCCTCAACTACAGCGAGGAGGATGTTGTCACCTACGCACCTACCTTGGACGAGGTGATTCAGGATCACTTGGTGCCGGAACCCGTGGAAGAACAGGCCGATGACGATGAAAGCCAAGAGGTCGCCATTGTTCCGGTATCCGAGGCACAGGCAATGATACGTTCACTGGAAACATTCTGGCTGCAGCAATCTGACGTGAACGAGCTCTCCATGACGGCCCTCCAACGCATGAAGAACAAGGCTGCAGCCATAAAGACCAGCCAGATGAAGCAGAAGGGCATACGTGACTTTTTTGAGCGTGTTTGAATAGCTACATATAGGGCCAGGTATATAGGATATTTTTTACATAAGTTGTGGGACTGAGAAAATTTATCAAATATCACACGGAGGTTTATTAATTCCAATATGGGGACGAGCTCGGGACCGGCAAGAAAGATTTTTTTGCGGAGGTTATTAGTTTAGCCAGTATCAATTTAGACAGGTTCTACTTTATACATAAGCACACACCTACTGAACTCTCTACGGCCATCGGACGGCGATTGCTAGCTTGCCTCTCCCGCTAATCCTCCCTTGCTGAAACTTCGTCAGCAGGTGAGTATAGATCGCGTGAAGTGTATAAAGACTTTTATTTAGTTTTTTAACACTTGTATACTTTAGGAAGTCGGTGTGCTCTTTCACATGTCTTTCCATCCTCGCTTTAAGACAAATGGTGCTGCTGTGATTATGTAAGCGCAAGGATAAGCTGAACCAGCGCAACAAAAGCCTGACCGTGCGCATCTGGTACGGGACACAGACTGGAACGTCCAAGAAGAGGGAAGGTGGTCCATTTGATGTTCAGGCGGCAAAAATCCTAGCTTTCGAGTCGTTCCCAATACAAAATTCAGAGGACGGTCTCGCTTATTTTTTTCAGATCGCAGGTAAGGATAATACAAAGATGTGAAGTAAACATCAAATGCTGATCGTTTCTCTCTCCTAAGCCCATTAGGAAGCTTAGCCACATCCTGAACCAGTGAACTGGTAAGCACACTGGACAGCTTTTTCGTCTATAGTGCGACGAAATTGCGTTTCTTTGGGATCGAGCCCTGTTCCTTACCAACAGTGCACACTGCGGAGGGGAGGGTCGTGTTATCGTCGAATGTAAACGGCCAGCCATCTTCTTCAAATTTGGCGACAAGCTCGTGACAGCGCGTGTTAACGATCCATGTGTGCCATATCCGTCTCGATAAAAAAATTGCTTCGCGAGAAGTACACTGTCTGAGTTTGAATGCTCCGAGGCAATCGCATATTCTCCGCTCACACGACCACAGAGAGCAGAGTAAAAGTTGCGCACTTCCTCATGCCACGCCGTGCGGTGTCCCTTGTCCTTTAGGCTTTTTAGGACAGGCGATAAACCGCTCCCAGAAGTCTTTAAAAAGCGGTCGATTGACAACACACAGTGAATCCTTTGGGCAGCGTGTACACTGACATAAAGTTGCGTCACCGGGTTAAGTGCGGCAATTATTTCAGGAAAATGAACATTTGTGACAAAGAAGGATGAAATATCTCGGCTATAAAGCTGCTTGCGGAGCTCATTAATATGTGGGCAAATTACCGGTTCGCTCGAAAGTGATAACGCGTAGTGGCGCACCGTGAAAGCATCATCCCAGGCAGGAATCAATCCGAGAAGTCCCTTTAATTCCTTAAACATGGCCTGGTGACGCTCAATCCCGCCTTTATAGAAGTGTCTTAGCATCATCCGTCTTCCAACGCAAGACAGGACCCACCGGGTTCTTGTGTGACGCCAGCAGCAAACGCATTTGTTAGACTACGTGTCGTTTCTATACACTGATAGCTCTTGATTTCATTCAATGTATGCTTGTTGAAACCGCCACGTCCACGCAATTGGTGCTTCGTCCAACGACTACGTTTTACAGCGCTGTGCGCACTAATAATCTTACACCCTTCATTCGTTAACTTTGCCCAACTCAACGTGCTCGCGGCCTAGGATTCCTTCATCGATGTAGCTGTCTTCCACTGTACCACTTTGCTGGTTTAGTTCTTCATTGTCCAACGATTCCGTTCACAGGATTTGTTCGTTCATGGGATTTCCTCTCCATATTTTGCTTTTTGCTGCCATCCCTTTATTCGTTTTCATCTGACGAGAAAAATCTTTCTGAGATAGCCATTCTTTCTTTCCAGCTTTTGAAGACTTCACCGAATCTTCAGTATGATTCAGCGCACTAACTGCTCTCACCGAACTGAGCTCACATATGGCGGCTACTATGTTATCCATCCAAGTATCGAACTGCTTTAACATGTCCGCGTTATTCCAAGCGCCATAAGGGATGGAGATCCCAGTCGCGTCCAACATTTTCGTACTCTACGTTGTCCAGTCCAAAGGCAGCCTGTTGCACACCATTAAGCAAGATTTTCAAAACACGAAAGTCTTGATTCATGTATTTATCCAGTTGCAAAACGTTTTTCGCGTCTTCTGGTGGATTACCAAGCGTCGATTTGACAAAAAAGCCACCACAATGTCTTCCTGCTCCAGGTTATCGTTGCAAAGTCCTCATACTCACGACACTCAGCTGAGAGTGAAAATCTGCCATATTGAGGACAAACATTGTCTTCTTAGAAACCACGGAATCGAACACACCATCTTTCCCGTGGACTTCAAAGGATAACCAGGACGATGAGATCATACACATAGCATCTCCTCGAATGATCAAGTGGTAATTTTGTCACGATGTGCGATATCATCCCAGAACACAAGGGAAAATTCAAAGACGTGACTTAAATCGGTAAGAGCGCCACCGCACGCGAACGGTCGAGGCTACACCAAACGCAAATTGAGAACAAAAATAACCATCGCCCAGGTCATGACCAGCAAACCATCGCATAAGTGAATAAAAATTCATAACCTACCGATGCTTCAGTTGTAACTACTGTCATCCCTCTGAAATCTTTTTCCCTGCTACTTTATAAATTTTAGTACTTTATAAGTTTTGGCTTCCACCGCTGTCGTTCCTATGTGGAAATCTTATAATTGTTTTTTTCCGCTAGTTTATACCCTCCGATACGTTATAGGTTCTACTTTCCACCAAGGCTATAAAGTTTCGGAGGGACGTCTGTATAACCTACCGATGCTTCAGTTGTAACTATACCAATAGCTGATTACGGAAGTGTAACTTTCAACTCTATATCACCTTTTGAAAACAATTTTATATTTTATGTCACATATTGGAATACTCCTATTAAAACTTCCTACAAATATCAACTGTCCTTTCTTAACAACATAGATTAAAGATTTCAAAACAAGATATAAATACCTCGTATTATGCTTTCAGCTTGTTATCCTACATCGGGTTCATTTTCCTATGCCAGAATACGGTATCAAGAGTGACAGATTACGCTACTTTACACGGCGCCAACGATGCGCCGAATAGCTTAAGAGCCTGAAGGCCGTGAGAAGAAGCGTTTAGGTCCACGCAAACGGAGGCGTCTGGACCCGATTTTTTTCAACGAGACTATAGAAGTGCATCTATAGCTCATAGTTACAAATATGAGCGATGCAAATGACCAGCGCAGCCTTCGGCCACGTCTCAATCAGCTCCGTATAGCAGAACTGCGTAACATTCTGATGGACCTGAATCTTCCCCGTTCTGGACGTAAATTGGAGCTTGTTGACCGCATTGTCAATGAGATGGACGTGCGTCCTTGTATGAATTTGACTCTAACTGTAGGGACTCATTTTTCGTGTCGATTCCATGCTTTTAGCTCTTTGCCGACAAAGCTCGAGAGACAGCATCAGCTGCCTTTTACGCTGAGAGACTATCGGCTGGTATGAGGAGTATTGAGCAACAATTGAGGGAAAGATCAAGCTATGTGCCTTCGTGTCAAGTAGTACAGGGCAACTATCAGTCACCGCAGATTTCAGCCCCATATGCGCCCATGGTACCTACGGCATCTCCGAATCCCTCTATTCCCGTCGCTTTATATGGACATAGTGCATCAGCACGTGATCCAATACCTTATGGAACAGTGAATAGCGTAGCGCCTGTTACGGGAGTGATCCCGCTCACTAGTGGCGTAGATCTGTACCACCCGACGAAGGCCGCAGCGTTAGACAATGCAAGATGTTTCTGCACGATGCAAAATGTGTCGGGAAGGGTGGCCAAGTGTGCTGATTGTGGCTTGGCTGTACATGCTAAGTGTCACCAATTGATAACGGTGGGTAGCTTAAGCAGAAAAGACTAAATATTGTGGTTGTTAACTGACGGTAAATATCGTATTCATATGGCTCGATAATGCTTGCTACAGTTGAGTGGTGAATGGCACTGCGAAGTTTGTCGAGCAAACTCATACGATCCGTTCTATCGTGTTCAAAAAACTGTGCTTGGCCCTAGTTTTGTGCGCTTTGCCAAGCCTACCAGCTACTTTCGACTGGAGTACTACATCACTGACAATGATCTAAACAATATGTACGCTCGAAAGGATCCAAAACCACAATCGATGACTCCGGGGTCCTTAGAGCTGCAATTACGGTGCTTTGCATTGAAAGAAGATCTCGGTGCAGGACATTGCTGGCCTGCATGTACCCAAGTGACCGTGAATGGCTTTCGTGTGCCGATTACGCAGCGTGCTCCACCAGGACACGCAAACCCTTCAAAAGTGTTGCGAGAACTGCCAGGAAATATCTTTCAGTTTTCGCGTGTTGGACGAAATGTGGCCGAGATCCGAACTACTGAGAATCCATCTGTATTCGGGTTTTTGGTTCAGATCGTAGAAGTGCGCAACATAGATGATCTCATAGATGAAGTGAAAGAGGCATCCAAGCATTTAACGTATGATGCCGCCAAGCAAGGCGTTATCAAGTCATTTGGCAGCGAAGATGAAGATGATGTCGTTGCTACGGTTACGATGCTGTCTGTGCGCTGTCCATTGGGTTTGTGTGTGATCGATTTGCCCGCTCGAGGTTTACACTGCAAACATTTGCAGTGTTTTGATTTAAGAACCTTTTTGCTTTTCAGTAAGAAGGCACGCTCGAAGGCCTGGCGGTGTACAATATGTTATCAAGTAAGCAAGCACAAACTACTGATTTTACAGGACTGACTTATTCTTTGTGCACCCTATTTATTCAGTTTATTAAGGCTGCAGATTTGCGTATTGATCCGTATTTAAAAGAGCTTCTTGCTGAAGTTGAAGGTGAAGAAGAATTGGAAGAAATTGAAATTTTTCCTGATGGATCATGGAAACGGAGGCTAGAAGAAGATGCGGTAGCCGAACAAGCTGTAAAGAGATTAAAATCGGAGCAAGCGGCAGTTAAAGCACCGTCAACAAATAGCACTTCGACTTCTGCAGTACCCGCTGCGTCTACTAGTAGCCTGCAGGGTCCATTAGGGTCGTGTGCAACAGCACCAGTGGAGATCGATTTATTGTCAAGCGATGAAGAAGAAGAGACTACAGGAGCAAACGCGTCAACCACCGCCTCAGTACCGGAAGCTACTACGATATTACGTGATGAAGACATTGATTTATTAACCGTAAGTAGCGACGTATGGGATACTCCGTCAGCACCAGCATCAATGAACACAACAAGTGAAGGTGATGGGAATTGTGGTGAATACTTTCCTTTCCCTTTGGATGAGAACCTGTTTCCTTCGAACGGCGCGTCGACAAACAGTGGAAATGGAAACCCTACGTCGTCATGGATGTATTCAGTGCCTGTGAGTACTATTGTGGCCAATATGCCACCGACGACCACAGTCGCATCATCCACACCGCTTATTGCTTCCGCACAAGATCTGCTAAATCAGGCGGAATCCCACCTAGCGAGCTCGATGGCTCTATTGTCTCGAAATCACAGTGTTAATAACCCATTCGAGCAGCGACAACGACGTCAAGTGCATGCTCCACAGAGAGCCAGAGCGATACCCAACGATATGGACATTATCTGCTTATTAGACAGCGACAGTGATTGAAAAGAAACCTGACGGACATACAAAATTAATAATAGTGTTTGAGCAATAGTACCGTATTATATTGTTAATTTCTGAAAATAACCCCGCCATTTAAGCATGTCGTCCACAGTGCTGGAGCAGCTACGCGCTGAACAAGAAATGATTGAGGCATTGGAGCGCGCTATTGTGGCGACACTTGGCGAAAAACCGCACAATGTACGTCCCTCGGACTGCCATTCTAGACAGCAAAAATGCTCAGCTCATTATGGCATTTCTTAAACTGTCACTTTTGCAGCATCGTAACCGGGTACTGCACGGACACAAAATAAGCAAGTTACTGGATCAAGTTACAGAGCACAGCAAACATGTTAAAGAACTTTACGATGACGAAGATTGGTGCGTAGCTAACTAGGATGCTCTAAATCATCGTGGCTGATAAAAGCACTTTTCCGAACTTGTGCAGCATATACGCGGAAGAAACCGAAAATATGCGTGGACGAGCAGTATTCACGTCATTTTACGAGCAACTGAAGTCTATACGTGCATTTCATCGTAAATATCCAAACTCAGTAGTCTCCCTCGAGCCAAACTTGGAGGAAGCACTACACCCCAACGTTCAATTTTCAGGTGAAGAGCGTTTTGGAAAGTATGTGGATTTAAATGAGTTTTATACGCGATTTCTAAACATCCCAGAGCTAAAATGGTGAGTAAAAAGCATTAGAGCAGTCACTTTGTTACTATACTGAGTTTTGTTGGCGTGGTAGGCAAGCGCGAAAGACTCAGGAAGCGCTAAGCTCAAGTGCCAAAAGTATAGGGCGACGACAGGCGATTGGTACTTCGATCGACTATCTCGCGTATTTGGCCTCTTTTTCAGACTTCTCGGCTATTCCAGCCAACCAGAAGATCCGATCAGCGCCGTATCAGCAGTATCTAAAAGACTTGAAGGAGTATTTATTGGATTTTTACCGGCGCACGCAGCCTCTTGTGGATTTAGACGACGTGATTGAGGAAACGTCTGTAAAGTTTGAAAAGAAGTGGGCGTTGCACCAAGTTGCTGGCTGGGACGAGAGTAGCAAGAATGACAGGGAAGACAAGGGTCACAAACCGGCTCATTATTGCGAGTTTTGCAACAAGCAGTTCAGCTCCGAGGGTGTGTACAGTAGCCATCTAACAGGAAAAAAGCACAAAAAATTTGCTGCTGCTGCAGCTGCGAAGGCTGTGGAAGCAAATATGGTTTCGAAGGACGCTAAAACAGGCAACGATGATAAAAAAAAGCTGGAATCGAAGAAAAAAGCCATAGCGTTCGACGAAGTGCTGATCCGTCGTATGTACGAGCTTCTCACGGAAGTTGTGCATGGAACAATCTCGTATCTGGAGCTCAAACAGACGCGCACACATGAAGAACTTCAAGCTGAGATTGAAGAAGAAGAGGAAGGGGCGTTTTCGGATGTTGATGTGGAGAACAATAATGATGAGGAAGAAGACGAGGAAGAACAGCTTTATAATCCTTTGAACTTGCCGCTCGGTTGGGATGGAAAACCGATTCCGTACTGGCTGTACAAGCTGCACGGACTTGGCGTCGAATACAAATGCGAAATCTGTGGCAATCATAGCTATTGGGGACGGCGCGACTTCGATCGGCATTTCCAGGAATGGCGCCATGCCTTTGGTATGCGCTGTCTGAAAATTCCCAACACGAAACACTTTCATGACATCACACTCATGAGAGACGCCATCCAGCGTAAGTACCGCTTTGCTGTCGCTCCTTTACGGGTACGTACAAATGACAAAATTCTGTGTTGTGCTGTTAGTCTATGAAAAGCTAAAAGATCAGATCGATGCTGAGAGCTGGAATCCATCAAACGAGGAGGAATTTGAAGACTCGGAAGGTAATGTGCTTAATAGGAAGACTTACGAGGATCTAGCTCGCCAAGGCTTGTTGTAAGGAACCAACACGTAGGTTGTCAGCATAACGATAAAGTAATCCATTGACAAGCAGGAGATTTTAAACTACCTGGTCTGACAATTTTGACCAGGTGGGATCTCAAACAGGGACAGACTGTTGCGTGACGCTTGCCACGCGGTAGAGGTTTCAGCTGTTGCTATCCTAGACTGGGCCAAGCGTTTCGGGCTATCACACTGATGGGTTTCAGACCAAGCTACGCATTTCAAAAATACGTTGCTTAATGAGCTACGAGCTCGTTTTAAGACCTCACACACGTCTGTCCCTGTGTATTCACCTTGGGTGAACGCCACTATTGAACGTTTAAATTGGGATATACTTTAAAACAAGTAAATATGGTCATTGAAGGTCTCGGTCACACCCCGTACGGTCACACACCCCACCCTTTTATGTGAGGAGTGTGTGTGACCGCAGGCTCTCCACGGGACTTCGCAACAACAACAAAGATAGACAGACAAGCACGTCACGGAAGGTCGGCGACGACCTCGTGGGTTTCTTTGGACCGTATGACTGTTGGAAGAGTGTGTAGCCATTTTTGGCTTTGCACTCTTCCGGAATGGTGGAATCCCATTGGCTGTTTGCATTGGTATACATTTTGCATGTTTACGGCGGTTACTGATTTAAGTCGCGTTAGGTACCGGATAGCTACTTAAGTAACCTTAAATAATATACTTACTTTTCCTTTTGCTTTTATATAGTGAGTACGCCTACTGAACTTTTCTACGGCTACGGCGCGCGCGCACCAGTTTGACACCTTCCACTGATCCTCCCACGCTGAAACTTTATCAGCAGGTGAGTCTTGATCGTGCATAGTGAACGCAACGTTTTCTGTGCCATTTTAACAGGTTATGAGCCCAAGTTGTGCCAAGTAGTCAAGTGAATTGTTCTTGGTTTTTCAAGTGTACTTACGTGGATTTTTTCGTGGTTACGTTACGTGGATCTGGTGGAAAGTCCCCTGTCGACAGGGCCAGTTGAATTACGTGACTGATTGAAGTGTTTGAAATTGATTGGAGATGGTTGGCTCCGATGGAGACAATGTGCCCTCCGCCAGTGATTTTAAGGCGTTGGTGCAGAGTCTGAAGGAAGTGGTGACCCGCCTGACTGCTATTGAGGATGTACAGGCCCGGCAGTCACTTCCGAGTGTGTCCTCCGGGTCCAGGAAAGGGTCACCAGTACGGGTGCAGGACGCCGGGTTCAGGGACAGCCTACAAAACTACCGTCCGTTCGGCCATCAGATGACTCTGAACGACTTGGCCGAGGACGAAGGGGTGCAGGTCGGTGCTAGGCCACACCCGCAAGTGAACGCAGCACCTCGCGGAGTGCCGGTCGGCATGCAAGGTGTGGGCGGGGCTGGTGCACCCATAGGGCAAGCAAATATGCCGGTGCACCAAGCCGGGTACAAAATACCCAAACTAAGTATTGAGAAGTTTTCGGGGCGCGAGGTGTATCCCGGCCTCGGTGCAGGGTACCGCCACTGGGCGTACCTGTTCATGGAAGCGGTTGAAATCGGCGAGTTGACGTCCGGCTTTCAATGGAGCGAGCGACTCAAGGTCAACAAATTTGGCGAACATCTTGAAGGCACTGCCGCGGAATATTTTCGCTCGAACATTGGTTCGTGGTGGCAGGTGCGGCCGCAGCTGACTTACGTCATGGAGCAAATGTGGTTGGGATTCAAGGTTAACATATCCCACCACCAAGCTGCGGCCTGGTTCGCTACGGAAAAGGATGCGAGACGCTCCTGGACCGAACATTATCTATACCTAGCAGCTCTGGCTCGCGAAAGCGGGTCGAGCGAAAAGTTAATTGTTGAAAATATCGTCAAGTTCGCTGCGCCCCGATTGAAGGTGATGCTGATGGCCAGGTATGATCCTGGCAGACAGGACTACCTGGGCCACGCTCAAGAACTGATCGCCTGGGCGCAGGAACTGGAAGATGATGCGTTCAAGGGCAGACAGGCCGTTAAGTTGCAGGCGCATGCCGCAACATCGGTTAAAAGTCGCCGGGCATGCTATACATGCGGTGACGAGGGGCATATACAAAAGTATTGCCCCGAAAAGCGTCGCAAAGGTGACGGAAATGGGAACCAAGCAATGAAACGTGGCGGAAACGACAAGGCGTCGAAGCGTTTCGTGTTATCTACTGTGGATTCCAGCATAGACGCCGATACTAATGCATGTGGAACCGATAACGATAACTAGAATGTATGGATCATTGACAGCGGTGCGAGCAGGCACCTGGTTTCAAATGTTGATTTGCTAGATGATGCAAAAGAGTGCGGTCCTAGTGACACGTTCACATTGCCTAATGGTGGCACCCTGAAAGCTGCTATGGTCGGCAGCCTTACGTTGCGGACGTGCGACGCAAGTGAAACGGTCGTTGTTTTGACCGAAGTATACTTCGCACCGCAACTCGCGAAAAATCTGATATCGCTTGGTAGATTACGCGAAAAGGGCTGTGCAATTGTCGACGACGGTCGCAAGCTGCGTGTTATGGTCAAAGGACAGAAGTTGTTCGATGTGGTGACGCACGGGTCAGTTTTTGTGGCAAGATTGAAGGCCGAAAAAACAGATGGAATTTCAAAAAGTTTTGAAAGCATGGTTGTAAACAGTGTGCTGGAGGATGTCGATTCCGACTCACACACTGGGAGTCTGCATCACTTCCACGTGCGGCTGGGTCACCTGGCCTACGACACTGTCGAAAGGCTGGCGAAAGACCCCAAGTCAGGCATCGTGCTCACCGACATGAGTAGGCCGAATTGCCTGACCTGTGCTGAAGTCAAGGGCACAAGGAAAGCGCAACCGAAGACAGACTCTGGAGCTAACGCAACGATTGATCGCATCGGGGGTGTAATATGCAGTGACCTCAAAGGCCCTATCACCCCCCGCGATAGGCGCGGCAACCGATATTTGGTTGTTTTTGTCGACCATTTCTCGAATTATGTGCGCGTTTTTGCGGCGCGCACCAAGGACAAGGCCGCACGAATGTTTGGGCACTTCATTGCATGGTTTGAGAACGAGTTCTCATGCAGAGTGCACGTGCTGCGCACCGACGGTGGTGGCGAGTACCAGAATGTTGATCTGTTTTGCAAACAGACTGGTATTCGTCGCCAGGTTACCGAACCCGGCACACCGGCGTCAAATGGCAAGGCGGAGCGCATGAACCGAACCATTTTTAACATGGTTCTGTGCATGATATTCGGATCGGGTGTTCCATTGACGTATTGGTGAGGCGGCTGAGTATGCGGCATATATACTCAACCGCACCCCGACAAGGTCAAACACCGGTCGAATTTCGCCCCTAGAAGTACTCACCGGCAAGCGGCCGGCGGTGAATGATATCGTGGTTTTCGGGTCCCCGTGCATGGTTTGGAGGGACCCGAAGAAGAAGGCGTTGTCGAAACACGCAGAACGCGCACTTATCCTTGGCAAGAGCGACGAAACCAAGGGGTATAAAGTGTTGCTGCTTAAGGACAGAGTGGTCGCAGTGACCAGGCACGTCACAGCAATCGAGACGCTAAGCGAAGAGGCTAGCAACAAGATCACCAAGGTATTGGAAGGTGAATGCAGTCAAGAGCTCGAAGACTTGGCGGAATCTCGTGCCAGGGTGAACGTTTCAAATGTACCAACTCCAGGGCAATCAAGTGATGGAATGCCGGAGACTGGAGCCGCGCCAAAGGGCACGGAAACCGATGGTCAGGGCGCAAGGAAGTCGCGCCGAAAGCCTAAGAAGACGCCTAAAGGACGTGATTATGAAGCGTCGAAGTTAAAAGGGACGGTTGCAAGAAGTGATGTTTCGAAAGCAGCCGATGAAAATGGCAAAAATGCGGGAAACGCTCTATGCGTCTACGCTGTTTGCGAACCAGATGTTGGGTCGTCAAGTGCGTTATCAATGCAGCCGGACCCCAAGAATTATCGAGAGGCGCATGGTGGCCCTCATTCGGTGATGTGGAAACACGCCGAAATGGAGGAGATCAAGTCACTCGAAGAGCTAGGCACGTGGGACATTGTGCGCCGTCCCGCCGGCAAGGTGCCTCTCCCGACCAAGTGGGTGTACAAGACGAAAGTCTGTGCAGACGGTTCGGTCGAGAGGTACAAGGCCAGGCTAGTTGCCAGAGGTGACAAGCAAGTTTTTGGGGACGATTACTTGTTCACGTTTTCAACCGTCATGGAGTTGAACAACGTAAAGTTGCTCTTGGTGCTGGCGCAAGTATGGGGGGTAGCGGCACGCCATGGCGACGTGCCAAGTGCCTACCCCAAAGCGATGTCCGAAAGCAATGTGGAGATATACCTGCAAGTGCCACAAGGTATGGAAATCACGGACAAGAAATTACATGATTATGGTGTGAAATCGCCAAAGGAGCTCGCGCTCAAATTAAGACGAAACCTGTATGGTTTGAAGCAGGCTGGACGCATGTGGCATCAATGTCTGTGCGAGACATTGATGAAGTTTGATTTCTTGCAGTGTGTCACAGACACATGCATTTTCGTAAAGCATGTTGGAAACGAAACTGCTGTGGTCGGAGCGTACATTGACGACCTCCTGATCACCGGCACTAGCGAGCAAATGGTAAATGAATTTTTCAAGGACATGCAAGTGTTAGAGCTAAAGGATTTGGGACGTGTCACGAAGTTTCTCGGTATTCGGATCGATGGGAATCCGAGGGATGGATATACATTGGACCAAGAGTCGACGATCAAAGAAATTCTGATCACACACAAGCTGGAGAAAATAAATCCGGCGCGCACGCCGGTGCTAATGCTCGATGAGGACAAGGATTTTCAAGATCGATTGCCATTGCAACCAAGGGGCAACCTGCCCAGTATCAAGCACTTTCAATCGCTGGTGGGCAGTCTGCTGTGGGTCGCGAGGTGCACACGTCCTGACGTTTCGTTCGCTGTGCACCGCGCCACAAGAAAGACCCACGCACCCACCATAGGTGATTACAAGATTGCTAAAAGGGTGCTCAAGTACCTCAAGGGAACGAGCAACCTGAAATTGGTTTTGAAGCACGACGAGGATCTGCCGATGCCGCTACGCATCATGGTGTACAGCGATGCGGATTTTGCGGCGGACAAGGCAGACAGAAAGAGTGTTTCAGCGATGGTGCTTTTCGTTAATGGTATGCTTGTGAGCTGGGCCTGCAAGAAGCAGACAGCGGTGGCATTGTCAACAGCAGAAGCGGAATTTGTTGCTGCTGCAGTAGCTGGCAAGGAGGCGCTGGGTCTGAGAGAGTTGCTTGCGGAAATTGGTATGCACTCGAGGACACCATTAGTGTTCAAGATGGACAACCAAGCTGCCATCAAGCAATTGGAGGACGAGTCGAGCGCTGCTAGCACGAAACACGTCGACATCAAGCTCAAATTTCTAAAGGACTTCACGAGGAAGGGCATTGTTTCAGCTAGTCACGTGCCAAGTGTGGATATGCTAGCCGATCTACTGACCAAGGACCTCAATGCGCCAAGGATTCAAGTGTTTCGTGCAGCGCTAGGATTGCAGTGACGATGGTGCAGCCTCCGGTCTTCCAGGAGGAGTGTTGGAAGAGTGTGTAGCCATTTTTGGCTTTGCACTCTTCCGGAATGGTGGAATCCCATTGGCTGTTTGCATTGGTATACATTTTGCATGTTTACGGCGGTTACTGATTTAAGTCGCGTTAGGTACCGGATAGATACTTAAGTAACCTTAAATAATATACTTACTTTTCCTTTTGCTTTTATATAGTGAGTACGCCTACTGAACTTTTCTACGGCTACGGCGCGTGCGCACCAGTTTGACACCTTCCACTGATCCTCCCACGCTGAAACTTTATCAGCAGGTGAGTCTTGATCGTGCGAAGTGAACGCAACGTTTTCTGTGCCATTTTAACAATGACGGCCACGGAGGAACTGAAGTTGCCGAGTACTTGGCCAAAACTTCCATGAAAACGTATTTTCTCATCTTCAAAAGTCTTCACTTGATTCTGGAAACAGCGTGGAGCCATTAAAACGTAGTCTTACCGATGCCGTCGGAATTGCTTGCGTTGTGACTGACGAAGAATCTTCAAGCAACAGTTGCCTAGTGGATCTACTGCAGTATCGGTTGTCGTGCGAGGAAGTACTGCACTAGTATCCTCTGTGGGTGACTCACAGGTTGTATTGTCAACGAATGGACTGGTTAAAGTGTAATGAAATTTGTTCCTCAACGAATGGACTGGCCAAGGATATGTGCATTGCCCACTCACCAGAGTTATCTAGTGAACGTGACCGGATCATTGCAGCTAAGGGTAAGACCTCTAAAGGCAGGATTTACGGTATGCTTGGTGTATCTCGTGGCTTTGGAGACATCGACTTCAAAACCGGGCGGGAAGAGTTTAAGAGCAGATTCAATGGAGATTTGGTTAGTGCTACACCGGACATTCGAGTCCACGAAATTAATAGTCAGGATGAGTCAAGTCAGTTCATGGTGCTCGGTTGCGATGGATTGTTCGACGTGATGGTGCCCCAGGACGTTGTGAACTTTGTTCGCGCAAAGCTGGGACTGCACGGAGACGTACAGCACGAACGGAAGATCTCGCTAGCCTCGCAATAGCCCTCGGATCGACAATGTCAGCGCCATCGTCGTATGCTTCAACCAGGACGAGCAAGAGGTTTTGCCTGTAACACCCATCGAGGTAGCACAAGCTGTAGAAGATCAAGAAAAGCGCGCGGCTGCGTCTGGTTTGAGTTAACGAGACGCACTGCTTGACAAAGGCAGCGACTACCACATTGTATCGTAGAAAATAACATCGCTGCGGCGTGCACAATTAATTAAATATGGGAATTGGAAAATTCACGTACATTTTTGGTAAGTACTTGATTTACCAAAAATGTACTTGGATTTACCAACTCCCTTTAAATATATATATAGTGGTCACACACAACCCTCACATAAAAGGGTGTGGTGTGTGACCGTAGTAGAAAAGGGGGGGGACGGTATGTGACAGCAAGCTCACCCAAGTATATTATGTAAAGTTACTTAGGTCAAATAAAACAAGGGGAGTGATAGGTGTACCTCACCCCCTTGTTACATGTACCTCACTTTGATACGTGTACCTCACTTTACATATATCTATTTTTACCAGTACTATATTTTAGGGAATTGCTATTGCCACCCCAGTTTTTGCTATTGCCACCCCACCCACACCCCTTGGTTACGTTTATGTGTACCCTTGGTTATAACTGCATCACGACATTACGAAACTATACGCTTTGAATAACAATGACAACGCGTAAGCATTTACCGACCTTTTAACGGAGATTATCTGCGCGATACTACGCTTCGGGAGATGACTCGAAGCGACCCTATCTTGGAAAAAAATGCGGATATTCACGTACGATGTGTTACGCTCGATGTGTTACAAGCGAAATCAAGTCGAGCGCCGATTCTCGTCGCTCGACTTGATTTCGCTTGTAACACATCGAGCGTCGGACTTGGTAATTAACGAGGCCACGGACCGGACCGTGAGAAAGATTAAAAAGGCGAGCATTGTGGCGAATACAAAGATCTCGTATGATGATCGGAGCTCCTACGACTGATTCACGACCATCTTGTGACGAAAGAGCTGCTTCATGCTGCGTCCGCCCTCGTTATTGAAGCGAAGATCCCAGTAGAACGACCATCAAAAGTTGCCTCTGCTGCCGAGGACATGGTCCTCAGACGGATGGAATGATGCGTACGCGTATTAAAGCGTCCACGCCACTCAAAAAACCGCTACTGGTTGATCCAGAGATTTCCTTGAGCGCTCCAAGTGGACGGGAGAGTGGATATCTAAGTGGAGGCGATGCCCCACGTCCTAAAATGATGCAGCGCGTTGCATCGTTGGAGTCGATAGCGCCCGAGCTCAAGAAAATTAACGTGGTGGACTCAGAACAAGGATTGGTGATGAATCTACAGCAGAAAAAGGCGTTGACGCCAGCGCGCTCATACCGACACTCGAGAAAACGGATGCGTCAGGCATTTCACAAGCCGCATCTTTTTCAAAAAGAGTGTGTCTTTTCGGGTTCCGAAAGAGCCGGCCTTGAACGCAATATCGTTAGCGATGACGATGATTTCGCATCTATCCTGGAACTCAGGAGTGTACAATGTTAGAAGCCATGCACCATGTCGATATCATTCTGGCCACGAGGACGCGTCGTGTCCGTTAATGCTTTGCCAGTCGCGTCGAGGATCAACTCGCGTGTCTCCATGAGCATGTTCGGAATGGTGATTTTTGAGCCGCCACCGCGAGTACTTGCTGAACGTATTTACGCCACTGACGAAGCAAATTATACTCGATGAGCTCGAGGAAATCGTACACGTACACCGTGTTGGACATAACCTTGGCCATCTCACGCTTCTTATCAAAGGGCAAAACCACCGGGTATGGTGTTGTGATTGGCATACCGTCAAGTTCACCATGAGTTTCGTCGCCAATGGAAGTAAAGATTGGCTCATTGTGGCCAGCAAGCAGCTTCCACGTAAGCCTGCCTGCACACGGACTACATAACCGGTAGGGTTTTCAGCAACAAGGCGCACAGGAATTGCCGGTGCCTCGCTATTGAAACGTGCAAAATTCTTGAGTTCCACCGTCGTCACACCCAGCTGCTCCAAGCGTTCAGCATACCGGTATGCCAGAATGCGGATCACTCCCTCGAGATACTGTGGGTCTACAATCGCTTGTGGCAGGATATTAAGGTAAACGTGGTTATTTTTCGTCGGCATGGACGACTTCTTGACCAAAGGATTGGCCATATTTACTTCCAATGCGTTCAGAGCGTCAACGAGCGAGCGCTCGGGGCCTGGGTATGCGTCGTATTGCGATCGAGAGCCGCTACCATCGTGATCCAGTTGGCGCACGATAGCACGGACGAAGATGCGCCGGAAAAGGTTGGTCACGATATGCAAATCAGACTCCTTCATCTTTGCCAAGTACAAATGCACATTCTTGTTCTCAGAAGTCAACGGGGTCACACTATAGTTCTGCAGACGACGCAGCTCCAGCTTGTAGGCAAGTGGTGCTTCAATGTGTCGTAAAATGTTATCTTCGCTGTAGTTCAGGCGGCCATGGAACGTGTAAATGTCTGGGTACAGCGCCATATCAGCGTTGTGCACAGATACGTTTCCAATATTTTGCGGACGCACTGAGAACGTCACTCGGCGGATGTTGTGCGCGCGCAAATCTTGATCCACCGACTTTAGATAGGCTTGTTCGTTTTCCAGCAGAGCTGTCTCTTCCGTGGGCTCGTTCACCAAAAGGACGTGTAAAACGTTCATGTGCGGATCCTTACGCACGGACAAGGTCTTTTTTGCCAACGGAAACAGATTCATGATGTCGATAAACGCATTCTGGAAAGCCATAAAATTATAAAGACGAATTATAGCACCATGGCGTTGAAATTCGGAGAGATTTTCTGGTAGCTCTCAACAGGTTTCGGCAGCTTCTTCTCCACAGATTCTTGTATATGGCTGCTTTCTTCGGAGATATGCAAGTCATGCAAGCTAGCGGAGCTGTTGCGACGTAACAGACTTGCTAGATCGTCATAGCTCTCGGCGGGGGCGACTCCAACGGCCAACGCATCGACAACTGGCGACTTGAATTGGAACGTTTTCGCGAAGACGTCGTTAAATGAAATGGTCTCGATAGCTGATTCAATGACATATGTTACGTTGTCATTGTTTGTTATTCGAAGCGTATAGTTTCGTAATGTCGTGATGCAGTTACAACCAAGGGCACACATAAGCGTAACCAAGGGGTGTGTGGGGTGGCAAAAAGCTACAATCGATGCCCGTTTTCTCTGTGGGTGCAGCCACGTCGCGAGAGCTACTGCACCTCGGAGTGATCTGCAAAGGCGACGATGCTGGCTCAGCGGACATGCTGTCCGAATATCTGCATCATAATGGTGGCTTGCCAGCGGATTGCAAAGAGAAGCCTATGATGTTTCTCTGTGGTGACAAGCGCCGTGATGTTCTCCCAGACAGTTTTCGATCAAGAGGTCTCCCTCTTGAAGAATTAGTTGTCTACCAGACTTGTGCTCAACAAAATATCGCGATTCCCGACGAGTGCCGAGTGCCTGACTGGGTTGTGTTCTTTAGCCCAAGCGGGTTGGAAGCGGTGAAACACCTTCCTTTGCCTTGGGAGTATATTCGAAAGGCAGCGATTGGTAGGCACTCAACTTTGTGCAACTTGATTGCGAAGCAAAACAACGTGACACTTGCTCCTGTTCGTATTAACGACCAGGCAAGACAACTGCCACTGCTCTTCACGAGCACGCTGTGGGTACAGAGAAACCATTTTGGGAAGCAGATGTGACGGCACCTAAGCCCACGCCAGAATCTCTCGCAGACGCTATCTTTGCCTTTCAAGCCGAGCACAAGCTAGAAAAAGTTCAGTTTTAGAGATACGTCGTCAAAATATGCGGCAACACTGTATGACTTTCGTGCTGAGTTTATTCAGAGTGTTCCGACACTTAAACTCTCATCTGAGCCAAATATTTATTCTTCGTCTTCTGACTTGCGCGGTTGTAAGGCGAGCTTCAGGGCCTGCAGAATCACAACACATAAAACGTTACTAACTCATACGCCTACGCCCTCAGTGGAATTTAAATTCACCTCAGCGCCTTCACGTCTATCCTTCCAGTCAGAAACTGGGCTCGAGATAAATTGCATGGTTGCGAAAACAATGCCACCAGTGAGTAGATAGCGGCCAGTTTGGGGGTGGCTTCTGCGGCTACGCTTACTACCGGTATAGGTGAATTCTCTGAATTTTAGTTATGTATACTGTATACTATATACTATATTTTCGAAAGGGGAGTGATAGGTGTAGATTATATCGGGGCCCAGCGCTCAACTGTAAAGTGAGGTACACGTATCAAAAGTGAGTTACATGTAACAAGGGGGTGAGGTACACCTATCAGTCCCCATAAAACAATACTTAAATGTTAAACTTGAACTATAACTTGAAAATATGCATATCCATTTCAGCCAATGGATTTTCACCATCATGAAAAGACGTAAAGGCCAAAAATGGCTACATGTATTTCCAACAGCTCAGTCCAGGCCTCATCAAATCCATATTTGCCAAAAATGAACCATTTTTGGCACACTTCCAGGCCCGAAATTTGGCATATGCCAAAAATGAAGCAATTTTCTCCGATTTGTTAATAAAATGTTTTTTCTACAAGGTGACTCTATCACACGATCTTAGCAAGCATGTCGTATTGTTTAGCCTGCATAATACCCTCCAGTGACAGATCAGTCAGACTCTGACGGTATTCGTCCTTCTCCCAACCGAGAACAGAGAAATCGGACTCAACTGTGGCAGTATTTGAGAAGACAGATGCCACACCCCCTGCCCAATCACGAAGCGCGTTGAAGCGCGGGCTCACCAACGTCCATCCCTGGTGGAAGTGTCGTAAAGCGTGTTATAATTGGGCCCAATAACGGGCCTTATTATAGGTCCTTATTAAAGGGCCTAATTTAGGGGAGCCGATTACGGACAAAAATCGGGTACGTAATCGTATACGATTGTAGGTACCACTGCGTATACAGTTGCGTGTACAACCGTGGTGCACATAATAGGGACATAGACAGGGCATAGGTAGATGGGAGGATTACGTACAGGTACTCAGCGAACACCGACGAACAGCGACGGACGAAGGACAAATCAGGTCGACCGGTCGACGAAGGACGCTGGAACGGGTAGTTCTGATTGGTGGATATTAGGAAATTGGTAGTTCTTAGGATTTAAGCAATAATAAAGTTCTCCTTTTGCGTTCAACCCCTTTGGACCCTACAGGGACGGCACCTTTGCGCGTCCCTTATTAGTATACACCTCTACGTCCCGGGCGGGAGCACTCTGTGCATTTTTGGCACACCGGCAGACGTAGAGTGTTGAGAACTCACTCTGCAACTCCGCCCGCTGTGTCAGCGGTTTTCAGTAAAGGTTTTTTGGTTTTGAGAGTGTGATTGAGCAGTGCTCTCACCTCTCCGCGTTTGGTTCACGTTTGGCCCCTAGAGTTCGGCTGCTGTAAGCGCCCCACGGGAACTCTAGGTGGATTAAGCGAAATTTACCCCCCCCCCTCGTAGGTCTAGGCTAGGAATACAGATATTTGGGTGTTCCTTTAGCTGTTGAAGATTCCAGAGGCTCCGTAATCAGGCAGTGAAGACTTCTATTGCCTGATCAAGTACCCCCTTCGCCGATCAACACCTGATAGACACTCTGCAACTCGTGACCCGCGATCAACAACTCGCAGATCGCACCAACTTGTACCTGAGCGACTTTTGGCACCTGATCAAGTCTGATCACCGCTGATCAACTACTTTTGGTGCCTGATCAAGCCTGATCGAGTCTGATATCAGCTGTTCAACTACTTTAAGTGCCTGATCAAGCCTGATCAAGTCTGATCACAGCTGATCAACGACTTTCGGTGCCTGCCCAAGCCTGATCACTGCAGATAAAGCCTGTTTGCACCTGATTCGAGCTCGATTATACCGGATCACGTCTGATCAGCACCTCGATCAGCTCATTACAAGTTCCCCAATCTTGCATCAAGGAATTGCCGTGTTTACATCCCCGCCACCTGGAGAGCGACCCACGCCTGAGCCGTCGGGTACACAAGGTGAGCAGAAACAAAAGCAGTCAAGGACAACCGGAGGACCCCCTTCGTTAGTCGGCAGTCCGGGCGCCGTGGTACCGTCTGATCAAACGTCAAAAACGTTGATCAGCCGCTCCACCACAGAAGGTAGTTGTGCTGTTGCATGTGTCGAGCGCTGCGGCCAAAGCGGGCTCTTTCTTGTACGCGCGAAACAAGGCAACCTGCTCGTCTTCGATCTCGGCCAAACGATGGGCGTCCATGTGCACCGACAGGCGATCCTTGAACGGGGCGAACACGCCCATGAAGTCGCGTCCGCGCAGCTTTCAGAGCTGATGCGGAAGGACACTGGGTACCTCCATCAAGCTCGCTGAGTTGTCGCTGTCACGCAGCGTCTTGATCTGCATGATGCCGTCCATCATGCCGACAATGAAGCGGCAATTCTGCTGGTTGATCTCCAGCACAGCGCCTTCGGTAAATTTATCGAGTATTTCGCGGACAAACGTGCCTTGGTCATTGAGGAACCCTGACACATCCTCGTGCGACACTAACCAATTGCCGGCTCGCTCGTGAGCCACACCAACTACACTCGCAGTGTACTCCTTCTTGGCATCCGTCTGTACGACCAGTCCCTCAAGGAGCTGATCGATGTACTCATCCTGCTGCGACATCAGCAGCTGCTTGCCCTGCAGTTTCGCCATCGTCTTGTTGCACTCGTATAAAAGGCATTGATGGCGGCAACGACGGGCCACCACCACAACGGCAGACGTAGCTGGTCGACCCGGCGCCCGTTGAAGAACTCGATTAGCTTGACGCGGAGATGCATCTTCCATTCACAGTAGTTGCCAAGCGCCATCCAGCGCGTCGTCATTTTCGGGCAGGTTGCGCCCATCTCTGTCTTCAGGATCTCCTGATTACGCAAGCACGCCGCGATCGCGTTTGCTGCCGACCAGAACTCCCCGTTGAACATCTCTTTGATGACTTTTTTGGCGACCAGGTCAAACTGATGAATCCCACACCAGGTACTGTATACATGGTGGATGACGGCCTGGTCGAGCAGTGTCACAACGCCACCGATGCGACCGGTCATCACCGCAGCCCCGTCTGAACTGATGCCAATCAGTTTTGTGCGCCAGGAGACGCACAGCGCATCAAGCATCTTCACCAGCAGGTTGAATTGAACCTGAGCCGTATGGCGGCCGTAGATTGGGATGGAAAGCACGTGCAGGTTGTACAAGTCGCTGTTCACATGGACGCGTATGCGCGTGTCAAAGTATGAGCGGCCTAGATGTGTTGACGCATCAAAGGCTAATGAAAACGCCCAGATGCCATCCATCGACATGAGCGTTCCGATTTTCTGAAGATTGACTGCCACGATCACACGGGCGTATCCTGACACCTTGTTGTCCGCTATACAACCAAGCTTTGTCAGGCCTGTGATGTCCTTGGTAGAATTCATAACCACCGCAACCTGGCGGAACGACAAGCCATGGGACAGGTACCTGACGGCAAGGCGGAACTGCAACGGATTTGCTATGTTCACAACGTAGGAGCTGGGCAAATCCATGCCGTCAGCAAGAACAGGCTTGAACAGATCCAGGGCGCGTGCCTTGGCGATGCAACCCTCCTCCTCTGCATCGAAGAACAGATCGCTGATGATCACATCAATTACAGGGAGCGATAGCATGAACACAACTGGTTGGGAATGGCCGAAGTGACTGAAGATAGTGTTGACGAACGGCGTCTGTGGTGGAGTCAAGTTCAAAATCGAACACAGTTGTGTCGAGAACCTGACCACCATCGTGCCCAGTCTTCCAACTTACGGGGGGGGTACCCCGCGGACCTTCGCTTGCGATCCGATCTGATCGTCCGCCGCTAGCAGACGACCGATCATCAACAGAAGACGCCTGGTCCGATTGATCTTGCGTTGCCATCTCACCTTGTGTACCCGATGGAATGGGATAGTTCAACACTCGGTGGATCGTTTCGCTGGTTGACTTGGGTCTGATAGTATGCAGACCGTACTGGGGGGGGTGTACCCAGGGCGGAACTCTTCACCCTGGGTACTTGTAGACCGGTTACACTTGAAATATGTATACTCCAATGGGTCGAACGTCCAATCGATCTAGACCCAACCAATACGAGATAATAGAGGGTAGACCACTCAACTGGTCTAGCCCCTGACCAATATAGAGAAGACCAAAACCGGTCTAAACTCCAACCAATGTTACAATGAGCCAATATGTCCACGTGAAGACCCAATATGCTCGTGAATTACGCAAACGATATCTACACGTAAAGACCAATCCACTTGTTAGTACGTTCCAAACGTACGTGACTTAAACTTGTGAGAAGTCAGCCAATGGATACTCCTGTCGAAGGACTTCCGGTGGGCCAAATGCGTCTACGACGCGCCCCGGCCGAGTATAATGGGCAGGATGGGATTACTCGACCCTCTACCCCCAAACACTCCGCGACGTGCGAAGGCGACTTAGAAAACCAAACTTTAGAGAGTCTCTTAGGACCTCTTAGCCACTTTTCCAATCCAAGACCAATTTACTTCTTTTCCACTAACCTTACGGTCCCAATATGTACCAAACACTAAAATATGTAAAATACACGCAATGCCATGTGACTTACCAAAATCCGTGTGCTTGACACTCCTTGCACATGATAGGCTTAAAAGCCCCCCTTGTTTCCACCAATCCGATCGCTGACCAGATGATCGGCACGCCGTTGACAGAAGGTGACCAAAATTTGCCTTCTCTTCGCCACAGCCGCCCCTGAGTCTGGTCGCAGCCGCGCAACGGTAGCGACCCGATCTCACCACCAGTTAACCCTCTCGCCAGCAGTTGACCTCCTTGACCTTCACGGCAACCAACATTCCACCAATGGACAGGTCTTCGGCCCCGCCTTCACCAGGTATGCGCCCCTTGTACGTCTGATCTCCTTGTAACTTCTCTTGACGCTTGATCCTGCAGGTGCCCTGTGCGCCCAGTCACCACACATCGATTCCCTTAGCCGATCGACCCGATCTGACAGCTCTTGCAGCACCCCAGGTTCCGACAGACCGGATGGGGATCAGATCGGGTCTGATCAGCTTCAAAAGACCATCTGAGACCTTCAGTCGTAGCTGGCCACCAAGAATGCATCGTTCCTGCAGCTGCGGAAGGATGTCGACACCTTGACCCCCTTGGCTGCGCAGTTGAAAGATGTTCTCGCCGATAACGCACATCTCCGGGCCCAGCTTGCCCAACAAACAGCGCGAGTTAAGTCCATCGATCTGATTTTCACCTTGGAACTGCCCTAACCTCTCTTCGTATGCAGATAGGTTTCCCACTGACATCGCTCAAGCGGTTGACGCCTTGCTTGCGGCTGCTCGACAGTCGCGTGACCACTGCGATCAGCTCCGCCCCATATTGGACGGGCTGATCGGCGCTAGGCATGATCTGTCTCGCCTAGAAGCGTACTGGTCACACCTCCGGGAACAGCTCGCGCTGGTCAACCGACAGAGGTTGGAGTATCAGTCCGACCGGACCCTACTCCGTACCCAACATGGTGACCTAGAGCGGCAGATCAGCGAGCTACAGGTCGTGGTCAAGGATCAGGTCGATAAGGTCTGGTCTTTCCAGAGCCAATCGGACACCTGGACCCAGGAGTCAGACCGCCGTTGGGCTGCCGTAGAGCAGTGCCATAAACAGCTGACCGACTTGCTGTACCGGCGTCCGGCTATTAGCTCCAGCGCGGACCGGTCTGCATCGGCCGTTCTGGTCGACCTACACCAGGGTCGGGAACCATGCCACTCATTGGATAAAATTCGGCACACCAAGATTTCGAAAACTTCCAAGCGTAAACTCAAGGACGCGTCGAGGGGATCAAGGGCGCGGGGCATAGCTCGCGACTCCGAATTCGAGGAGAAGCGGGCGGTGCCCCAAAAGAAAGCCAAGACGACGGCGCATCTCTCAAGCCCAAGATCGGCTGCAAATGACACTTCTAACATCGCCAAATCTCATGCGCCCTCGCGCCCCCGTTCTGTTCGTACCCAGCACACAGAGGTCTCCTCCAGAGGGGACTCGGACAGCGGATCGGGAGATTCTGAGTTCACACACAGCGCGTTGTCTAAGTCCCGGTCCGATCGTCATCGAGGTCCTGCTCCGACGAAGTCTGCATCGGGGACTGATCAGGCGATCAGTTCCCAGAGTAACGAAACTGCACGGGCTCGCGAACAAACCGGATCGGCGCCTTCCTGCCAGCATGGCACTTCTGGACTACGCCGTCACGCCCGATTGAAGGTAATATCGATGGGAGATCGACCTCTCCCATCGCGGACTTTCGACGCCATTATGCCGTGGTCACCGGGGAAGATCAGTAGCTTGCACCGGTTAGCCCTGACCAAACAAGGTCTCGTCCGGTTTTTGTCCCGACCAGACTTTTGGCTCTTCCCTCCAGCTCCGAAGACTCCTGACCCGTCTGCGTGGCGAGCAGATCTGGTTACAGGAGCGCAGATCTCTCTGCTATATGCAGATCGGCCATGGGAGGTGTTGCTCAGCGCCAAGTTGGACTCGATATTTGCGTCAACTCCTTGGGTCGATTCGCTCTTGGATCGGCTTCGGACTTTCAGTGCAGCCCACTGCCAAGCGATATGGGAATCCACCCATTACCTCGTCCTTACCGCGGGTCAGAAGTTGCGTGACGTAGACTTAATCCTGTATCGGAAGCTCCGGAAACAGCGCCGGAGTCGAGCGGGCGAGGCCTGGCTGACCCTATGCCAGTTTGTACTGGAAGGGATGTTGGTCCGCGAGTGCGACCTCGACGTTTTCTTATATCCAGTGTTTCTTCACATGACCAAGCGTCGCATCGAGAGATCCGGGGCGTTAGCTGAGGTTGGCATCTGGTATCCCGGATTCCGCTGTGACGAGCCAGTTGCAGACCTGAATGACGCCTTGATCCAGATGGATCGGAAGGAGACTTGGCGTAATCAGTTCCGGGACCAGATTGTAGATCACCCGGCGCTGACTATCGGTCGCCTGTGGGGTGATTGCGAATCTTGATACGGTAATAGCTGACCAGATAATTCATAATATATGTCATCATTCGTTCAAACTTCTTGATCACCTGGTCACTTGCCCAAAATTCATCACTTTATCCAAACTTGCCCGAACACGTTATCATATACAATTCCATTCACATCGCGAAAATTATCATCACGTTCGTCACTCCACTACTCCAGTTCATCACAGTTTATCATATGTTCACAATAATTCAGACCTTACACATATTCACACCGATCGGTCTGATCGGTGCTACTGCGTGTCTTGGTCTGCATCTTCATGAGTCTGCATCACTGCGAAGCGATTCCTACTGACTCGTTCTCGCTCAAACTCTCGTAGCAGTGCTCCACAATTTAGATCAAGTTCATCGATCCAAGTTGCTTCATCATGATCTTTCCACCGGACCAGATATTCTCGGTCGGTGCGACCGAAACGTGTCTTCTTGACCGATCGGACATCTAGCACGTTCTCCACCTCGAATTCGTCCTCCTCAAATGGCCTTTCCCAACTGTCCTCCGGCAGCAGAGCTTCATCAAAATCGAATTTCTCCGCTTCATCCACCATACAGGGTGTTTTGGGCCGATCGGGGAACTCTCTGACCAGCTTCAATTTGGACACATGCACGATCGGAAAAACTTTATAATCCGTGCCGATCGTGATCAGACGGGCAGCATGCTCAGCGATCAGCTCTGCTACACGGAAAGGACCGTGCCACATATGAGCCAACTTCCTTGCATAACCTTCCTTGACCCGATCGAGGTATAACCAGACCCTCGCCCCTGGTTCAATACCGTGAGGTCGGACCTGATCGTTATTCCGATCTGCTCGATCTTGTGTGGCCTGACGCAACTTTTCGTTGACGACTTCCTTCGCATGTTGATAGTGCTTCTGGACCTGCATACACCAACGGCGGGCATCGCGATCACGGGTCCGAGTGCAGCCGATCGGTATCGCCGCTTCAAGTGTCGATCGAGGTTCCCATCCATAAGACAGATAGAAAGGCGTCTCTCCTCGGACCCGATCAATTGAAGAGTTGAGTGCGAATACCAGTCTTTCTGCATACTCATCCCAGTCACGTTGGTCTGGGTCGGCCACATACATCTTGATCGCCCTTGTTATTGTCTGAACCATGCGTTCAGCCGATCCGTTCGCTTGCGGACGATATGCCATCGCCGCACTCTGTTTCTGGCCTAGCATGTTATTGAACGACCGGATAAACTCGGCCATATAACCGGGTTCCCGATCATGTCTGATAACTTCGCTGGCGCCGAACCTTCTAAACACGCATTCTTCGTAACTCTGGGCGATCTGCTCCGCAGATCGGGATGCACTAGCCTTTGTAATCACCAGACCGGTGAATAGGTCGACCCAGATCAGCAGCTCAGTGTTGCCGCGTGTCGATCTGGACAGTGACGGTATGTGGTCCATCGCTATCACCTGGAAAGGGTAGGTAGCCTCGATATTTCCGGGCGATCGGCCCTTGATTATCGGTCTGCCCTTTCCGGTCACGCAATCCGTGCAACAGCCAACATATTTCTGCACGCTTCGAAAAAGTCCTCTCCAGTGAAAGTGGGCCCTGATCTTGTGATATGTTCTGACTATGCCTTGATGTCCCCCTTCTAGACTCACATGGTAGTGATGAAGGACATCCGGCTGCAGCAACTCAGGGATCACCAGTTTCGCCAGTAGATCTCGATCGGCACTGTCTTGATCAGTGTCGCGGCAGTAATAAAGCAATCCATTTTCATCCACATCGTAACTTTCCGCGATCTTGGCACACTCTTTCACCTGACCATTTGTCAACTTGGACAATTCACCGCGCAGATAAGCCTTCAGGTTGACGATCCACTCTTCTTCGTCCTGCGCCTTGAGGATCCGTTCCGCCCTTAGCTGTTGTACAACGTACTCACTCAGCCTTTCCTTGGGGAACGATCGGCGAGACTTCCGAGCTCGCGATCTGGTTGCGGCTATCACATGCACCTGACCAGGGCTGTCCTTGGGCTTGATCGCCTCTGGGAGCCTGTTTATGTCCATAAGTTCCTGTAAACGGCTTCCTCGGTGATCGTCGCCCCGGTCTGGTCTCGCTTGGCTTGGGTCGCGAGGTGATCGGCGCTTCTTTTCCAGTCCCGTTTCACGTGCAATCACTCGTGGTTGGGGTAGTCTTTCAGCGCTTTCATCACCCGATCATTTAGCAACTTTAGCCGTGGCGCCTTGCATCGATCTCCCCGGTGATCTGCCTTATTACTAGGTTGGAGTCACCACATATGATGATCCGCCCTTTCTGTTGTGATGACAGCAGATCAAGACATAGAAGTAGACCCCGATATTCTGCCTCGTTGACCGTTATGTCAGACGTGAAATCGGTGGCGGCTGCGACTATAGACCATTGTGGTAACTTCCACAGTATGGCACTATAGGAGCCGACCTTCTTCTTCACGCTAGCCGATCCGTCGAAACTCAGGACCAGGAGTTCTTCATCCCGATCGACGATCGGTGGAGGCATCGAGATTGACTGTCGAGGTTGCTTCCTCGGGGCAATCGCCATCAGAGCTTCATCCACTTCAGACCGAGGGGTGATACCGGCAGCCAATGTGCCCAATATATCTTCCTCTCCCTTGGTGCACTTGACGACCTCGAGAGACCACTGCGACAAGATAGCTGACCATCTGCCGAGCCGACCGTCCATCCCATTGGCTGATAATAACCAGGCCAATGTCGACTTTCTTGAAAGGACCTTTACAGATCGGCCGACCAGTAAGTTGTAGCACACATCCAAGATCCGTAGTAAAGCCAGAACTTCTTTTTCGACTATCCCATAGTTGACCTCGTTCGGCTTCAATGTCCGGCTCGTAAAAAGTGACCGGGTGGTACACTCCATCATGTTCTTGTACTAGAGTGGCCGAAATGGCCCACTTACTAGCATACACAATGACGATCGGAATTTTATCCGGATCGAAGTGCTTGAGAATCGGTGCCGTCGCCATCTTGGCCTTTAGCATACCGAAAGCAACCTTTGCACGCCTCATGTGATCCTCTGCCTCCACTTGCGGACAATCTGCGGGCAGATCAGAGTCGCTGCCCTCCCGTAAAGTTGCCCGATCTTCTTCGCGCAACATATGGTAGTCGACTTCCCGGAGCTCGTACAGCACGGCCGCGTAAACCGCAAAGTCTTCAATGAAGCGGCTGTAGTAATTTAGGATTCCCAAGAAGGACTGCATTGCCTTCAGCGATCTGGGAAACGGGAGGTTGTTCAGTGATTCCAGATATTTGGGATTGGACTCCAGCCCACTGATCGACACCATATGACCCAAATAGGCGACCTTGGACATGCCCCAATAACTTTTCACAGCACTGATCGACAGGTTCCAGCGATCGCATGTCTCCAACAAACGTTCGACCTTCTCGCACAGATCGCTCCATGACGAAGCAGGGATTAGAATGTCGTCGATATACGATCGCCTTCCCAGAACGGACTGTCTCCTCTCCCGGTCAGGTTCACCCTCTGTAAATACATCATAATTTTTGGTGAGGTCCTAATCGGTGCTGATCTTGAAATGTCCATACAGTGCGTTGTCGATCAGCCTCTGGTAGATCTGGGGCACGTTCTTCAACCCGAACGGCATACGGTTCCACTCGAACAGACCGAACGGCGTAACAAATGCGGAGATCTAGCGAGCTCGATCGGTCATCCAAACCACCCAAAATCCACTTGACATGTCTAGTGAGCAATACCACAGGGTCTTGTCAACGTCTTCTAGTATATCGCTGATCAGCGGCATCGGGTACACCATAAGCTTGGTCAACCGATTTACCAACCGATAGTCGATACACAACCTGATGTCGACACCGTTCTTCTTGATCACGATCACGATCGGTGAGGCCAATGGCGAGGTCGACGGTCTGATGATCTTGGTAGCCAACAGTCCTTTAATAAGGTCAAACAACTTTTCGCGGTACTGTGGCGCCACACGTCGGCATCGCTGGCCGATTGGCTTGGCATCTCCAACGTCGATGTCAAAAATCGCTCCGCAAGCAGCAGGGGGTAAGGCATTGCCTTTACCGATCAGCAGATGTTTCTTCTTCCATATGATCTGCTTTAGCTGATCGATCTGATCGGGACTGTTGAGATCCCGATCACCCACTTGCAGATCGTCCATAGTAACCTCGGGCGGGTCAGCAGACACTTCAGGGAGGACTGCCATCTGGCTCTCCAACTCCTGAATGTATTGGTCCTCGCCCTCATGGATGCAGACCTAGTCATCTTCTGGGGCAATAACACCCAAACCGTCCTGATCGGCTGAACACTGCTGTTCCCGATCGGCGGGCTGCCCTTCAACGACATCGACCTTCTCAATCGTGCCATCGTGGTCCGCCCCAGTCTTGACATGCTTCCCTTTTTCTATTTTCGGCTCCGCTGTCGCCTGTTCTTGTGTCGCCACCACGTTAACAAACTTTGGCTCATCTACTTGATGGTCCACCGTATCTGGCACCTGCGGTGCCTTTCTTCGAACTAGCATCTTCCTAGGGGTTACATAGCTGGGTAGTTCCACCATAGGTGAGGTATCTTCTCCACCGATCCATCATTGCTGACCAGATCGGTGGTCGCTTGGTATGCCAAGTTCTACCACTCAACATACCGTCTCGATCCGATCGAGACGAACCCCATCTTCCTTGGCACTTTCCCTTCTGCCAGCCACATGCCAACAATCGTGTTGTTGTCGAGCGTAAGCGGCTTGTCACCGATATTAGTGACTCGGACAAAATCATGTCGGCCGGCGCTCTTCACAAAATTCGACACCCACAGATCGCCCCTGGTCACCCATAACTTCCTTGAACGAAAACCTTTATCGACCGGGGTGTCAGCGGATTGGCCGACTGGAATGGTGACATCTTGATCCCACCTGACCAAATCGGTGTACGATCCTTATAGGGTCCGCCGACCAGCTAACTGGATCTGGACCTCATCCGGTAGTGTAAGCACTACATGAGACAGATCAAGGCGAATACCCGTCGGCACCATGAAATCCATGCCTAACAGGACATCCTGACCGGCCAGCTTACCAACCCAAGCACTGAAGAAGTAGACCAACGAACCCGATAGGGTGATCTTCACGCGCGTCCTTCATTCGGTCATATAAGAATTTTCACCGATCCCGACGCATTCTTGTCTCTGGGTATCGTCTATACGACATCCGACCTTACGAGCAAAGACGGAGTCAATAATCGAGACTTCAGCCCCAGAGTCGAACAACATCGTCGCTTTCTGGTTATTTATCTTACCACAGGCTTTCGCCTGCTTAAACAATTTGTCGGGCGCATGATACTTCCAGTATCCACGAGACTCTCCAGGCAGCAGATCTAGCTGCATGACCACCTTCGATCGGTAATATTCATCGGTCGTGAGATTGTAGACCGGATGATCACGATCGATTCAATTGAGAACAGAACATGTATTGTCGGTTTTATTCTCCTTTCCGACATATGCATAGATGCCAAACGTAGACCGCTCGGCTCGATCCAGATTCCAACCTGGCGAGCGTTCTAGTTTAACATTTTTTCTACGTCAGGTGGAAGCATCCCGCGTGATTGCCCGACACATACCACTTGTACATCAGGTTGAAGAATTCTTCCATCTTGCAGTGTCCGGCCTCGTGGATCTCTCCACATGACTTGCACACGAAAAGGCAGTGATCGGTGGGGTGGCCGCGTCTTCCGCATTTCTTGCATATTAACTTCTTCCAGCAGCCCCGATCATCATGCTTGCTTGACCCGCAGTGAGAACACTTCTTGCGGGGTCAGTCCGGGTCAGACTTGTTTCCGCTCCCGCCCTTCCGATCTGCCTGGTTAGGCGTCGATCTGGTCTTCGGGGCAGGTTCCGCGACGAAGATATGGCGGTACTGGTCCTCGTCTGACTCCAGACTGGACTGGCCACTGCTTTCCTCTTCCGATCTAGTGCTGTCCTCAGCTACGATCGCCTTAACAGCACGGCCAGATCTGGTCAAGGGTCTCTTAACCGGATCGGTCTGGGTCTTGGATCTGTAACGACCTGATCCAACGGCGCCCTTTGATCTCATGCTGCGGGAGTGTTGCAACGTTCGCAACGTCTGCTCCACTTCTCCCACATCCTTTAGGCGCAACAGGGTGAGCTGATCTGCCAGCTTCTGGTCATCAAGGGTACTAATATAGTTACCCACGTGTTCCAAAGCGGCACCGGTCGGCGGGTTGCCTTCCTTGATCACTATGCCGGCGCGAATTGCAGCCACATTCAGACGGTGTAAGTACTCGATCGGCGTCTCGTCGCTCTGCTTCTGCATGTGATGATATTTGCGGGCGATGGAGAATCCGGAGTTGCAGTACTGCCCCTCAAACTCTGAACATAGCAGGTCCCAGTCAGATCGGATATCCCGACTCAACTGTTGGACCCAGTTCGCAGCCGATCCTTTCAGCAGATCTCTAAAGATCAAACACCGTTCCTTTTTTGGTGTCTGATCCCGTAAGAAAGCAGACTTGACCCGACCAAACCACGACCTGGCCTGCTCCTCGTCGGTGTCCTTTCCGGTTAAATCCTTGAGATCAGTAGTCGCTGCCATGCGAATGCGCGGGATCGCAGTAGATCCGAAATCAAAAGCGGCCGTGGAGGCTAGATTAGCCCTGCGCGTTCTGCCCGCACCTGCGCCGTCTGAACCATAGTGGTCATCCGGATCGCCGATCGACTCCATGTCATAATCACTGTATTTGCTTCATCGGCGCGATCGAGCTGGTTGTGGCTTGCGTCTTCCTTTGCCAATTGCTTTAACACCTCGAGTGGCCTTGTCCACCGATGCTACTGACTCCATATCTACATCCCGGCAAATATTGACATTTTGCCAGGCAGATCGGTCCTGAGCATGAGCGCGCGGAGGTGATCTGCATCGATCTCCCATGAAACGCTCCATCATTGCTTCAAACATGGCTTGGACGTTAGCTTGGGTCATGGGCAGCGTGTGGGTATCCTCCTTTGGAGGTACTGACACTTGTGGGGGCTCCTGGGGCCCGACCGGCATGCAGCCCCATGCTGACGCACGTCCTTTTTATGCTCCAATGGGGGTATGATCTGCCCCCATGGTCATCCGCTCAACACCGACCTCCAACTCCGATGAGCTGTTAGAGGAAGGTGGAGACTGATATACCGATTTATCATCGGAGCACGCATTGTCATGTGCTGCCGTGTCTTCAGCAACCTTCAATGCCATGGTGGGAGTTGGGTGGCGAACCGCCCCCACCAACGGCACCAAATGATCATGGAGAGTCGACATCGACAGCTCCAGCCTGCGAGTGTCCAGATCAAACAGCTTGTGGACGTTGGCCGGGTTCTGCACTTTTATGCCGACCTCAGCCAACATCGCCAAGAAGTTTTTCACCAGCAGCAGTGGTCGATCACTCTGGATCGGCTCGGTAGTGGGTCTGAGGAGGCGATCAGGGATCTGGGGGTTCAAAATTTGCATGACCTGGTCTTCACGAATAAATCGCTTCAACTCGTGGATGTAATACATCCTGGTCAAGTCTTGTTCGTCAATAACCCCATCTCCGACCTGCGACCATTCTTCCAAGTCGTCCTCCTCGGGCGGCATTCCTAGCCTTAGCTTGGAGAACTTAGGCATGTGGATCGGATAGTTCCGATTAGCCTCCGATTGGTTCTCATTTTTTATTCCATCAATTTTTCCATGTAAATGCATAGGATCAGGACAAAAGTCCTGATCCTTTCCGGAACTATAGCAAAACTTGCTATAGTCCCGATCGGCTCCGGTGGGAGCCTTATGGGGAGGAAAAAACTTATTAATCCCGATCGGGTCCTCCACCAGGCCAGATCGAACATCGCCATCTTTATCAACAACGACAACATAAGGTGACAGATTTTCCTTATGTCCTCTCCAGAACAATTCCACATTTAAATCACTTAAGTCAACTTTTGACCGGACATCATCTCGGTGATATCCACGATCACCAAATGATCCGGGCACGCGCACCATTGTGGTGGAGTCAAGTTCAAAATCGAATACAGTTGTGTCGAGAACCTGACCACCATCGTGCCCAGCCTTCCAACTTACGGGGGGGGGGTACCCCGCGGACCTTAGCTTGCGATCCGATCTACAGAAGACGCCTGGTCCGATTAATCTTGCGTTGCCATCTCACCTTGTGTACCCGATGGAATGGGATAGTTCAACACTCGGTGGATCGTGTCGCTGGTTGACTTGGGTCTAAGAGTATGCAGACCGTACTGGGGGGGTGTACCCTGGGCGGAACTCTTCACCCTGGGTACTTGTAGACCGGTTACACTTGAAATATGTATAGTCCAATGGGTCGACCGTCCAATCGATCTAGACCCAACCAATACGAGATAATAGAGGGTAGACCACTGAACTTGTCTAGCCCCTGACCAATATGAGAGAAGACCAAAACCGGTCTAAACTCCAACCAATGTTACAATGAGCCAATATGTCCACGTGAAGACCCAATATGCCCGTGAAACTCCACAAACGATATCTCCACGTAAAGACCAATCCACTTGTTAGTACGTTCCAAACGTACGTGACTTAAACTTGTGAGAATTCATCCAATGGATACTCCTGTCGAAGGACTTCCGATGGCCAAATGCGTCTGCGACGCGCCCCGGCCGGGTTTAATGGGCAGGATGGGATTACTCGACCCTCTACCCCCAAACACTCCGCGACGTGCGAAGGCGACTTAGAAAACCAAACTTTTAGAGAGTCTCTTAGGACCTCTTAGCCACTTTTCCAATCCAAGACCAATTTACTTCTTTTCCACTAACCTTACGGTCCCAATATGTACCAAACACTAAAATATGTAAAATACACGCAATGCCATATGACTTACCAAAATCCGTGTGCTTGACACTCCTTGCACATAATAGGCTTAACCCCCCCTTGTTTCCACCAATACGATCGCTGACCAGCTGATCGGCACGCCGTTGACAGAAGGTGACCAAAATTTTGCCTTCGCTTCGCCACACGTATGAACATCGAAGAACGTCTTCTTGTCCTCATTGGAGGCGGAGCAATACTCGGCCCACTTGCGTGGATGCTGACCAGCCATATGGGACCTGAAGAGCTCCGAGCGTAAGGGTGGTCCCGTCCAGCCCTTCACTTTCTTTGTTGGAGCTGGTGTCTTGCGCTTCGACCCGACCGCCTGGTTCACATCGGGTTACTCTTTGCCGAAGGTTATGCACATGTGGCACTGAACGCCGGTCACGTACTTCTTGGTAGCGCTTCGGTCAACAATTTTTAGCCCATACTCCAGCACGTGTGACTCATTGAAGGGCGTGCTGCGCTTGCTCATATTGCGGTGATCAGGAAAACTTGCTTTTAGACTGGCCAGGTTGGGGGGGGGGCTGGGGGGGGGCTTTTATACCAGAATTAATTTACCACCTCAACACCAAACAAAATAAAAAAAGAAACTTTTCATTTTTGGCACATTCTGACACTCAAATTTGGCATATTTGGCATAAATTATTCAAATGCCAAATTTGACGAGGCCTGATTTAATCCTTACGGATCCAGCATTGCCTAACTCAGAGGAATGCACTGTCTCCCCGGCTCTAATGATAGCTAGTGCTACGATATATTGTATGAAAGGCAGCGTGGTGCCATCCACAAAGACGCTCTGAAAGGAGAAGGTAAGACACCCTTCAGGCGATGACCACGTGTTAGTGTCACGACCTTTAACACTTGACTGAAACTCAGTATAAGAAATGATACCGGCGGGCGGTGCAGGCTTGAGCGTCTCGCGAAGCAGCGTCTGCGTCGATTCCCGCGTAGTGCCATAAAGCACGACACCCCCAGTTCCTGTGTTTTTAACAGCGGGAAAAGATTACACTGCACCGCGTTCGATCCCCGATAAGCCACTTCAACTGGGATGGATGGCTTTGCATCTTCCAGCCACTTTTAAATGTCTGAAAGTTCCGCTGGGAGCGCACATAGTGACACATTCCTTCTGTCATGTTCGTGCCGAATATATGACAAAAGTATTACATGACAGAAGAAATGGCCACAAGCTCCGGCCTGTTGAAAATATTCATTATACTGGTTTTTGTCCACACCAGGTATGTTTATATTTTCATTTGTAGCATAAGTAATGTTGCGTTGCGCTCATTTTTCTGAAAGTGAGGTACAAGTATCTAAAGTGAGGTACATGTAACAAGGGGATGAGGTACACCTATCACTCCCCTTTTTTTAAACTCAAAACCTAATCAAAACCAGCCTTCAAAACTTTTGTGTTCATAAAAAAAGGGAATTGATCGGGCCACACACACCCAAGTTGATCGCCCCCCTCCCTCTTATGTCCAAATAACTAAAACAAAATGCGTCAAAATTTGACGCTATGCATTGAATACGTTTTGGGATTCAAAAACGTATTCAATGCATAGCGATATTTTTTTGTGCAAGAATGGGGCGCGCACTGGGAGAACCGGCGCTTGTCTTGTGTAGCGTGTGCATCAACCATGAGGAGCGACGAGATCATTTGATGCCGCTAAGTTGTGGAGATGACCAAGCGCTTCTAGTACGTGACGTGTGCGTGCGTCCTCTCTGTCCACGGCTACAAATACGTAATCATTTTTGTACGGTGCACGTATTCGAATTCGAGCTCACGTGGCAGGGAAATTACAGTGTACGCGTATGTCATGGCTGTCGCGTCAACACGTTGCAGCGTTACCTCATCAATTGTGACGTCTGGCTCATTCTTAAGGCGAATAAACACGCCGTTGGTGTGGACGGCGTTGAAATGCGTGTTAAAACGTCATCAACCTCGGCGGGCGTTTCTAAACGCAGTATAAAGTCAAGTAGGAAGATTTCTCAACTGCGACGCAAATCCGGTCGATTCATTAAACAACAGGTGCAGAAGGAGCTGATTCTTGCGTTCAAATGGGGTTTAGGCAGCTTGTCACTGTAAAAGAGCAAACACATATGGAGAGATAATCAGAAGAGGGTTAAAATAGAAAAAAATCCGACCGGCAACTTGGAATCTATTGTAGCTGTCTCGTACGTATTTGTGCAGCAAGAAATTGCTGACGCAGAAGGGAAGCTTGGTAATCCAGTGCGCACAGGGAATCGATTGAAGCAAGTATTTGAAGAGTGTGAAGCAGAGCGTCGTGATTACGAGTGTGATGAAAATGCAGAGACGGAGGACGAGGAAGAGCCTGAAGTTCAAATAGCGCGTGTTGAGCGCGAAAAAATGGAGCTTCAGGAGCTATTTAAGAGTAACCAGTATCTACTGCGTCAAGAGCTCGAATAATGGGACTGCGAGACGATTGTAAGCATATACTCGACGTTAGATAACCACCCAAAAGTGCTGCAAGAGAAGATCCCGACTCGACGCAAGCAGAAAAAGCCGCAGGTGGTTGCTACATCGAAGGACGCTCTACTAACCATAATAAGGGTGGAGTCTCAGATATTAAGATAATGAAAGAAAATCTGGCTTTCCACTTGCCAAGATGACACGTTACAATGCTTTTGGATGCTGCGCTTCTCGTTGAGAATCGGACACGTGACCTAGATGGAAAGAAATCTCCAACCTTCACTGTTACTGATGCGCAATATAGACTACATCATAATCGTGCGCACACTGGGTTGCTAGTGCGAGAAACGTCCTTTTAAACGAGCACGTCATCGAAACTATAACGTCTTTGTTCGAAGTTTAACCACGTTATCACCTTTCTTTATCAATATCTGCAAGCCAGCCACCACTTTCGAACTTAAATCAGCTTCTTTGTCATCTATGGTGCCTTACTCTGGGCGCGGCGCAAACGATCAATACGTAGCAATGAACACGTCGTTAACTGACGAAATTTTGCATTCGAATCCACCATTCACGAAGGAATGGAGCAGCTGAAGTCAAAACCTTAATCGATGCGAAAAATGCGGGACTTACTCACCGGTACGTGATTTCTTATGCAATAAGTATAAGCTAGCATAATTTAAAGGTTCACCTTTGGAGCCCAAAACTTACCCATATTTGACGCATTTGGACATAAAAAGAAGGGGGTGTGGCCCGATCAACTTGGGGTGTGTGGCCCGATCAATTTCCAAAAATAAAACCATTCCGCTCTTTTCGTCCTGCCCGGTGGCTAACCTCAAGTGCCTCGTTGCAGATACTGTTGGAAGGGCGCGCTTTTTGCGCAGCAGCGAGCGTCGCCATTTTGGTTGTCAAGCGACTTTCAGGTGAAAAGGTGATGTATTGTACATAGCTTTAGGTTAGGTACAAAACACTGTATATCTGCATACTATTAGTTTTAGGTGCATACTTAATTCTAATAATTCACTTCTGAATTGTTTTTCGACTTACGTGGTTATTACGAGTGGTTAGCAAGCACGCAACTGTGTGTGCTTTGCTTGGATTGATTTTACGTGGATTATCTAGTACGCTGCAGTGTCAGCTGGAGTGATTATCACGAATTGGATTCTCGTGCTTTACGTTGGTTTGTTTGAGTTGCTGGTCCTTACGTTCAAGTCGCTAAAGGACGGTGGAGAATTGGATTACGTTACGTACTTGATTACTCACTGTTACGCTAATTGTTAGCCTTTCGTTTGTACTGGAATATTACGCAGCAGTACGTGGTACTCGGAACCTGCGTGCAGGAGTACGTGCCGACATATGGACGACGAAGATTTTCAACAGGTTATGAGCCCAAATGGGGGTAGTAACTCAACGGTTCGGACAGTCACACCGGAAGAGATGATGCAGTTGTATGCGGGGTTGAGGAGTGGTTTTGACGACTTGGATTAAGGGCGCGTCGGTAGGAACTACACTGACTGCGTCGAAGGGAGACACCAAGATGATCTTGGCCTCCTTGGATGGTAGCGACGAAGAAAAGGAGGACGCTAACGCCGGAAGCACTGGTAAAGTGTGTTTCAAAAGTATTAGTAAGGCGGGAAAGGACGTGTTTACACGAGGTGGGGGCACGAACCCCGGCAACACCTACTTCCAGCCGCAGAAGGTGTTGACGCAACACCATGCAGAGAGTCAATTTCAGCGGGCGCGTTCGGCACCCATAAATATGCAACAGGCATATGCGGCGCCGGGGAACGTGCAGCCGGCATATGTAGCGACTAGGAATGCGCCGCCGGGATATACAGTGCCTGCGAATGCGCAGCAAGCTTATGCAGTGCCGGGGAATGCCCAGGAAGCGTACGCAGCGCCCGGTAATGTGCAGCAGGCCTATGTACCGCCTGTGAATGTGCACGCAAGGCACTATGGAATGCCGAGGCGACCGACGGCCAAGGAAAAGAAGTTGCAACTTAGGCCGTTCGACGGGACCGAAGCGTATAAGGGCCTTGGGTCTGGTTTTTGGGGCTGGGGCACCAAGTATTTCCGGAAAGTATCGATCGCCGAGGAGTGTTGCGGTTTCAGGTGGACCGAAGATATCAAGGTCGAGATGCTGGGCCACTATTTAGCTGACCCAGCGGAAGCGTATTACGACCGGTTTGCCGAAATCTGGTGGCAAGAAGAGCCAGCATTATGGCACATAATGAACAAGATGCTAGCCGCATTTAGCGTGCGGATAACGCATGCAGAAGGAATGAATCCGCTTGGTGCGCGCAAGGCACCAGGAAGAAGCTGGCAGGACCACTTCTTGTATTTGACAGCAGTGGCGGACGCAGTTGAGTCCAACTGTGATGCGATGGTGCTAGATAATATTATCTACCATGCCATGCCTGAGCTGTCAAGCGTGCTGATGTCCCGCTATAACCACCTGCGTACGGACTACCTGCGGCAAGCCGAAGAGATTTGCCAGTTTGCGCAGGCTGTTGAGTTCAACAGCCGGCGTCAGAGAGGGCACGGGACCGGAACGGTCAACATGATTGTGGAGAAGCCTAAAAAGGCCTACTAACTAAAAATCGCGGCTGCTACGGGTGTGGCGAGCGGGGGCATCTCAAAAGAGATTGCCCAAAGAAGAAAAAGGTCCAGAAAGAGGATTACGCTTTGATGATCGCTGGTGATGAGATAGGACCCGGACATGAATACGTGGATCCTCGACAGCGGCGCAAGTGTACATCTGACACCAGATATCACTTGTTTGTTCGACATAAAGACCGTCGATCGACAGTGCCACCAGGTGGATGGAAAGACATTCGTCCTAAACAAGAAGGGCACCATTTTTATTCGTTTTATGTACGGAGACGTCGATACTCGAGTGAAAATCAAGAACGTGTTTTACGTAGAAGGAGCCGCTCGAAGCATCTTCTCGTATGGAGCTTTCGAAAAGGGCGGTTTCGTGATTGACTACGTGAATGGAGAAAGGACGCTGGTCAGACATGACACACGCGCGCCGATTACCCGAGTCCGTGCAGTAAACAATGTGTTCACCGTGGACGGTGAAGTGGATCGTCTCAAGAAAACTTATAAAGCGATGATTATGTCGGTACAATACCCGATTGAGGACAATTACGTACCGGAAGATGACATTCAAAGTGGCTCCCTAATGCGTTTTCACGTGCGAATGGGTCACCTAAATTTCGAAACGATTCTCAAGTTGGCGCAGGATCCCGAATACGGAATTCGGATCACGGATGAGACGCACAGGCACTGCGTCACCTGCGCCCAAGAGAAACAAACGAAGAATGACCAAGCAAAAAAGGACAGCGGTAAAAACGCGCCTATAGACCGGATCGGTGGTGTGATTTGTTCCGACCTCAAGGGTCCCATCACACCAAAGGATCGGCTAGGCAACCGTTAATTAGTCAACTTTATTGACTTTAAAAGTAATTGTGGTGGAGTCAAGTTCGAAATCGAATACATTTGTATCTACAACCTGACCACCACCATCGTGCCCAGCCTTCCAACTTACGGGGGGGGGGGGTACCCCGCGGACCTCCACTCGAATTCTGGTCCGATCGTCCGCTGCTGGCAGACGACCGGTCATCATCCAAAAACACTTGGTCCGATTCACTTAAGACCATCTCACCTTGTGTACCCGATGGAATGGGCTAGTTACACACTCGGTGGATCGGGATCGCAGATTGATCTGATTCTGTCTTGAATATGAAACCGTGCTGGCTAGGTGTACCTAGGGTGGAACTCTTCACCCCAGGTACGTACAGACCAGATACACTTCCGAAAGATAGATTCCAATAGGTCGATCGTCCAAACGATCTAGACCTGACCAATACGAAATAATAGAGGGTAGACCAATCAACCGGTCTAGCCCCTGACCAACATGAGAGAAGACCAAAACCGGTCTAAACTCCAACCAATGTTACAATGAGCCAATATGTCCACGTGAAGACCCAATATGCCCGTGAAACTCCACAGACGATATCTTCACGTAAAGACCAATCCAGTGAATAGCACGTTCCAAACGTACTTGACTTAAACTTGAGGAAGTCGACAAATGCGTGCTCCCGTCGAGGGACTTCCGGCTGGCCAAATGCGCATGTGGCGCGTCCAGACCTGGTATAATGAGCTAGAGGGGATTATTCGACCCTCTGCTCCCAAACACTCCGCGGCGGGCGGAGGCGACTGATGCACATAGAAAAGGTTTAAACGACCTCCTGTTGAGGTGTTAGCCCGAAGGCAAAACCAAAAGATTCCAAACGACTTTTTTCCACGTGTTCAGTTGAAGTTGGCTTTGTATTAACTTATTAACACAACCTTATACCTTCTCGGCTATGGGGTAGCCATTCCTCCTTAATATTGGACGTAAGTGATGCCTGCAACCCCGCCAAAACTCAAGCGCCCTCACGCCCTCGTGCCGTCCGTACCGAGTACACAGGGATCTCGTCCGGGGAGGACTCCAGCGAAGGGTCCTGCGATTCAAATTTCATGATCGCCATACCGTCCAAGTCGCAGACGTGTCGGCGTAAAAGTTCCGTCCAAGCGGCATCGTCTTCGTGGTCGGAGCAGAAGACCAGTCTGCCAGGTGACAGCACGCCAGCATATGGGTCAGCGAAATCAGCGCCTTCGTTCCTGCCTGGCAAGTCTGGACTGCACCGCCACGCCCGGCTAAAAGATATGGCAATTGGAGATCGCCCACTTCCGCCGCGGACCTCGGAATCCTGGTCCGGTCCGCATCAATACCGAGATCGGCGCCATTCCAAGAGGCGCGCGGGCGCGTCGAGTGGCTCAAGGGCGCGGGGCGTAGCGCGCGACTCCGAACACGAGGATAAGCAAGCGCCGCCCCACAAGAAAGCCAAGACGCAGGCGCTCCTCATGAACCAAAAATCGGATGCAAGTGATGCGTTTAACATCGCAAAATCCCATGCGCCCTCACGCCCCCGCGGGAGCATTCAGGTGGTACGATTTCCCAGCAAAATTCGGGCGGAAATTCTCGCCATTCATTGTCTGAAATTCCGCCCCCCAAAATTCACGCCCGCAATGAGAAGAGCAAGGGCGCATCAGGAGGCGCGAGGGCGCGGGCCGTTGCGCGCGACCTAGAGCACGTTAAGAAACCGGAAGTGTTGTAATCACTAGCCAGGATACGGGCGCAACTCCCAAGTGCGGTGAAGGATGCAGTTACGGAGAGGAAGGACTCCAAAAATCGCGCGCCCTCGACCCGTTTCTCCGCTCGGTCCAAGTCGGTATTGGTCTCGCCTGGGGCGGCTTCGGAGGGTGGATCGGTGGGTTCAGATCATCTCCTTCCCGCTTTATCTCAGTCCCGATCCACCCAGAATCGTCGGTTCGCTGTAGCAGTTGAAGAGCCGACGTCAGAAGAAGACCAAGTGGCGCACTCGGAGGGTGAAAACGATCTGGCCACTGCCGACCCTCGAAGGACCCGATCTGGTATGGCCACTGCCGACTATCAAAGGACCCGATCTGGTCTGGCCAATGCCAATGCGTCGCGTTGAGAAGACCAGGTTGTTAGCCGATGACGGCAAATGGTAACCCGGTCTTGATTTCTCTTAGCCGGTCGCGGACATCAAGGATGCTTTGGTAAAGCTTGACCGGAAGGAACCCTGGCACCAATTTCAAGACCAAGTTGCAGGCCATCCGGCGCTGGCCATCGGCCGCCTGTGGGGTGATAGCGAATGAAGTCCCAGATAGTCGACCAGATAGCTCGTAATACATGCCATCACTTCTTTTTCACATATCTGATCATCAAATCACTTGAACTAATTTCACCACTTTTTCCATAGTTGCACCGAACACGTTATAGTAAACAGTTCCACTCCCATCACGAAAAATAATCATCACGTTCGTCACTACACTACTCCAATTCGTCACAGTTCATCACATTTTCACAACAACTTCGGACCTTCCACATGTTCCTACCGGTCTAGACCGACCGATGCTACTGCGTGTCTTGGTCTTGGCCTTCATGAGTCTGCATCACTGCGAAGCGATTATGACTGAATCGTTCTCGTTCAAACTCTCGTAGAAGAGCCCCACAGTTCAAGTCGAGATCGTCGACCCAAGTTGATTCATCATGGTCCTTCCATCGGACCAGGTACTCTCGGTGAGTCCGACCGAACCTGGTCTTCTTGGTCGAACGAACATCTAAGACCTTCTCCACTTCAAATTCGTCTTCCTCTAATGGTCGTTCCCAACTGTCCTCCGGCAGTATCGCTTCATCGAAATCAAATCTTTTTTTCTTCGTCTACCAGACAGGGAGTTTTGGGTCAATCAGGAAATTCTCGGACCAGGTTCAACTTGGACACATGCACGATCGGGAAGACCTTGTAATCTGTACCAGTTGTTACTAGACGGGCAGCGTGCTCACAGATCAGCTCGGCAACACGGAAAGGGACGTGCCACATGTGAGCCAGCTTCTTCGCATAGCCCTTTTTCACTCGGTCTAGGTATAGCCATATCCTCGCCCCTGGTTCTATACCGTGGGGTCGGACCTGGTCATTGGTCCGGTCTGCCCGGTCTTGTGTGGACTGACGCAGCTTTTCGTTGACGACTTCTTTTTCATGCTGGTAGTTTCTGCACCTGCATGCGCCAGCGTCGAGCATCGCGATCGCGGGTCCGGGTGCAACCGATAGGTATCGCAGCTTCCAGTGTCGACCGAGGGTCCCATCCATATGTCAGATAAAAAGGCCTTTCTCGTTGGACCCGATTGGTCGACGAGTTGATTGCAAACACCAACCTTTCTGCATACTCGTCCCAATCTCGCTGGTCTGGGTCAGCAACGTACATCTTGATCGCCCTCGTTATGGTCTGCACCATGCGTTCCGCCGATCCATTTGCTTGCGGACGATATGCCATCGTCGCACTCTGTTTCTGGCCCAGCATGTTATTGAACGACCGGAACACCTCGGCCATAAAACCGGGTTCCCGATCGTGCCTGATGACCTCGCTGGCGCCAAATCTTCGGAACACACATTCTTCGTAGCTCTGGGCGATCTGCTCCGCAGACCGAGATGCACTTGCCTTCGCAATAACTAGACCAGTGAACAGGTCTACACAGATCAGCAGCTCAGTGTTGCCCCGCGTCGATATAGGCAGTGACGGTATGTGGTCCATCGCTATGACCTGGAAAGGGTAGGTAGCTTCGATATTTCCGGGCGATCGCCCCTTGATTACGGGTCTACCCTTTCCGGTCTCGCAATCCGTGCAACAGCCCACATATTTCTGCACACTGCGGAAAAGACCTCTCCAGTGGAAGTGGGACCTGATCTTGTGATAGGTCCTGCCTATGCCCTGATGTCCCCCTTCTAGACTCACGTGATAGTGATGAAGGACATCCGGCTGCAGCAACTCGGGGATCACTAATTTCTCCAATCGGTCCCGGTCTGCACTGTCTTGGTCGGCATCGTGGCAGTAATACAATAATCCATTATCATCCACTTCGTAGCTATCCACGATCTTGATTCACTCTTTCGCTTGATCGTTCGTCAACTTGGACAGTTCACCACGCAGGTAGGTCTTCAGGTTCATAATCCATTCTTATTCGTCCTGCGCCTTGAGGATCCGTTCCATCCTTAGCTGTTGCACTGCGTATTCGTTCAAGCTTTCCTTCGGGAACGGTCGGCGAGACTTCTGAGCTTTCGATCTAGTCGCGATCATCACATGCACCTGGACTGGGTCGTTCTTGGGTCCGATCACCTCTGGGAGCCTGTTTATATTCACCAATTCATCCAGAACGGCCTTCTCGGTGATCGTAGCCCCGGTCTGGTCTTGCATGGCCTTGGTCGCGAGGTAGTCGGCGCTTCTGTTCCAGTCCCGTTTCACGTGCAACAGATCGTGGTTGGGTTGGTCCTTAAATGCTTTCATTACTCGATCATTTAGCGTCCTTAGGCGTGGTTCTTCCAGCAGTTTGGACCATCATGTTTGATCGACCCACAGTGGGAGCACTTCTGATGAGGTCGGTCCGGATCGGACTTGTTTCCGTTCCTTCCCTTCCGGTCTACCTGGTCGGACTTCGAACTGGTCTTCGGGTAGGTCCCGCAACATAGACGTAACGATACTGGTATTCATCCGATGACTCCTGGCTGGATTGACTTCCACTTTCCCCTTCCGATCCCGTGCTGTCTTCGGCTACGATCGCCTTGACCGCTCAGGTCGGTCTGGTCCAGGGTCTCTTGACCAGATCGGTCTAGGTCTGGGTATTGGATCGGTAGCGACCTTGATCCACCAGCACTCCTTGCCCTCATGCTACGCGACTGCTGTAGCGTCCGTAGAGTCTTTTCACCTTCACCCGCGTCCCTAAGACGCATCAGAGTAAGCTGGTCCGCCAGTTCTTGATCGTCCAGGGTACTAACGTAGTGACCCACATGTTCCAGAGCAGCACCGTTCGGCGGGTTATTCTCTTTAATCGTTATGCCGGCACGAAGTGCAGCCACGTTCAACCGATGCAAATACTCGATCGGTGTCTCGTCGCTCCGCTTCTGCATATGGTGATACTTGCGGGCACTCGAAAATCCGGAGTTACAATATTGCCCTTCAAACTCTGCACATAGCTGGTCCCATTCAGACCGGACATCCCGACCTAGCTGTTGGATCCAGTTGGCAGCCGGTACTTTCAACAAATCCCGGAAGATCAGATACTTTTCACTTTTCAGGGTCTGGTCTCGCAGGAACGCAGACTTGACCCGACCGAACCAAGACCGGGCCTGGTATTCATCAGCATCCTTGCCAGTGAAGTCCTTGAGGTCGGTCGTCGCGGACATACGGATGCGCGGAATAGCAGCAGATCCAAAGTCGTAAGCAATAGTGGAGGTTAGATTTGCGTGGCTTGCCAGCGCCCGTACCGTCTGACCCACAGTGGTCGTCAAGACCGCCGACCGACTCCATGTCACAGTCACTTGTCTTACTTGGTCTACGCGGTCTGGCCGGTTGCGGCTTGCGCTTCCCTTTGCCGACTTGTTTACCACTTCGAGTTGGCTTGTCCACAGATGTTACCGATTCCATATCCACATCTCGGCAAACATTGGCACTTTGCTGGGTAGACCGGTCTTGGGCATGTGGCCGCAGAGGTGGTCTAACCCGGTCTTCCGTGAAACGCTCCATCATCGTCTCAAACATGGTTTGGACGTTAGCTGGAGTCATGGGCAACGTATTGATACCCTCCTTTTGCGGAACTGAGACCTGTGTGGCGGTCGCTGGAGCCCCGACTGGCAAGCAGCCCTTTGCTGCCGCATGTCCCTTTTTTGTTCAGGCTGGGCATTGTCCACCCCCACGGTCATCCGCTCGACACCGGTCTCCAACTCTGATGAGCTGTTAGAGGCCGGTGGAGACTGATAAACCGATTCGTCATCAGAACCAATGTCGACAAGCGCTGTGGAGGCTTCAGCGACCTAAACTGCTGCGGTGGGAGTTGGGCGGCGAATCGCCCCCACCAGTGGGACCAAATGGTCGTGGAAGGTCGACATCGACGATTTCAGCCTCCAAGTCTCAAATTCGAATAGTTTTTGGACATCGGCGTGGTTCTGCATTTTAATGCCAACCTCCGCCAACATCGCCACCTAGTTTTTCACCAACAGTAATGGGCGATCACTCTGGACCGGCTCGGTAGTGGGACCGAGAAGACGGTCGGGGATCTGGAGGTTCAACACCCGAAAGACCACGTCAAAAAGAAAAAATCGTTTCAGCTCAAAGAGGTAGTACATCTTGTTTAGGTCTTCTTCAGTGATGCCTCCATCTCCGACCTGAGACTTTTCTTCGAGGTCGTCTTCATCGGCCGGCATTCCCAACCCTTTCTTGGGAATCTTGGGTAGCTTGGGGACCTTGGGGAGGTTGGTCTGATCGTTCTGATCAGCTTCCAAGTATTTTTCGTCTTTTGATTTTCCATCAACTTTCTTATGCACATACATAGGATCAGGACCAAGGTCCTGATCCTTTCCGGGACTATAGCAGGACTTGCTATAGTCCCGATCAGCTCCGGTGGGAGCCTTTTGGGGAGGAAAAATTTTATTAATCCCGATCTGGTCCTCCACCAGTCCAGACCGGACATCGCCATCTTTATCGAGAACGAAGACGTAAGGTGATAGCTTTTCCTTAAGCCCTCTCCAGAACGATTCCAAATTCAAATCTTCAAATTCAATCTTTGATGACACCTAGCGGTAATATCCACGATTACCAAGTGATCCGGGCACGCGCACCATTGTGGTGGAGTCAAGTTCGAAATCGAATACATTTGTATCGAGAGCCTGACCACCACCATCGTGCCCAGCCTTCCAACTTACGGGGGGGGGTACCCCGCGGACCTCCACTCGAATTCTGGTCCGATCGTCCGCTGCTGGCAGACGACCGGTCATCATCCGAAGACACTTGGTCCGATTCACTTAAGACCATCTCACCTTGTGTACCCATTGGAGTGGGCTAGTTACACACTCGGTGGATCGGGATCGCAGATCGATTTGATTCGGTCTTGATATGAGATCGTTCTGGCTAAGTGTACCTAGGGCGGAACTCTTCACCCCGGGTACGTACAGACCAGAAACACTTCCGAAAGATAGATTCCAATAGGTCGATCGTCCAAACGATCTAGACCTGACCAATACGAAATAATAGAGGGTAGACCAATCAACCGGTCTAGCCCCTGACCAATATGAGAGAAGACCAAAACCGGTCTAAACTCCAACCAATGTTACAATGAGCCAATATGTCCACGTGAAGACCCAATATGCCCGTGAAACTCCACAAACGATATCTCCACGTAAAGACCAATCCAGTGAATAGCACGTTCCAAACGTACTTGACTTAAACTTGAGGAAGTCGACCAATGCGTGCTCCCGTCGAGGGACTTCCGGCTGGCCAAATGCGCATGTGGCGCGTCCAGATCGGGTATAATGAGCTATAGGGGATTACTCGACCCTCTGCTCCCAAACACTCCGCGGCGGGCGGAGGCGACTGATGCACATAGCAAAGGTTTAAACGACCTCCTGTTGAGGTGTTAGCCCGAAGGCAAAACCAAAAGATTCCAAACGACTTTTTTCTCTTTTAGGCAAATTCACAACTCAAACCAATACTACCTCCCTACGGTACCAATATGTACCCACATGAAAATATGTAAAATACCCAATGTCAGGTGACTCACCAAAACTTGCGTTCTTGACACTCCTTGAATCTGATAGGCTAAAAAGCCCCCCTTGTTTAGACCAATCCGAAATTCGACCAGCTGCCTGGACCAAAAGTGACCAAATTTGTGGTACACTTCACCACATAATTATACCAGGATATTTCTGGCGAAGAGCAAAGACGCGGCTGCAAAGAAATTCGAACACTTCTTGGCGTTTTTCGAAAGGACATTCGATTGCAGGATTCACGTTCTGAGAACTGATGGTGGAGCCGAGTAACGAAATATGGATTACTTTTGTCGCAGTACCGGCATCGCTCGACAGATTATCGAGGCCGGGAACCAAGCGAGCAACGGCAAGGCCGAACGCATGCATCGGACCGTAATTAATATGGCACGGTGCATGTTGTTTGGAAGTGGCTTAAATCTATCGTTCTGGGGGGATGCGGCGGAATACGCAGCATATGTGCTGAACCGCACCCCAACGAGTGCGAATCCTAGACGGATGTCGCCAGTCGAATTGTTGACAGGGAACAAGCAAAATTTGGGCGCCATTGTTACGTTTGGGTCACCAGTACGGTGTACAGGAACCCTGGCAAGAACACGCTGGCGCACCGCGCGCAAGTTGGCGTAATTATCGGTCGTAGTGAGGAGACAAAGGGATTTAAGGTCTACTTGAAGGCTGAGGGAAAGGTGACCGTGACGCAGCACGTGAAAAATGTTGACACGCTCACGGACGTTCAGAATCGCCAATTAAAGGTCAGAGAAGACGAAGAGAGCAGTGCGGAGCTCACACCAAGAATTCGTGTCTCGGACAACAATGAATGCAAGTTGGATGGACCGCCAAGTGGCCAACAGTCAGAAGGAGCAACGCGGTCCGCAAGCGTCGAGCAAATGGAAAGGAAGAAGAAGGCGCGGAAACCACTTTGGACGAGGGACCACCATGTTACGTGCCAGTACGCCGAGCGCATGGCTCAGGCGGAAAGAAAAAAAGAAAGTGACGATGACGCGAACGAAATCGGAGAAACAGTCAATATGATGATGGAGGGCGACCCTAGAAATTATCGGGATGCGATGGGTCGCCAGGACGCGGAAAAATGGTTCGACGCCATGGACCAAGAAATAAAGGCGTTGGAGGCAAAAGACGTGTGGGAAATCGTGAAGAAACCCCCAAATTCGAAGCCTTTGCACTCCAAGTGGGTGTATAAAATTAAGACGGATGCAAATGGACAGTGGAACGGTACAAGGCAAGGTTAGTGGCCTGTGGAAACGAGCAGCGTTTTGGGGTGGATTACGAGCTAACCTTTGCCGCCGTGATGGAAATGACTACTGTCCGGTTCATCTTGATGCTCTCTCGGAAGTGGAAAGTACGGGCAATGCACGGGGATATCCCCAACGCTTACGTGAAAGCGTTGGAGGATGAACATGAAATTTTTTTGTTCACCCCTACTGGAATGAAGGTGGAACCTGAAAAGGTTAAAGAACTACAAGTTGAAATTTACAGCGATGTGGTATTAAAACTGAAGAAGACGCTTTACGGTTTAAAGCAGGCAGGGAGGCAATGGAACCGCCTCCTGCTTTCCAAGTTACTAAACCAAGGTTACGAACAGAGCTTCACAGACGGTTGTATGTATTTTAAGAAAGTTCGTGGTGAAACAGTGGTGGCTGGAGTTTATGTGGATGAACTGTTGGTCACGGGCACGAAGCAGGAACATGTAAAGAAATTTTTCGAAGAATTAAAAGACCTGGAAATCAAGAATTTGGGTGAAGTAACAAAGTTTTTGGGCATGCGTGTGGAATACAAAGAAGATCAAGGTTACTTTCTGGATCAAGAGGTAATGATCAAGGACCTCCTCAAGACGTACGGCATGGAGGAGGCTAAAGCAGTAAAGACGCCCATTGGAGATGAGTTCGAGGACCAGAACCTGAAGGATCAAGAGATGTTGCCAAGTAGCGGAAAGATTGGATCGCTGACGTTGAAGAACTTTCAGTCGTTAACTGGGATTTTGTTGTGGATCGCGCGTTGTTCGAGGCCGGACATTGCGTTTGCAGTCCACAAGGCCACGCGTAGGGCACATGCGCCCTCGAAGTTGGACTGGATGACCGCGAAGAGGATCTTGCGCTTCCTAAAAGGCACGGCGGGTATGAAGCTACGCTTTGAGAATGGAGATAACGCGAGATCTAACAAGAATGATGAGGTTGGCGTTGAAGGATATTGCGACGCTGATTTCGCTGGCTCGAAAGATGATCGCAAGTCTACAAGTGGTGGAGTTTTTTTTTGTGGAAGGGTGCATAGTGCAATGGATATGCAAGCGACAGTCTTGCGTCTCGCTCTCAACAATGGAGGCAGATATTTACGCGGCTTCGATATCTCTGTGCGAGCTCACAGGCTTCAAAGAGATGTCAAGTGAAGTGGGTTTGAAGGTTGCATTGCCAATGAAGTTGGCTTGTGACAACCAAGCAGCTATTAAAATGCTGGAAGAAGATGGAAAGGCTTGCAAGACAAAGCACATGGACATTCGAGTGAAGTCTCTACTATCGAAGTTCAAGGATGGCATAATCAAGACAAGCTACCAACCCACCGACGAAAACCTGGCCGACATTTTTACCAATCCGCTTAGTGCTGAGAAGCTGAGACGCGCGCAACAAGGTCTGGGACTGGTGGCGATTCCGATGGAATAATGGTTTTGCACCGAAAAGTCGAGAAGGAGTGTTGGAAGGGCGCGCTTTTTGCGCAGCAGCGAGCGTCGCCATTTTGGTTGTCAAGCGACTTTCAGGTGAAAAGGTGATGTATTGTACATAACTTTAGGTTAGGTACAAAACACTGTATATCTGCATACTATTAGTTTTAGGTGCATACTTAATTCTAATAATTCACTTCTGAATTGTTTTTCGACTTACGTGGTTATTACGAGTGGTTAGCAAGCACGCAACTGTGTGTGCTTTGCTTGGATTGATTTTACGTGGATTATCTAGTACGCTGCAGTGGCAGCTGGAGTGATTATCACGAATTGGATTCTCGTGCTTTACGTTGGTTTGTTTGAGTTGCTGGTCCTTACGTTCAAGTCGCTAAAGGACGGTGGAGAATTGGATTACGTTACGTACTTGATTACTCACTGTTACGCTAATTGTTAGCCTTTCGTTTGTACTGGAATATTACGCAGCAGTACGTGGTACTCGGAACCTGCGTGCAGGAGTACGTGCAGACATATGGACGACGAAGATTTTTAACAGATACTCCTGCTGGCGCTCTAAAAAATTATACAGTGCTTGGAGGACGCAATGATGGTTATGTTCTATCGCAAGACCAAGTGACTTTGCAAAGTGCAGCTAGTACCCAAGAGCAACGATTGAGAGTACTTGTGTTGCAGACACACTTTAAATTAAAAAAATAGAAGTCGCGCCATGTCAACCACTCCAGAGGCACCACAAGAGACGCCGCCACAAGAGCAGGAGAGGGAACAATCGACGGATGAATCCACTGCAGAATCGACGGCTGAATCGACGGCTGAATCGACCGAAAAACAAACGCAAGACACTGAAACGGAAAAACAGACACAAGACACTGAAACGGAAAAAGTGACAGAGCAAGTTAATACAGAGGAAGAAAAACAGGAGACGATAGAGGAAACAAGGGAAATTAATGCTGACAAGGGTGAAAACGTGACGATTCCAACCACAGAACCACCAACGACTCAGTCCTCCAGTATAAGGAAGCTCGACGCTCTTCCTGCCGCTAGTGATGAGCAGGAAAAGACGAAAAATGCTCGTAATCTGGAGACAAATACAAAGAAGACGCCTGAAGCTGCGAAAAAAAGGCAAAAAATCAGCGATTTTTTCATTTGCACGACCGACGGCATCTTCTGCTCGACGCGCAGCTGCCATAACAGAAAAACAGACACAAGCAAAGCCGGCGCCGCCCACTCGCAAGCCCCTACAGCCTAAATGTTCATCTATTAAGAGTCAACGAGTGACAACGCCAGTTCCAAAGACTCCGACAATTGCGAGCTCTGCTGAGAAGACCTCGCGTTCTCACTTCAGCTACACGCCGTACACTGGTCCGTTACCACCTCTGACAGTTGAATCCAGCTTTGCACCTAAGGGAGGGCAAGTTTCGGACCGTCGACTGAAGTTAACGTCCCTCACTCAGACAAAAAAAAGTGGATATGCCCGGAAATCTCGGCCTCCAGTAGCAGAGAAAGCGCAATAGCAAAGCAGAACTGGTAAGGAAAATGCTGGTAAGAACGCAATGCAGACTATAGCTACTGGCGTAGCTTCCGACTGCCGAATCTCGGACGAATCAGGGAAAACGGAGTTGACTGAGCAAGAAAAAATCATCTTTCATCGATCATGTTAGATGAAAAAGACGACGTAGGCACAACCTATGTCTAAAAAGACGAATTTGAATATCCTGCGTAACAAGTTTGCGTTTAAATTGTGGAAACAAGAATACAGCGATGATTTCTTGTTTGCCTTAATTGCTTCAGAACAGCTAACGCAGCGTCCTTGCCCATATGCAAGTAGTCCACCGAGGGGTTTCCGGTACAAAAAATATAGCAAGCATTACAACGATAGGTGCCACCATGGCAATCCCGTTAGTGATTCTCCACCCTCGCTCGCGATGAGCTGGTTCACGATGTTAGCACACAGCAGCCCTGTGACGACTGTCATGTGCATGAAACCCGAAAGGAAGCCACGCAGTTCCTTCGGCGCGATCTCAGCTCCGTATAGCGGTAGTGAAAACGAAGAGTTACCGACTCCCATGGCCTGTATAAATCGTGCGATAAGCAGCGAGGTGTGGATCTGACTCGGGCAGAAGGTGAGCCACGCCATGCCGAGACATAAAAGAAAACCGGCATGAAAAATTGTGAGGCGGCGGCCGAATCTATCAGCGATCCAGCCACCCATTATAGCACCCACCATACAGCCGATGCTGTACGTCATGTTGTACCAAAGCGTGTAGACTACCCAGCGTTGCGGCAATCGTTCTGTTGATCGTGAACAGTCCGCCATCATCTGGCCATGCCAGCCCACACAAAAGTCGTTCAGAAACGACTCCATCACCAGCACACTCCCCGTCACTCCCTGGTCGTAACCAAAGAAGAATCCACCCAGAGATGCAAAGATGCACACAATAATGGCGTATGTGCGGTTTCCCTCGGTGGGCGTCATAATCG
>CM047582.1:26535412-26570940 GCA_026184515.1 Peronosclerospora sorghi | reverse complement strand
CGGTTTCCCTCGGTGGGCGTCATAATCGGCTAAGTGAAATGTTCCACGAGGCAGTCGCTCACGCCCCAGCCTTAATCGTCCTTGATAAAATGGACGCGCTGGTACCTGAGGAAAACGAGTCAGCTGGTGCTGCAAACGAGCAATCGCGGCGTATTGCGGAACTGCTGCTGGTTGCCAGCGTATGCAAAAAAGACTACAGTTGAGCTGAACAGGTCATTCAAATGAGAGGGCGAAGTTTTATAAAGAGTCTACGGGACGAACAGAAAGTATCTGCTCGTTTCTCGCAGTGGTCTAGGAGCGGGTCTCATGCAACGGAGGCCGAGGGTTCGAGTGCGCAAAATTTGCGGCAAAACGCCCAGAAAAAATGTTTTGAAACTCAAACCAACCTCCTGAGGGGTTTGAGAAGTTTTGTAATCGAAATGCGTTAAAAATGTATTTACTTTTGAGCTCAAAACTAAACTCAAAACTTTTTCAAACTTTTTTCAAAACTCGTTTATAAAGGGTGCCTAAGATTGTGACTTTGCATTTGGTCAAAGCCGATTTTCTGCTTTTAGAAACATAACCGCTAATGAGAGTAAAACTTTCAAAATTCGTTTGTGATCAAAAGGTTTTCTCGCGCACGCTATATAAGCTTGCTATGAAGACTGCTCTGATTCCTATCGTGAGCGACGTTACTAGCATACAGATTATTTGTAGGCTAACATCGTTCTAATGCTATCATACTAAAGGCGGACGGCTCGGAAGAGATCGAGGCCATTACTCTGGCAGATGTGCTGACACGTGGTGGCTTCCAAGTCACGTTGGCTTCAATAGGTAAGAAGCCGCAAAATATTGTAACGATGTCACGTGGTGTCAAAGTACAAGGGGATGTGGGCATTGAGGAATGCATTGGCAAGAGCTTCGATCTTGTCGTGTGCCCCGGCGTAGGTGGCGTTCGCTTCCGTACTTTTATCTCTATAGCACTGTTAAATATCTGTTGTACTACTGTTCATATTATTAATACTCTTTTAGGGTATCCCTGGTGCGGAGCACCTTCGCGATTCGAAAGAGCTAGTGGCTTTATTGCAAAAGCAAAAGGAAGATGGCAAGGTATATGGCGCTATTTGTGCTGCCCCAGCTGTCGTACTTCACACCCATGGATTGTTGCCTTCGGGAGCTGCCACTAGTTACCCAAGTTTCAAGCATAAAATGACTGGCGTGGACTACGTAGACGAGAACGTTGTGGTAAATGGCACATGCGTGACAAGTCAAGGTCCAGGTACTGCGATGACTATGGGAGTGAAGCTTGTAGAACTACTTTGTGGTCGCGAAAAAGCTCAGTTGGTCGCTGAAGGACTGCTGAACACACGCATGCCATAATTGCCGATATGGTCTCTAACATATGGCGAAGCACGAAGTGGACGTAAAATGAACACGCAAACGACGTAATCTGATTTTAGAAGTCCGGCATTAGTAAGCGCAAGTAGCTGACCGCTTGGAAGACCAAGGGTTAATTATATCGCTCAAAAATAGTCATCAAATTTTTTTTTGGAAGAGCATGATGTGCAAGCTGAATAGCTTCACTGATACGTTACTGGTGCTTCTAGATACATCTTCGTTTTGAAGCAGGTGGCATTGAGTTAAGAATTAAATCCTTTAAGTTTTGCTTCATTAAATCACTTCGTCGCACTGTAGTAGCCGAGAGAATCTACTTTTTGGCCGCGAGCAGCGGTAGATCTGCATTAGCTTGTTGGAAGTTGTCACCGTTCATACTTGCGTAGATAGTCGAGAACTTGTTTCGTTGATGTCAAAATATAACTCTAATATACCGAATAGCCTTAAGTCAATATCACAGCAACCAAATATCCGTTGATCGTGAAAACGACACCCGTAGACAGTTCGTATTAAGCAGAAAAAAAGAAGCAAACCAGGGACTTTATCAATGGAATGTGTATTGAGAAGTGTTTAGCTAGCGTAATATGAAATATGTACCAGATGTTGAAGTTCTGGCAAGCTTCCATCTGTTATGTGCTCTACACTATTTATTAGTGCCCAAAAACATATGTACTCAAACACAAAGGGCATATTACTAATAAGTGACTTATGAATATGAGGTCCACTAAACAGTACCGTGTCCAAATTAGGCTTATTTAGAACTCGATTTTGATTGGCTGTTTCAACCAACCAACAAACAACTCTAAACCCTAAACCGTAAACCCTGCAGGCTGAAAACAGCCAATCAAAATCGAAAATCGACAAAAGCAATCTTCTTAATATCGACCACTCATATCTTCTGAGTGGAGGATAGTGCAGGAAAATGAAGAAACCACTTGTCAAATTGAATGCAAAATATGAACTGGTATCTAGACTACTCCTAGCCACAAATTTTAACTCATGTATTTACCCCAATCCAGTAATATATGATACTTGGTCGAATGTTCCTCCATTAACTCTGACCGCGTAATAATGTACCAGATATCAACTAACACTTCGATTGTTACATGACGACGGACGAGTTCAAATACCAACGTCTAGAAAGTAGCCGCGTATTTACGCCAAAAAGTTCCAAACAACTTCATCACACTGCCGTCTTATATATGTATCCATTGTTAAAAGTATTCATAATACCGGTTTTTATTAACGGGTATGTTTGATACTTTTATTAGCTACAGCAATATTCATAGGGAAAAACTAAACAGTACCATGTCCAAATTAGGCTTATTTGGAACTCGATTTTGATTGGCTGTTTCAACCAACCAACAAACAACTCTAAACCCTAAACCCTAAACCCTCCAGGCTGAAAATAGCCAATCAAAATCGAGTAAAATCGAGTTCTAAATAAGCCTAATCTGGACACGGTACTGTTTAGTTTTTCCCTATGAATATTGCTGTAGCTAATAAAAGTATCAAACATACCCGTTAATAAAAACCGGTATTATGAATACTTTTAACAATGGATACATATATAAGACGGCAGTGTGATGAAGTTGTTTGGAACTTTTTGGCGTAAATACGCGGCTACTTTCTAGACGTTGGTATTTGAACTCGTCCGTCGTCATGTAACAATCGAAGTGTTAGTTGATATCTGGTACATTATTACGCGGTCAGAGTTAATGGAGGAACATTCGACCAAGTATTATATATTACTGGATTGGGGTAAATACATGAGCTAAAATTTGTGGCTAGGAGTAGTCTAGATACCAGTTCATATTTTGCATTCTATTTGACAAGTGGTTTCTTCATTTCCTGCACTATCCTCCACTCAGAAGATATGAGTGGTCGATATTAAGAAGATTGCTTTTGTCGATTTTCGAAGTAGCCATGTTTGGCTTTCGAGTGAAATCTAATGGTGGAAATTGATTGACTGTTATTACTTTTATACATGGTGTTAGAATATTTCATGCCTGTAGCGCTTAGTGAGCTTAAGTGTTGTTTATTGGCTTAAAACTCTTTTAATTATATAATATATATCACTTCTCTTTTTAATAGGCATTCAACACGTCGAATAAAGCGGTTCTAGCGGTGGCTATAAAGAGCCGATACCGCACGCGCATTACCAGGCTTGCAGCGTTTCAAGTAAGCAAGCATTTACACCTGTCTGTGCTAACAGGTTATGAGCCCAAGTGGTCGCGTGTTTTTTTAAGTATTTTTTTCGATCAAGTTTGTGCTTAAATTGTGATCTCTCGAGTGGACTATTCTCGTGTGGAAACAAGATTCTGGATACTAGTGGAAGTCCCCTCACTTTCGGAGGGCTAGTGGAATTGTTGGCTTTAATTTTGCCGTGGTATTTCGTTTCATTTTTGTTGTTTAAGATTGACGAGGAAAAATAAAGTGGAGAGATCGATGTGGACTAAGGAGAGGTCCTACGAGACATTTTAGATGGATTGAAAAAAGTGAAGACGCGCCTTGTGTAGGTGGAAGAGGCGCAAGGTCGTGCATCAATCGCGAACACAGCTTCTGGGTCGAGGAAGGACTCCCCGGTCGCTGCCCGGAACAGTGAGTTCCGGGAAACGCTCAGGAATTGCGGGCCGTTTGGCCATCAAATGACATTAAATGATTTATCCGAAGACTGTGGAATTGAAGTCGGTGGAGCAGCGCGGTCTAATGCGGCCAAGCTCCCGAAAAACGCCCATGGAAACGTGCGGAATGCTGGCAGGGTAAATGCGCCGACGATGCGGATGCCTGGTGTAACGGGGTTACATTCGAGTTACATTTAGTGTCGGTGTACATGAGTACACTACGGTTGAGGTCAGTATTGACCGGTTTGAAAGGTTTTGAACCATAGGTTATTTTAACCAATCAGGGCAGGGGCCCTTGGGTGGTGGCGCGTCAGCCATCCAAGTGTCGGTACACAGGTGTGTACACTACATTTTAGATAGGTACGAATTTGGTATGTTCTACTTAGTATTACATATAGTTTACATTAGTTTAAATTAATTTAGACTAATTACATATTAAATATATATTCAGTTTACATTTCACTCTATCGTACAGACGCGCGACCTCGACCGGTCGCGCGTGTAGTGAGTGCCGTAGTGTTAAAGGGAGCCCTCCCTTTTGTAGGGCAATAGCAGAGAGAAAAAAACAACTAGACGATGCAAGAAATATTATGAGCGAGCTGAGCTTCAGAAGCGATGTACCGCCAGAGGTATTAAGAGACGCAATAATTAAATACAAAAAGCTGGAGATTAAAATGTATGATAGTGAAATTAATCTCGTATATGCTTCAGAAATGGCTAATTTTACTAACCCCGAACTTAGTAATATGAATGAAATACCAACTACCTACACCCTTAGTAAGGGAACACAGCCGTTAAGGCTAAGAAGTAAACCAACCCGGGAATATTGGCCCCGAGTAGGAGAGCTCTCTCCTACTAAGCCCTTTATAAGGGCGTATAGGCTAAGTAGCGGCAGCCACCTCTTTAAGGAAAATGCTTCCTCTGTGCGCTAGCCGCACCGTGCGTATACGCACCGGCTACATCTGGTAGCACTTGTAGTCAATCCAACACCTGTGTTGGTAGACTAAGGCATCTTCTGCAAAGGATGAATCAGGACGATTGGGATAGTTTGACCCTCGTCCAGCAGGAAGCCTTTAAAAGGCTGTTACCCTTTCTGGGTGACAAGGGTATGCAGCTCCTAGTGGAGAAGAGACTTGAGGCCGTAAAGGCAAGGGTCAATGCCCTCATCGCTCATGAGGAGAGTTTTGGTGGAGGCCGTTCCACAAGGTTGCGCACTCCATTATCGTTCAAAATAAAGGAGTTCGCCGGGGAGAAGGGTGACAACCTTTACGTGTGGTTGCGAGAGGTCGAAACGGCCTTCGCCACAGCGAATGTGATCGCTGATAACTTGCAAGTGGGACTTGCATTGACCCATCTTACGGGAAAAGCCCGTACATGGGCGTTTACGTGTCCGGATTCGGTCAAGAGCGTGTTCCCGACCTGGGAAGTCCTTAAGCAAAAGATCATGGACATGTTCGCCACGCCTGATCTGGTTTTCCAGAACCAGTTGACGTTTTTGAGGTGCCGTCAGGGCACTAGGGACTTGGAAACGTATGTCCAAGAACTGAAGACTCTGTTGGCAGGGATGTACGCGAAAGCGTATTCGGATGACGTGTCCATCCCCTTCTTCATGGGAGGCCTGAAAGATGGGACAGCACGCTCGGAACTGTTCCGATGCCGACCCCAATCCCTGGAGGAGGCATTTAAGATGGCGTTTAACGCCGAGAGGAACTTCCGTTACTCTAAGGTGGGTCCCGAACCCATGGACCTGAGCCAGGTCGAAGCGGAGGAGAAACCTCCCGCTAAGAGTCACTCTGACTCTTTTCCACAGAGCTTTGAGGCAGAGCTCTTAGCCATGTTGCAGCGGCGTGGGCCGCTGAGATGCTTCCTGTGTGGGAGCACGGATCATCTGAGGAACAGATGTCCGAAAAATCCCCAGCGAGATACTCGCTACAAGGGACCAAGGGTGGGGAAAAAGCCCTTGTACAAGCCATCGGGAAACGACGGCTCCCAGTAGGTGCGGGGCGCCCTACTGGGGGACCCCTCAGTGCTGTTAAGCCCCAGGGTAGGGGACGACAGCACAAAGCCCCGAGGGAAGCGGTGCTTTCTATCACCGAGTTGGTGTACCAGCCAGGTTTGCTAGTAGTCCTTGCGGACGTGAAAGGCTTTGATAAGCCTTGGAGAGTCTTGATAGACTCTGGAGCGTCTGACAATTATGTCAGACAAGCTTCTGTGGAGAAGAGTCGGCTGTATGCCGAGGCCCTAGAGGCACGTTCTCGTGACGTTGTCACAGTCCGTCTTGCGACGGGTGTACAGGTTTCTGTACCGAAGGTCTCGATTGACCTTAAGCTGAAGTTTGCAGACTTCGACAGCTTAGAACGTTGCCTAGTCCTGGATTTGGACTCGAGGTATGACCTCATTCTGGACATGAAGTGACTGGAACTCCACGAGCCATGGATAGATTGGAAGTCTAAGTCCATTGGCTCAACGCACCCGCGGTCGGGTGAAGCATTGGCGAGTCTGGAACCCACCTTTGCTCGATCGCAAAAGCGATTCTGGCGTGAGATGCCAGAGATTGGGATGTCTGAAATGATCATTCCCAATGGCGTTAAGGAAGAGTTCCTTAACGAGGGGGATTCGGCGGTTAATCCCCACGCCGTTAACGGCGAGACTGGTGAGTTGCCAGTGGCAGAGGTGGATTCCTCTGAGGCGACTCCAGTGGTAGGGGTAGAGACCCCTGTGGTTAAGCGCGAGGCTCTTCCAAGAGAAGAGACCCGAAGTTCGTCTCTTTCGCACGTCGGAAATGATTCCGACTACGCCGTTATAGGTGAGACCGGCGAGTCACCGGTGGTAGAGGTAGAGACCTCTGTGGATAGGCGCGTGGCGCTTCCAATAGATGGGGCAATTGACCCCCCCCCCATCTGGGTACCGGGATGGGTCCCGAGGCCAGTAGTCAGTAGTCCTATCGGATGCTGAATAGTGTGACAGGTGTTGTCACAGAAGGCGTAATCCTGGAATGGTTGCCTGGGGTAGGTGAACTGTTGTCGTTGGAGGAGATGTCCTTCAACGAATTTGGAACTGCTTTGAGAGCAGGAGAAATCGACGAGGTCGTCGTGTTGCGTCCGGAAGAGGAGTTGAACTCCTCATCCACAATAGACGAGTCAGTTTTGGTGAAAACCAAACAGGCATTAAATGCCCGAAGCGGCCTCAAGATCCTTGCGGATCCTGAGGACCCTTACCATTCCTTGTTAAAGGAATTCGGAGATGTCATTAGTGACAACCCGCCAATGGGGTTACCACCGGATCGGGGAGTACGACATGAAATTGATTTGGTTCCGGGAACCAAATACTGCGTCACTAGGCAGTGGCCTCTCCCCAAGGAGCTATGCGACGTCATCGACGCATTCTTCAAGGGGAAAGAAGAGCCAGGGATGGTACGGGAGAGTAAGTCTCCCCACTCATCTCCCACTTTTTGTGTTCGTAAACCGAACGGAAGTGGTGCATTGTGCATGCGTAAAACAAGCTGAATTCAGCTACTGTACCCATGCAGACTCCGATTCCTCGGAAGGATGTCCTCCAGAACAATATGGCGGGCTGTACAGTATACAGTGCCTTAGATCTGGTGGACGGGTATTATCAGGTGCTCATGCGAGCGTCCGATATTCCGCTTACAGCGGTCAGCACGCCTAGTGGCATGCTGTGGGAGTGGCTTGTTATGCCACAAGGGCTTTCAAATGCACCAGCGACTTTCAATCGCTTGGTGACTCAACTCTTCCGCCCTCATAGGAAGTACGCTCAGACGTACTTCGACGATATATTCGTTCATAGTCGCGCGGAAGGCGACTCGTCTGATGTTCAGACGCACCTTATACACCTTCGAGCTGTGCTCGAATGTATGCGAGAGCATAAGCTATATGCGAACGCATCTAAATGTATCTTTGGTGCTGAGGAAATTCCTTTCCTCGGATGGTTCATCGGTAAGGATGGAGTGCGGGAGGATCCCGCGAAGGTGAAAGCCATTGTGGAGTGGCCTTCGCCTATAAATCTTAGGTATTTACGGATGTGGCTTGGATTAGCCAATTATCCCCACAAGTACAGCGAGAACTACGCTGAGATGGCGAAGCCATTGACCGACCTTCTTAAGAAGGATGTTGATTGGTGTTGGGAAACCAAACACCAAAACGATTTTGAAGCGGTAAAGGGGAGCTTGTTGAAAGATCCCGTTCTTGCTCTCCCAGATTCTGGGAAACCATTTAGTGTCGTCTGCGACGCCTCCGATTTCGCAATCGGATGTGCTTTGTTACAAGCAGACAATCGGGAAGAGAACGCGTGATCGCGTTTGAGTCGAGGCAGCTTAAAGCTGCGGAACGGAATTATCCCGTTCATGACAAGGAGCGACTTGCAATGAAGTACGCTCTTGTCAAATTTAGGGTTCACCTACTCGGCTCAAAGCCGTTCGTGATTTATACTGACCACGCGTCCTTACGGACAGCGACAAAGTCGCCTCATCTATCGCAACGGATGGCCCGTTGGATCTCCTTCTTTGAGGAGTACAACTTTGAGGTTAAGTATAAACCTGGCAAGCAGAACGTGCTTGCAGACGCGTTGTCGCGTCGTCCCGATTACGAGCTCGCTCACGCGACATTCGTCACCACGTCTGTGGTGGATCTCATACGCCAGGCGTATGAGAAAGACCCACAATGTACGGCGCTTATCCGCGCGTTAGGTGAAAAGGGTCTTGGCTCGTCTGAGCCAACCCTGTCAAGTGGAGCTAAAGCTCGTTTACACCGTTACAGGTACTGTGACGGTTTGCTATATTATAGCACGAGCGCGGAGGACACTCCGCGGGTGGTAGTTCCTCATGATGAGGAACTGAAGTATAGAGCTCTCTTTGAGGCACATGAAGCCCCTACCGGGGGTAATTTAGGTCGAGATAAGACCTACAGCGCTTTAAGCGCTTTATATTGGTGGCCTAACATGTATAAGTGGGTCGGTGCGTATATACGCACCTGTGAGACGTGTCAGATGGTTAAATCCTCTGCAAATTCAGCTGCGACTTTGGCGAGCTTATCCGTTCCGACGGAGTGTTGTAAATCCATTAGTATGGATTTTATCTTTGGTTTTCCGAAGTATAGGGCCGGTAACACCGGCATATTGGTCTTTGTAGACCTATTGAGCAAGATGGCTCACCTGGCGGCGGTGCCAGAGTCCATAGATGGACAAGGAACAGCGAAAGTGTTCCTAGACCGTGTCTTTCGACAGCATGGTCTACCCGATTCCGTTGTGTCGGATCGGGATCCCCGTTTTACGGGACAATTCTGGGGAGCGTTGTTTAAGGTGCTAGGCACCAAGATCCTCATGTCCACTGCGGATCATCCGCAGACGGACGGTCAGACGGAACGCGTTAGTCGCGTTGTGGAGGATATTCTCTGGAGTTTATGTCCGGATTCTCCAAAGAGTTGGAGTGAGATGCTTCCAATGGTCGAATTTGCTATCGACAATTCGGTCCATGCATCTACGGGGATTACCCCGTTTTACGTGAACGGATTAGTGAATCCGAGGGTTCCGTTGACGCCACGTGTGTGTGGCCCAGGGCTTGAGGGGGGAGGATTCCCCGATGTCAGCCCTGTATCTGTGCGAAAGCACATCGATAAGTTTTTATCGACGCGCCTTAGTGTCTTACGACACGTCTGCGATGCCATGGCGGAAATCCAAGACAAGCAGAAAGAGCAAGCTGACCGCAAGGGGCGGCGTAACAAAAGGGTGTACAAAGTAGGAGAAATTGTTTTATTAAACGCTAAAAATCTTCCTACACATGCAGTTTCCAACGTGTTACGAAATAAACTGCGCCCCAGGTTTGTGGTACCCTTTAAGGTACTAGCCCAAAAGGGCTTGTCGTATACCTTGGATATCCCGATGGCGATGCGTACGCATCCAACCTTCTATGTGGGTATGCTTAATCCGTACCAGAAACCGGAGGCGGGTCCCCTCTTGGAGGAGGGTGAGATGTTGGATAGCCGAAAGGTACGACAGGTCGGAACATCTCCGACAGGGTTGAAATACGACCCTGAAGCTCCGCAACGAGAGACTTGAGAGAGGCAAGCCGCCCCTCGATGCGTTCATTCACACTCCCTTCGTTGCGGAGTCCCTCCTGAGCATTTTGGATGCGACGGCTGTGCCGATCACAGCGCTCGTGGAACTCACGTCGTAATAGCGCGACCCCCTCCTCAAGTGCTCGATACGGAGGCTACGCCACATTACCATGTGGAACGCTTGATGGCACGACGCCATCACCGGGGTGAGACCCAGTATCTGGTAAAGTGGAAAGGGTATCCATATTCCCAGAGCTCGTGGGAGTACGAGACTCCCCTTCGGCAGGATTGCCGTGACGTTGTTGACGCTTTCGAGCGGGAGAATCCCACTGAGAGTCAACGACCAAAGGGCGGAAGAAGCCCCTTCACTCCCAGTAGCTGGGAGTTCGCCGGAGGCAGATGCTGTGCTTGCATTGCTCTCCGGCACCACATCGAGAGCGTAGCGCGTGTAATAAGAGGCAGGTAATTGCCCTTGCGCTTTGGCCTGGGCATAGGCCAAGCGTAGCGCCCTGTCTACCCTAACGTCGTGTTCGGAAAAGCTGTTATACAGCGCATCGAAACTAGGGAGTCGTTTCTCCCCTTCCGCCCAAGCGCGGAATGCCTGTTCTGCGTCTTCGACGCTTTCGTCCCGCAAGAGAACAAAGAAAATCTCGCGGATGATATCCACGAGGGCACCGCGTGCCTGCTTCCCGAGACGCGTCCGTTAGGACTTAACAGTAAAATGTTTGGGCGTTAGTAGTCGGGCCGGAGTTGGTTCCGACGCGCAATTTCACGCGGCAGTATAGGATATGGACCAGGGTTATAGGAGGCTAAACCCCTCTTGACCGCGTTCTTAGTCCTATTTTGAGGGTCGCGAGGCCCCTTCCGTGCCCGTACGGCACGTCGGGCTTCATGAACCGAGGACGGTTCATTAGTGGTGGTCGCCTGTGGCGACGTGGAGGTATCGCCCCTAGCAGGTAACGGTGGCGCAAGAGTTAGTGCGTTTTCCCCACGCGTGGGGAATGGGTTGGACGACCGACAGCGCCGTTCGGCGCTGTCAGCGTGACCAGCCGTTGGGGAGATCTCCCCAAGGGCATCCACTTTCGAGTTATCGGAATAGTTTTCTTCCATAACACCACTAAAGGTGTTCATGGATATCCAGAGGTACTGGCGTTGGACTTCTCCAACAAAAATTGATTTATTGCGTGAGCAATAGTCTTGATGGGGGAGGATGTAACGGGGTCACATTCGAGTTACATCTAGTGTCGGTGTACATGAGTACACTACGGTTGAGGTCAGTATTGACCGGTTTGAAAGGTTTTGAACCATAGGTTATTTTAACCAATCAGGGCAGGGCCCTTGGGTGGTGGCGCGTCAGCCATCCAAGTGTCGGTACACAGGTGTGTACACTACATTTTAGCTAGGTACGAATTTGGTATGTTCTACTTAGTATTACATATAATTTACATTAGTTTAAATTAATTTAGACTAATTACATATTAAATATATATTCAGTTTACATTTCACTCTATCGTACAGACGCGCGACCTCGACCGGTCGCGCGTGTAGTGAGTGCCATAGTGTAAAGGGAGCCCTACCTTTACCTACACCCTTAGTAAGGGAACACAGCCGTTAAGGCTAAGAAGTAAACCAACCCGGAAATCTTGGCCCCGAGTAGGAGAGCTCTCTCCTACTAATCCCTTTATAAGGGCGTATCGGCTAAGTAGCGGCAGACGCCGCTTTAAGGAAAAGTGTTCCTCTGTGCGCTAGCCGCACCGTGCGTATACGCACCGGCTACACCTGGCATGCACTACGGGCAAGTGTGGGGGAGCGTATGGAAGATTTTGGGGTCAACGGATGTGAACATGGACGGGCCATCCGGAGCAGAAGAGACACAGGGTGCAGGTACATGATGGTAAGCGACAGATGGACGATATATCAGGTTGACTGGTAGATGATGCATATAAGGTTGAGTAGAGTTGATTGGTCGATATTAGGTAATTGTTTAATTTTTGGATATAATGATAAATAAAGTTCTCCCCTTGCGTCCGATCAACACGATCATCGATTGGTACGGCGTGATAACTTCTCGCCCCCCTTTAATTGCATACGCACCTTACACGTCCCGGCAGGAACACGTAGTGCACTTTTTTGGCCCACCCGCAGACGTAAAGTTCCCGAGAACTCGTCCTCAACTCTGCCCGCTATGTCAGCGGCCCCTTTTGGAAATGCTACTGGGAGGGTGATCGAGCCAAGTGTTCTCACCGCTTCTCCCATTGTTTTGCATATGTCCTCTAGAAGTTCGGCTAGTCTAAGCGCCCCATGGGAACTCTAGGTGGATTTTTGTAAAATCCGTCGACCTGCACATAGAAAGTGCAGATCGACCCCCTCCTCTTAAGTTTAGGTTAGGAATACAAATATATTGGGTATTTCCTTAGCGATCTAGGCTTAAGATGCTCGACGATCAAGTGGTGAAGACTTCCGCCACGTGATCAAGTACCCCTTCGCTGATTACCACTAGATCGACAGCGTCGATCTGCGATCATCGATCTGCGACCTGCGATCTGCGATCATCCGGTTTTTCCCCGGGATCTCGAATCTGCGAATTTTGCACCTGATCGACACCTTTCGATCTGATACGAATTCACCTCGATCTGCATCGGAATGGCACTGATCTACGTCCCAGTCACCTGTAGAGCGACCCACGCCCAAACCGTCGGGAACAAAGGTGTGCAAGACATCGGCCTGTCACAGGAAAACCGGAGGCCCCCTTCGTTATTCGGTAGTCCGGGAGCTGTGGGAACGACTGTCCAAGCCTCAAAATTTGGCCAGCCGATCCACCACACAAGCAGCACAAGTGCGTGGTCCACACTTTGGACAGGCAGGGTGCACCAAGATCCCCAATCACGGCATCGAGAAGTTCTCGGGGGTTGTAATATACCCCGGAATCGGTACCGGCTTCAAGCAGTGGGCGTACCTCTTCATTGAGGCCGTCGACATAGCCGAAATTGCATCTGGATTTGTTTGGACGGAGCGCCTGAAAGTCAATAAGTTTGGGGAACACCTGGAAGGAGTAGCGGCGGATTATCTCCGTGTTAATATCGGCACGTGGTGGACAATTTCTCTGTATTTACATGCGATTTTGGACTATATGTACTACGCATTTCGGGTGAACATCTCCCACCACCAGGCTGCAGTATAGTTTGGTTCGGGGAAGAGTATTAAAACGACTTGGACCGAGAATTACCTATATATACCTGGTAGCTATGGCTCGCGAAAGTGAGTCAAGTGAAAAGTTGGTGGTCAAGAATATCGTGAAAATTGCCGCGCCGCGACTGAAAACTGTGATCATGGACAGGTGCAATCCGATGCGAACGGATTACCTGTGCCATGAGCAGGAAATTATATCGTGGGCGCAGGAGTTATACGAGGATATGCTGAAAGGAAGGAAACCTGCACGGTTGCATGCGAATTCGGTAACTGAGACCGAATTCGTGAGGAAATGCTATGGATGCGGGAAGCCAGGGAGTATCAAGAAATATTGTTCCCAAAAGGGAACAAGCATGCATAAGGCAAGCAAACCGAAGGACCAAGGAAACTCTAATGGTCAATGGAACAGGAAGTTCGCGTTATCTACCATTGGGGTAGAGAAGGACGGGACAATCGGTGGAATGGCCGCTGGAGACAAGTTGCCAGAGACGACATGGATCGTGGATAGTGGTGCCAGCAGGCACCTGGTGGCAGATGAAAGTTTGTTAGAAGATCTGGTAACGAGTGGACCGGAGGATGGTTTTATGCTGCCTGAAAGTGGCAAGTTGTCGGTCACCAAGGTTGGCAAAATCAGGTTGGTTACTTCTGGTGTCGACCCCATCTCAATTGATTTGAGTTAGGTATATTTTGCACCCAGCTTGCCAAAAACCTCATTCACTTGGCAAGTTGCAAGAAAAGGGGTGAAAAATGAAGGGGAAAGTTATCGATTCGATGGAATGGAAACACTTTATTTCCGGTTGAGATATGTGGTTCAATTTTTGTCGCAGGTCTGATTCCAGAGAGGCTAAGTGGACGCACGCAGCAAGTCAAGCATACGTTGCTGAATGCTGTCGCTGCCTAGACTGAAAGTGAAGTGCAAGAAGGCACCCTACATCACTTTCATGTACGCTTGGGTCACTTGTCTTACGATACAGTCGAAAGAATAGCCAACGACCCCGTTTCAGGCATCAGGTTGACGGACAGCAGTCGACCAAATTGTCTGACTTGTGCCGAGGGGAAAGAGACCAGGAAGAAGCAACCAAGGGTGGATACAGGTGAATTCACCGATCGAGCGAGTCGGCGGTGTGATTTGTAGCGACTTGAAGGGTCCGATCACACCGCGCGACAGACGCGTCAATAGATATCTCGTGGTTTCGTGGATCATTACTCAAGTTACGTGCGAGTTTTCGCCGCTCGAACTAAAGACAGAGCGGCGAAAATATTTGAACATTTTTTAACTTGGTTTAAAAATTAGTTCAAGTGCCTAATTCACGTCCTGCGCACAGATGGGGGCGGGAAATATAAAACAGTGGATTTATTCTGTAAAAAGACTGGTGTTCGAAGACAAGTAACGGAGGCTGGTAATCCAGCCTCCAATGGAAAATCCGAAAGGATGAACCCGACCATCTTTAACATGGTCCGGTGTATGATTTTTGGGTCGGGAGTACCCTAGATGTACTGGTCGGAGGCAGCGGAATATGTGTGGCGAAGCGGACCAAAGCATTTTGGTCGTTGACGTCAGCAGTACACCGATCGGCTTATCGGCGATCGGATTGGTGGAAATCCAGGAGGCTTTTTAGCCTATCATGTGCAAGAGATGTCAAGAACACAAATTTTGGTAAGTCACATGAGATTGCGTGTTCCTACATATTTTCATGTTTGTACATATTGGGGACCATAGGGGGTAGGGAGTTTAGTGCTGGTTTTTGTTTTGCCTGCTAAGAGCGTTTTTGGTTTTACGTCTTAATTGTCGGGCCTTTAACTCAACCGGAGGTCGTTTCGCCTTGTACATCAGTCGCCTCTGCACGCCGCAGAGTGTTTGGGAGCGGAGGGTCGAGTAATCCCTTCCAGCTCATTATACCCGTCCGGGACGCGTTACAGACGCACTTGGCCCGCCGGAAGTCCCTTGACAAGAGTACACTTTGGTAGGCTTCTCAACATCAAGTTACGCACGCTTGGAACGTGTTATTAAGTTTTTTGGATTGTTACGTGGAGATATCGTTCGTGGAGTGTATCGCGTTCTCCTTTGGATCTCCCTATTGGATTATTGGAGTTTTATTCTCATATTGGTTGGGCTATACGATCGGTTGAGCGATCTGCCCTTTGGAGTATACTCACTCCAAGTATAACTGGTCTGCCAGTTCCCAGGGTGAAGAGTTCCGCCCAGGGTACACCACCCAGAACGGTCTCCCACATTTAGACCACAAGTCGATTCCTAGCACCGATCCACCGTGTGTGTTACCAGCCCATTCCATCGGGTACACAAGGTGAGATGAAGAACAAATCGGACCAGGCGTCCTGTGTTGATGATCGGTCGTCTACCAGCAGCGGACGATCGGATCGGTTCGTAGGCGAAGGTTCGCGGGGTACCCCCCCCCCGTAAGTTGGACGGCCGGGCACGATGGTGGTCAGGTTCTCGACACTACGGCGTTCTATTTTGAGCTTGACTCCACCACAATGGTGCGCGTGCCCGGATTCGAACCAGGGATATCACCGCGATGATATCTCCCGAAGAATTGATTACAATGAATTAAATGTAGATCGTTCTGGAGAGGACATAAGGAACGGCTATCGACTTATGTTCTCGTTGTCGACAAAGATGGCGATGTCCTATCTGGCCGGGTGGAGGACCAGATCGGGGTTTATAAGTTTTTTCCTCCCCATAAGGCTCCCACCGGAGCCGATCGGGACTATAGCAAGTCTTGCTATAGTTCCGGAAAGGATCAGGAGAAAAGTCCTGATTCTATGCATTTAAATGGATGTTTTGATGAAAAGAAAAATTAAAGATGAAAAAGACTTGGAGGTTGATTGGAACGATCCGATCCATTTTCCCAAGGTCCCCAAGCAGAGGCTCAAATGCCGTCCGAGGAAGACGACTTGGAAGAAAAGTCGCAGGTCGGGGATGGGGTTATCAAGGAAGAAGACCTGACCAGGATGTATTACATCCACGAGTTAAAGCGATTTACTCGCGAAGACCAGGTCATGCGGATTTTAAACCTCCAGATCCCCGATCGCCTTCTCGGACCCAACACCGAGCCTATCCAGAGCGATCGGCCTTTACTATTGGTGAAGAACCTGCTGGCGATGTTGGCCGAGGTCGGCATGAAAGTGCGAAACCTCTCCAGCATACAGAAACTATTCGATCTGGATACTTGGAGGCTGGAGATGTCGATGTCGACCCTCCATGATCATTTGGTGCCGTTGGTGGGGGCGGTTTGCCGCCCAACTCCCACCGTGGCATTGAAGGCCGCTGAAGTCACGGCAGCATACGAGGATGTGTGCTCCGATGATAAGTCGTTATATTAGTCTCAACCTGCCTCTAATAGCTCATCGGAGTTGGAGGTCGGTGTTGAGCGGATGACCATGAGGGCGGACCATACCCCCATGGGAACATAAAAAGGACGTGCAGCAGCAAGGGGCTGCATGCCATTCGGGGCCCCAGGAGCCCCCACAGGCTTCAGTATCTCCAAAGGAGGATACCAAAACGTTGCCCATGACCCAAGATAACGTCCAAGCCATGTTTGAAGCAATGATGGAGCGTTTCATGGGAGACCGATGCCGATCGCCTCCGCGCCCGCATGCTCAGGACCGATCTTCCCGGCAAAATGTCAATACTTGATATGGTGTCAGTGGCATCAACGGACAAGGCTATCCGAGGTGGCAAAACAGTTGGCAGAGGAAGACGCAAGCCGCATCCATCCCGACCGCGCCGATCAATCAAGAATAGCGATTACGACATGGGGTCGATCGGCGATCCGGATGACCACTATGGGTCAGACGGTGCAGGGGATGGCAGAACGCGCAAGGCTAACCTAGCCTCTACAACCTCTTTTGATTGTGGATCTACTGCGATCCCACGCATTCGCATGGCTGCGACCACAGATTTAAGGACTTTACTGGCAACGACGCCGACGAGGAGCAAGCCAGGTCGTGGTTTGGTCGGATCAAGTCTGCTTTCTTACGGGATCAGACACCAAAAAAAGGAACGTGTCTAATCTTCAGGGATCTGCTGAAAGGAACGACTGCGAACTGGATCCAACAGTTGGGTCGGGATGTCCGATCTGACTGGGATATGCTATGTTCAGAATTTGAGGGGCAGTACTGCAACTCTGGATTCTCTACCGCCCGCAAATATCACCATATGCAGATACGGGGCGATGAGACGCCGATCGAGTACTTCAACCGCTTGAACGTAGCTGCAATTCGCGCCGGGATAGTGATCAAGGAAGGCAACCCGCCGACCGGTGCCGCTATGGAGCACGTGGGTCACTACATCAGTACCCTTGATGACCAAGAGCTGGCAGATCAGCTCGCTCTGCTGCGCCTCAAAGATGTGGGGAAGTGAAGCAGACGTTGCGGACGTTGCAACAATCACGCAGCATGAGGGCGAAGGGCGCCGTTGGATCGGGTCGCTACAGATCTAAGACCCAGACCGATCCGTTGAAGAGGCCCCTGACCAGATCGGCTCGTGCTGTTAAGGCGATCGCGACTGAAGACAGCACTGGATCGGAAGAAGAAAGTAGCGGCCAGTCCAGTCGGGAGTCAGACGAGGACCAATATCGCCACATCTTCGTCACGGAGCCTTCCCCAGAACCAGATCGACGACTAACAAGGTAGATCGGAAGGGAAGGAGTGGGAACAAGTCCGATCCGGGCCGACCTCGCAAGAAGTGTTCTCACTGCGGGTCAAGCAAGCATGATGGTGGGGACTGCTGGAAGAAGTTGATATGCATGAAGTGCGAAAGACGCGGCCACCCCACCGATCACTGCCTTTTCGTGTGCAAGTCATGTGGAGAGATCCACGAGGCCGGCCACTGCAAGATGGAAGAATTCTTCAACCTGATGTACAAGTGGTATGTGTCGGGCAATCACGCGGGATGCTTCCACCTGACGTGGAAAAATGTTAAACTAGAACGCTCGCCAGGTTGGAATCTGGATCGAGCCGAGCGGTCTACGTTTGGCATCTATGCATATGTCGGAAAGGAGAATAAAACCGACAATACATGTTCTATTTTCAATTGCGTCGATCGTGATCATCCGGTCTACAATCTCACGACCGATGAATATTCCCGATCGAAGGCGGTCATGCAGCTGGATCTGCTGCCTGGGGAGTCTCGCGGATACTGGAAGTATCATGCGCCCGAAAAATGGTTCAAGAAGGCGAAAGCCTGTGGTAAGATAAACAACCAGAAGGCAACGATGTTGTTCGACTCTGGGGCCGAAGTCTCAATTATCGACTCCGCCTTTTCTCGTAAGGTCGGATGTCGTATAGACGACAATCAGAGACAAGAATGCGTCGGAATCGGTGAAATTTCTTACATGACCGAAGGAAGGACGCGCGTGAAGATCACCCTATCGGGTTCGTTGGTATACGTCTTCAGCGCTTGGTTTGGCAAGCTGGCCGGTCAGGATGCCCTGTTAGGCATGGATTTCATGGTGCCGGCAGGTATTCTCCTTAATCTTTCTCATGGAGTGCTTACACTCCCGGATGAGGTCCAGATCCAGTTAGCTGTTCTGCGGCCCCTATACGGATCGCACACCGATCTGGTCAGGTGGGACCAAGATGTCACCATTCCAGTCGGCCAATCCGTTGATACACCTGTCGAGAAAGGTTTTCGATCAAGGAAGTTATGGGTGACCAGGGGCGATCGGTGGGTGTCGACCTTTGTGAAGAGCGCCGGCTGATATGATTTTGTTCGAGTCACTAATATCGGTGACAAGCTTACACTCAACAACAATACTATTGTTGACATGTGGCTGGCGGAAGGGAAAGTGCCAAGAAAGATGGGGTTCGTCTTGATCGGATCGAGACGGTATGTTGAGTGGCAGAACTTGGCATACCAAGCGACCACCGATCTGATCAGCGATGATGGACCGGTGGAAGAAGATACATCACCTATGGTGGAACGACCCAGCTATGTAACCCCTAGGAAGATGCTAGTTCGAAGAAATACACCGCAGTCGCCGGACACGGTGGACCATCAAGCAGATGAGCCAAGGTTCGTCAACGTGGTGGCGACACAAGAACAGGCTACAGCGGAGCCGGGAATAGAAAAAGGGAAACATAGCATTGCTGAGGCGGACCACGATGGCGCGCCTAAGCAGATCGATGTCGTTGAAAGGCAGCCCGCCGATCGGGAACAGCAGTGTTCAACCGATCAGGACGGTTTGGGTGATATTGCCCCAGAAGACGATCAAGTTTGTATCCATGAGTGCGGGGATCAATATATTCAGGAGCTGTAGAGCCAGATGGCAGTCCTACCTGAAGTGTCTTCTGATCCGCCGGAAGTCACCTTGGACGATCTGCAAGTGGGTGATCGGGATGTCAACAGTCCCGATCAGATCGATCAGCTAAAGAAGATCATATGGAAAAAGAAACATCTGCTGATCGGGAAAGGCAAAGCCTTACCCCCTGCTGCTCGCGGAGCGATCTGTGACATCGATGTGGGTGATGCCAAGCCGATTTCCCCGCGATGCCGACGTGTGGAGCCACAGTACCGCGAAAAACTTTCCGATATTATTAAAGGACTGTTGGCTACCAAGATCATTAAGCCGTCGACCTCGCCGTGGGTCTCACCGATCGTGATTGTGATAAAGAAGAACGGCGTCGACATCAGGTTGTGTATCGATTATCGGTTGGTAAATAGGTTGACCAAGCTTATGGTGTACCCGATGCCGCTGGTCAGCGATCTGCTAGAAGATATCGACAAGACCCTATGTTATTGCTCACTGTATATGGCAAGTGGATTTTGGGTGGTTTCGATGACCGATCGGGCTCGCGAGATCTCCGCATTTGTTACGCCGTTCGGTCTGTTCGACTGGAACCGTATGCCGTTTGGTCTGAAGAACGCGCCCCAGATGTACCAGAGGCTGATCGACAACGCATTGTATGGACACTTCAAGATCAGATCCGATCAGGAACCCACCGAAAACCATGATGTATTTACAGAGGGTGAACCCGATCGGGAAAGGAGACCGTCCGTTTGGGGAGGCGATCGTATATCGACGACATTCTGATCCCTGCTTCGTCATGGAGAGATCTGTGCGAGAAGGTCGAACGGTTGTTGGAGACATGCGATCGCTGGAACCTGTCGATCAGTGCTGTGAAGAGTTTTTGTGGCATGTCCAAGGTCGCCTATTTAGGTAATATGGTGTCGATCAGTGGTCTGGAGGCCAATCCCAAGGATCTGGAGTCACTGAGCAACCTCCCGTTTCCCATATCACTGAAGGTAATGCAGTCCTTCCGAAGGAGCCTAAATTACTACAGCCGCTTCATTGAAGACTTCGCGATTTACGCGGCAGTGCTGTACAAGCTCCGGGAAGTCGACTACCACATGTTGCGCCAAGGAGATCGAGCAACTTTACGGGAGGGATGCGACTCTAATCTGCCCGCAGATTTTCCGCTGGTGGAGGCAGAGGACCACATGAAGCGTGCAAAGGTTGCTTTCGGTATGCTGAAGGCCAAGATCGCGACCGCACCGATTCTCAGACATTTCGATCCGGAAAAAATGCCGATCGTCATTGTGTATGCTAGTAAGTAGGCCATTTTGGCCACTCTAGTGCAAGAACATGATGGAGTGTACCACCCGGTCACTTTTTACGAGCCGGACATTGAAGCCGAACGAGGTCAACTATGGGATAGTCGAAAAAGAAGTTCTGGCTTTACTACGGATCTTGGATGTGTGCTATAACCTGCTGGTCGGCCGACCTGTAAAGGTCCTTTCGAGAAAGTCGACATTGGCATGGCTATTATCGGATAATGGGATGAACGGTCGGCTCGGCAGATGGTCAGCGATCTTGTCACAGTGGTCCCTCGAGGTCGTCAAGTGCACCAAGGGAGAGGAAGATATATTGGGCACATTGGCTGCCGGTATCACCCCTCGGTCTGAAGTGGATGAAGCTCTGATGGCGATTGCCCCGAGGAAGCAACCTCGACAGTCAATCTCGATGCCTCCACCGATCGTCGATCGGGATGAAGAACTCCTGGTCCTGAGTTTCGACGGATCGGCTAGCGTGAAGAAGAAGGTCGGCTCCTATAGTGCCATACTGTGGAAGTTACCACAGTGGTATATAGTAGCAGCCGCCGCTGATTTCACGCCTGACATAACGGTCAACGAGGCAGAATATCGGGGACTCCTTCTATGTCTTGATCTGCTGTCATCACAAAAGAAAGGTCGGATCATCATATGTGGTGACTACAACCTAGTAATAAGGCAGATCACCGGGGAGATCGACTGTAAGGCACCACGGCTGAAGTTGCTGAATGATCGGGTGATGAAGGCACTGAAAGCCTACCCCAACCACGAGCTATTCCACGTGAAACGGGATTGGAAGAGAAGCGCCGACCACCTCGCGACCCAAGCCATGCGGGACCAGATCGGAGCGACGATCACCAAGGAGGCCGTTATACTTGAACTTATGGATATAAACAGGCTCCCGGAGTTGGTAAAGCCCAAGGACAGCCCCGATCAGGTACATGTGATGGCGGCGACTAGATCGCGAACTCAGAAGTCTCGCCGATCGTTCCCAAAGGAAAGGATGAGTGAGTGCGGTATACAACAGCTAAGGGCGGAACGGATCCTCAAGGCGCTGGACGAAGAAGAGTGGATCGTCATCTTGAATGCCTATCTGCGCGGTGAACTGTCCAAGTTAACGAATGATCAAGCGAAAGAGTGTACCAAGATCGCGGTCAGTTACGATGTGGATGACAATGGATTGCTATATTAATGCCGTGGCGTTGAACAAGACAGTGCCGATCGAGATCGACTAGCGAAATTGGTGGTCCCTGAGTTGCTACAGCCGGATGTCCTTCATCACTACCATGTGAGTCTAGAAGGGGGACATCAAGGCATAGGCAAGACATACCACAAGATCAGGGCCCACTTTCACTGGAGAGGACTTTTTCGGAGCGTGCAGAAATATGTGGGCTGTTGCATAGATTGCGAGACCGGAAAGGGCAGACCGATAATCAAGGGGCGATCGCCCGGGAATATCGAGGCTACTTACCCTTTCCAGGTGATAGCAATGGATCACATACCGTCGCTGCCCAGATCGACACGCGGCAACACTGAACTGCTGATCTGGATCGACCTGTTCACTGGTATGGTGATCGCAAAGGCTAGTGCATCCCGATCTGCGGAGCAGATCGCCCAGAGTTACGAGGAATGTGTGTTCCGAAGATTCGACGCCAGCGAGGTCATCAGGCACGATCGGGAACCCAGTTTTATGGCCGAGGTGTTCCGGTCGTTCAATAACATGCTGTGCCAGAAACAGAGTGCGACGATGGCATATCGTCCGCAACTGAACGGATCGGCTAAACGCATGGTGCAGACAATCACAAGGGCGATCAAGATGTATGTGGCCGATCCGGACCAACGTGACTGGGAAGAGTATGCAGAGAGATTGGTATTCGCACTCAACTCTTCAACCGATCGGGTCCGAGGAGAAACGTCTTTTTATCTGGCGTATGGATGGGACCCTCGATCGAAACTTGAAGCGGCGATACCGATCGGCTGCACTCGGATCCGCGATCGCGATGACCGCCGTTGGCGCATGCAGGTCCAGAAGCATTACCAACATGAAAAAGAAGTCGTCAACGAAAAGTTTCGTCAGGCCACACAAGATCGAGCAGATCGGAATAACGATCAGGTCCGCCCTCATAGTATTGAACCAGGGGCGAAGGTATAGTTATACCTCGATCGGGTCAAGGAAGGCTATGCGAAGAAGTTGGCTCATATGTGGCACGGTCCTTTCCGTGTAGCAGAGCTAATCGGTCAGCACGCCGCCCGTCTAATCACGATCGGCACAGATTACAAAGTTTTTCCGATCGTGCACGTATCTAAGCTGAAGCTGGTCAGAGAATTCCCCTATCGGCCTAAAATGCCCTGTCTGGTGGACGAAGCGGAGAGATTTGATTTTGATGAGGCTCTGCTGCCGGAAAACAGTTGGGAAAGGCCATTGGAAGAGGACGAATTCGAGGTGGGAAAGGTGCTAGATGTCCGATCGGTCAAGAAGACACGTTTCGGTCGCACCCACCGAGAATATCTGGTTCGCTGGAAGGATCATGACGAAGCAACTTGGATCGACGAACTTGACGTAAATTGTGGAGCACTGCTACAAGAGTTCGAGCTATAACGAGTCAGTCGGAACCGCTTCGCAGTGATGCAGACTCATGAAGACGAAGATAAAGACACACAGGAGCACCGATCAGTATATAGATCGGTGTGAATAAGTGTAAGGTCTGAATTATTGTGAATTTTGTGATGAACTGTAGTAGTGAAATGACGAACGCGGTGATGATTTTCGCAATGGGGATGTAAACTGTGTATGATAACGTTTTGTTGCAAGCTTGGAGAAAGTGATGAAATTTGGTCAAGTGATTGGATGATCATGAATTTGAAAAGAATGATGACGTGTATTATGGATTATCTGGTCAGCTATCTGACACATCAAGAGTAGTAATCACCCCACAAACGACCGATATTAAATGCCGGATGGTCTTCGATCTGGTCCCGATGTTGAATACGCCAGGGATCCTGTAGATCGATCTGGATCAAAGCGTCCTTCAGGTCTACGACTGGCCTGTCGCACCGAATACTGGGATACCAGATGCCGTACTCAGTCAACGCCCGGGGGCTCTCAACGCGACGCTTGGACATGTGAAAAAACACCGGATACAAAAAGATGTCGATGTCGCACTCGCGGGACAGCATCCCTTCCATAATAAACTGGCATAGGATCAGCAAGGCCTCACCCGCCCGACTCCGACGCTGATTCCGGCGCTTCCGATACAAGATCAGGTATTGGTCACGTAACTTCCGACCCGCAGGAAGGAGGAGATAATGGGTAGACTCCTAAATCGCTTGGCAGTGAGCTGTGTTAAAAACCTGAAGTCGACCCAGAAGCAAATCGATCCAAGGAGTCGACGCGAACATGGAATCCAACTTGGCGCTGATCAACACTTCCCATGGTCGATCTGCATACAGACGAGCGACTTGCGGTCCAGTGACCAGATCCGCCCGCCACGCAGACGGGTCAGAGGTTTTCAGAGCTGGAGGGAAAAGCCAGAAATCTGGTCGGGACATCGACCGGGCTAGATCTTGCTTGTTCAGGGATGATCGGTGCAAGCTACAGATCTGCCCCGGTGACCACGGCAAAGTGGCATCCAAATTCAGCGATGGGAGAGGTCGATATCCGGTCAACAACCCTTTCAATCGGGCGTGACGGCGCAGCCCAGATGTGCCGGGCTGGAACGAAGGCAACGGTTAGGTCGACTCGCGCGTCGGTGCATCACCATCACCCTGGGAGCTGATCGCCTTATTAGCCCCCGATACAGGCTTCGCAGGAACGAAACCTCGGCGTTGATCGGATCGGGACTTGGATAACGTAGTGATCAAGAACTCGGAATTGCTCGATCCGCCCCCGAGTCCTCTCCGGAGGAGACCTCTATACGCTTGGTGTGGGCGGCGCGGGGGCGCGAGGGCGCAATTGGGGATGATAGACTTGTCTCCTGCATCGGATCTTGGGCTTGGGAGATGCGCCAGCGTCTTGGATTTCTTTTGGGACCGCTCGCTTCTCCTCTAGTTCGGAGTCGCGGTTATGCCCCGCGCCCTTGAGCCCTTCGACGCGTCCTTACGCTTCTTGGAAGTTTTCGGAATTTCGGGGTGCTTACTTTTGGCCAATGAGTGGCATCGGGTCAGATCTTGATGCAGATCGACCAGAACGGCCGATGTAGACCGGTCAGCGCGAGAGCAGGCAGCCGGACGCCGGTGCAACAAGTCAGTCAACTGTTGGTAGCACCGGTTTACGGCCGCCCAGCGACGATCTGATTTCTGGGTCCAGGCGTCCGATCGTTCTGGAAGGACTCGACCTTCCCGATCTGCTCCCGTACCACGACCTGCAACTCGCCAATCTGCCTCTCCAGGCCACCATGTTGGGTGCGGAGTAAAGTCTGATCGGACTGATCCTCCAACCTCTGCCGGTTTACCACCGCGAGCTGTTCCAGGAGGTGTGACCTGTAGGCCTCCAATCGGGACAGATTGTTCCGTGCGCCGATCAGCCCGTCCAAGATCGGTCGGAGCTGATCGCAGTGATCATGCGACTGCCGATCAGCCGTAATAAGGCGTCGAACGTTTTGGCGATGTCGGCGGGCAACCGATCTACATGCAAAGGAGGTTCAGAGCAGAACCCAATATGGAAACAGACCGATCGGCCTACCTTGCGTTGCTTGTTGGATGATCTGGGTCCGGAGATGTGCGTTTTCAGCATTCACCTCCTGCAACTTCTTGGACATGGGGATCAACGTATCCACCTCCTTCCGCAGTTGCAGGAGTGAAGAATCTTTGATGTACAACTGGGACTGGAGCTCCCGGACCGTTTTCCGGAGCTGATCTGCCTCGATCTGATGCCTGTCCGGTATGTCGGACCCCGAAGTGCTGTGAGGGCTGTCAGATCGGGCCGATCTGGTCGGCGAACCGATATGGGGCGATGAGGAACGTAGGGCACCTGTAGCAAAGAATATCAAGAGAGGTCACAAGGCGATCAGGTGTACAAGGCAAGTACCTGGCGAAGGTGGACTCAGAGATCCGTCCATTGGTGAAGTCCGTTTCTGTGAAGATCTGGATATGATGAGATCGGGCCGCTACCTTTGCGCGGCTGCGAACAGACTCAGGGGCGGCTGTGGCGAAGCGGACCCAAGAATTTTGGTCGTTTTGTGTCAGCAGCACACCGATCGGCTTATCGGCGATCGGATTGGTGGAAATCCAGGAGGCTTTTAAGCCTATCATGTGCAAGAGGTGTCAAGAACACGGATTTTAGTAAGTCACATGAGATTGCGTGTACCTACATATTTTCATGTTTGTACATATTGGGGACCATAGGGTGTGGGGAGTTTAGTGTTGGTTTTGGTTTTGCCTGCTAAGAGCGTTTTTGGTTTTACGTCTTAATTGTTGGGCCTTTAACTCAACCGGAGGTCGTTTCGCCTCGTACATCAGTCGCCTCTGCACGCCGCAGAGTGTTTGGGAGCGGAGGGTCGAGTAATCCCCTCCAGCTCATTATACCCGTCCGGGACGCGTTACAGACGCACTTGGCCCGCCGGAAGTCCCTTGACAAGAGTACACTTTGGTAGGCTTCTCAACATCAAGTTACGCACGTTTGGAACGTGTTATTAAGTTTTTTGGATTGTTACGTGGAGATATCGTTCGTGGAGTGTATCGCGTTCTCATTTGGATCTCCCTATTGGATTATTGGAGTTTTATTCTCATATTGGTTGGGCTATACGATCGGTTGAGCGATCTGCCCTTTGGAGTATACTCACTCCAAGTATAACTGGTCTGCCAGTTCCCAGGGTGAAGAGTTCCGCCCAGGGTACACCACCCAGCACGGTCTCCCACATTTAGACCACAAGTCGATTCCTAGCACCGATCCACCGTGTGTGTTACCAGCCCATTCCATCGGGTACACAAGGTGAGATGAAGAACAAATCGGACCAGGCGTCCTGTGTTGATGATCGGTCGTCTACCAGCAGCGGACGATCGGATCGGTTCGTAGGCGAAGGTTCGCGGGGTACCCCCCACGTAAGTCGGACGGCCGGGCACGATGGTGGTCAGGTTCTCGACACTACGGTGTTCTATTTTGAACTTGACTCCAGCACATATGCCTCGTACATCTTGAATAGTACCCCGACCCGTTCAAACCCCGGAATACTATCACCGTTCGAAATGTTGACGAAAAAAAAAAAATTTCGCTGAAGGATATTGTGGTATTTGGCTCGCCGTGCATGGTGTGGAGGGACCCGCGCAAAAAGTCCCTCGCGAAACATGCCGAGCGAGCCATAATACTTGGCCGCAGCGATGAAACCAAGGGTTTCAAGGTGCTACTGCTCAAGGACAGAGTGGTGACGGTCACTCGCCATGTTAGTGCGATTGAAACGCTAGACAAGGGGGCGAGTGAATAAATTACAAGGGCACTGGACATCGCGGCTAAGGAGGGGCTCGAAAGGCGAGCCGCAAGACGAGAAAAAGAATATTCGGTGCGAGGAACTGCGGTAACGAGGCAAGTCGCACTGGAAGGCACCGTTCAAGAAGCGCGAGAACATCTTAGGAAGTCTGGACGCGCGCGGAAGAAGACGCACAAGGCAATTGCGTTGGAAGAAAACAGTAAAAAGAAGTCCGGAAATGGAGCAAGTGTGACTAAAGTGTCGATCATTGAAGGACGTGTGATTGACGCCATGGAAGATGAAACTTCTAATGATGTGTCCGATGTGGAAGCGAAGGTTTCTGGTAAGGCTACTGATGGATGCGCGATGTGCGTGTACGCTGTGGGTGGAAATATCGATGGCGGAGGTACGCCTCGTGTGGAGTACCTGACCCAAGGTCATTTAAAACAGCGCATGAAGGAGCGGATGCAGATCTGTGGTCGCATGCCGAACAAGAGGAAATCAAGGCGCTTGAAGATATAGGTACTTGGAAAATAATCAAGCGAAGATCGGACAAGAAACTGTTGCCCACTAAGTGGGTATACAAAACCAAGTAGCGTGCAGACGGGACGGTCGAGCGCTACAAGGCTCGGCTTGTAGCGCGCGGTGATCGACAGATTTATGGACAGGATTACTATTTCACGTTTTCGACAGTCATGTAAGTCGATAACGTGAAAATAATCCTAGCCATGTCGCAAATCTGGGGGATACCGGCACGGCAAGGTGATATGCCGAGCGCCTATCCGAAGGCGAAGACGGAGAAAGACTATAAAACCCATTTGAAGATTCCACAAGGCATGCAGATACCAATCGAAGTTCTCGAAACCTTTAATACGGAATCAAGCGATGAACTTTCATTAAAGTTGGAGAGGAACTTGTATGGCCTAAAACAGGCCGGAAGATTGTGGCATCAATTATTGTGTGAAACATTGGAGAAATTAAACTTCAAGCAGTTTCGTATTTGTCATACGTGGTGCAGATGGTATTGTTTTGGTTGGAGCGTATGTCGATGATCTACTGGTAACTGGAACTACGATGGCGGCTGTTGATGATTTTTTTGTTGAAATGAGCGTGTTGGAACTTAAAGATTTGGGTGGCGTAACCAAGTTTTTGGGAATAAGCATTGAGGTCAACCCAAAGGATACTTACAAGTTGGATAAGGAAACTGCTATTGATAAGCTCCTGATCACACACGATCTTGGAAAAATAAATGCAACACGTACGCCAGTGCTGGATGTGGACGATATAAAAGACTTCAAGGAAGTGTTACCGGCGAAGTCAAGAGAGAATTACCCAAATGTCAAGAGTTTTCAATCGCTGGTTGACAGTCTTTTATGGATCTGTCCTTGTACGTGCCCCGAGATTGCGTTCGCGGTGCACCGTTGCAACGAGGCGCACGCATGCGCCTACGTTAGGTGATTTCAAGGCCACAAAGAGAATTGCAAGATATTTGAAGGGCAAGAAGTTGATGAAGTTACGATTGAGTCACGATGATGAATTGCCGCTACCAATCCGGATTACGTGCTATACAGATGACGATTTTGCAGGTCTTAAAATGGAGTGTAAAAGTGTGAGTGCGGTGGTGCTATACATCAATGGAATTATCGTTCCGTGGAAGTGTAAGAAGCAGTGTACAGTGGCACTGTCCACAGCTGAAGCCGAATTTGTGGCTGCAGTTGTGGGTGGTAGAGAGGCATTGGGATTACGTGAATTGTTGTTGGAAATTGGAATTCTTTCAAGGGCGCTGTTGTTATTGAAAATGGACAATCAGGAAGCCATCAAGTGTGGAGTGTGAAGCAAGAGCCGTCAGCACCAAGCACATCGATGTCAAGCTGAAGTTTATGAAGGATTTGAATAAGAATGGTGTGATCAAAGCTACTCAAGTACCGAGCTTGGAGATGATAGCAGACCTACTAACAAAAGATTTGAGCTCGCAACGGATGCAAGATTTGCAGAAACAAATTGATTTATATTGAAGGTGTTACAGCGCGCGCCGTTTCAGGAGGAGTGTCGATTTTCGAAGTAGCCATGTTTGGCTTTCGAGTGAAATCTCATGGTGGAAACGGATTGGCTGTTATTACTTTTATACATGGTGTTAGGATATTTCAAGCCAGTAACGCTAAGTGAGCTTAAGTGTAGTTTATTGGCTTAAAATTATTTTAATTTTATAATATATCACTTCTGTTTTTCATACAGTCAAACCTCTCTAAATATCCCCTATTTGGAAATTGGCCAGTCTTATCATTAAGAGAGGGTGATCATTATGAAGGATATATCTCCTGAGGCTTTGTTAGGCTTGGAAAGGTTTAGAAAACAGCACTAGAGCGTTCTTCCCGGGTTTCTGCGCACACGTCCTTCCATTCATCATTCCAAGCGTTTATTTCACTAAAGATCCGATCCTAAGGAGTTATGATCACGGCAACGACAGATACCTGCCTCTGGATGACACCCCAAAAGGCCTCTGCGCTGACAGGGAGAAGCTCGTTATGGTGGACAGGACTTTTTTCTTGTCCATCAATGCTCGCAGATCGTTCTCGAGTTCCTTCCACTTTGCCAGCATTTGCCGAGTGTCTTGGTCGGATTGGATCAAATATAGCTTGAGGACGTTCAAACATTCTTTTCCTTGCGCTTCGTAACGCGTTCCAGTATCTCGGACTCGGCGCTGACTTCCGACCCGGCGTCTTCCTCCGCCCCTTCTTGAGCAACTTGCGCGACAGTGGCCTCCTACGATGCCTTGCCGAAGACATCGTTCTCGTCAGCCGGTTTGATGATTTCCTCCAATTTCATCGGATTGAGGAGTTTAAGCCGCGTCATTTCTCTCTCCAGACCGCTCAAAGCATTGTCGTCGTTTTCGGCCGCCGCTTTTCTCGGAGGTCTGTTGAGTTCTGTTTGATTCAAAAAATTTTAACAAAAAAATAGATCTTTTTTGCATTTTTTAAATCTTTACAAATGAAGGACCCGAAGTATGTTGGTAGTCCCCAGCAGTTCCTTATGGATAAGGGAGTAACTTCGTTCCATGTGTAAACGACAAACTATGACGCCTCCAGAATGTTGAGATTTCGGTACTCGTTCTTTGCTTCGTAGCGCTCAATCATCAAGCCGATCTGTTTTCTCCGGTACTTGACCTTGAAAATGTTTATGATTCCCGCGTCCAAGGGTTGAATCTTGCTCGCTTTATTCGGCAGAAAAAAGAGCAGCTCCACATTGTCGAATGTTTTTGAGACCTCATGGGTCGTGGCATTGTATAGCAGCAGCAAGACCCGCCGGCTCTGCTTCCCGCACCAGTCATTAAAACTTCCCAGCTATCCCTGTAAGACCTTAGAAAGAATCCACACCGACTGGTTCGCTTCGTATCAAATCCCGAATTCTTGACTTTTACGTTCCGGAATGCCCTGGGGTTCTTCGACTTGTAAAAAATCATAGGCCTGAACTTCCGCGTTCCGGTGGCATTGCAGCACAGGACCACGGCAAGGAGAATTTTGTCTTTCTTCTTCCCCTCCAGTTGGCGCGTTGCCAACGTGCGCTGCATGTTGAAGAACAGGCCGGTCTCATCCATGTTAAAATGTTGTCTAGCTCATATTCTTCAAGCCTTTCTCGAAGTCGTGGAAGATAAACATGGATGGCCTTGTTATCGGCTTCTACAGGTTCTCCATGCATCTTGTGACATTTGATGTTGTGTCGTTGCTTGAATTTCTCTAACCATTCGTTGGAAAATTTGAGCTCTTTCGAAGATGGATTCTTCAACAGATCGAATAACTTCTGTGCCATTTACCGTAGCCCTTCGTCGGTTATCGGCTGCGCATGCTGAGCGGATTGAACCCATAGGAATAGGTCTCTGTCGACCTCAGGATGCGCACACTTTCTCACCCTGTGCAGGTCGCTCGCTGAGTCGATCGGCAGCTAGAATCGATGCCTCGCTTTTGCGCAGTCTTGTAATCGAGATCAGCGAAATCTTCACGTTGTACCGACTCTTGATGAAAGAGGTACCCTCCTCTCGTGTCCACTTTGGAGTTTCCTCCACTCGAGCAAAACTTCTTTCTTTTTGGCGAATGTTCAGAGACTGATGAGACGCGTCCGCCTGCCTCTTGCCACGTGATTTCTCTCCACGTTTAGGCATGTTTGGTGGGGTTCAGTATTACTTTGCTGTGAGATGATTCTTGAAATATTTTTGACGCACGTTCGTGACGATCTTCCGCCTTTTATAACACTAGATATCTGCTGTGGGGTGGATAAGACACAGTCCGATCTACAGTAAATGGAAGCTCAGAGCTAAATTGAACGGCCCAGAGTATTCTAGGTGTAGCCACGTCAAAAAATGAAGGTCTAGTATTTGATATGTGATCGGATAAGGGACAAATCGCCATGCTATTTACAATGAGATCAAGAGTCAATAATCAAGCCAACCAGGACAAGTCCATGATCAGAACGACATTACTACTTTTCTTTACCCTGCGTCAATGAGTATCTCGTCCTCTTCATCCGTTCTTATCATATAATTAAACCTCGAGCAAACCTTTGGGGTGATGAGCATCCCTGTGAGGCCGCACCAAGAATCATGCAAATGGCAAACTTCACCCAGGCTTAACCGACTATCACTTATAGAGGTTTCTCTTATAAGAGTCTTCTCGTAGGGCTTATCATATAGACATTTAGAGAGGTTTTATAATTTATCACTAATTAAACCAGTTGGAAAGTCATTTGCCTTATCAATTATCGAGGTTTCCTAAGTAGGGAGAGTAAATTTAGAGAGGTTTGACTGTAGGCATTCAACACGTCGAATAAAGCACTTCCAGCGGTGGCTATAAAGAGCCGATACCGCACGCGCATTACCAGGCTTGCAGCGTTTCAAGTAAGCAAGCATTTAGACATGCCTGTGATAACAGCTTCTACCTCCATTAACGACTCTCTAAACAAATCATTGGTGATGAAGGTGGAGAAATTGAACACTCGAGTGGTTGATGGAATAATCGGAAGTGAATGAATTAGGTCCTTAGTTCGCTATGCTACAATAAGCTTACAGTATGTAAAGTATACAGTTTGTAATATCTAACTCATACCACCTTTATCCATTGCGTCAGAGGATAGGTGCAGCACGTACCCTGGGCGTAATCAAGGTGCGTGCCCTTACCGTAAACGTCGCAATGTCGCGTGATCGCATTGGAATACTTGATAACCTCCACTGGGTAATATCCTTTCAATAACTTCAACAATAACTTCAACACGCCCCCTCAATGCTAACACTCTTTTACGCCGAGAGCTTGAGTCAATTCCGTGTGGCGTGGTCCGGGCATCGCCTTTGTCATGATGTCCTCCAACATCGCAGCCGTCTCGCAATACTCCACCGTAACTTCACCACGCTTGACCTCATCGCGGATGTGATGGTATTTGATATCAATATGCTTGGCGCGACCACGATTTACAGGATTCTTCGTCATCTTGATACACGACTGGCTGTCTACAAAGATCTTGAGCGTTGGAAAGTCTTGGCCCACATCTTGAAGCACTTCGCACAGCAATCGGTTCACCCACTTCCCTTTCTGGATGGCCAGGCTCAACGCGATGTACTCGGCTCCGCTCATGGTCAGCGACACACTTGACTGCTTCTAGCTTCGCAACTGATGGAAGCACCTGCTTTCAGGAGCACATACCCTGAAGTCGACTTGCGATCAGAGATGTCGCCATCCCCGTCACCAGGATTGAAGCGTAATCCATAATTATTGGTCCCTTGAAGGTAGCGGAAGATGCGCTTCACCGTGACCCAGTGTTTTTCTTGCGGGTTCTCCATGAATCGTGCGACGTATCCCACTGCAAACGCGATATCCGGTCGATTTTTTGCTGTCATCAAGTGCATTAATGCACCAACAGCTTCACGAAACGGCGCCTTGATCTCGGACGGTTCGTCGCTTGGAACCAACTTCGTGCTCATGTCAACGGGACTCACCACTGCCTTGCTCTCATCCATACCGAAACGCTTAATAATGTCTTCCACATAGCGCCTCTGGCACATGGTCATGCTGCCATCAGCTCCGTCGATGAGCTCAATACCGAGCACGAAATTGCACTTACCGCTGTCAGTCATCTCGAAGCGTGTCTTGAGGTCGAACTCCCAGTCACCAGTACGTCGTCGACACAAACCAACAATAGTACGTAGTGCCCAGCCTTCTTCTTTAGGTAAAGAAAGACACGGGTCGCACGCAGACACTTGGAAGTCGATGGAGCGCACGAACCGGTCGAACGTCTCGTTCCACACACGAGACGCTTGCTTGAGACCGTAGATTGCCTTCTTTAGCTCCAGACAGTCGAATCCATCATCCAATTTCACACCTTTGTGGTAAAGCGTGCTATAATTGGGCCTAATTAAGGGCCTAATTAAGGGCCTAATTAAGGGTCTGATTGCGGACAAATTGGGTACGTAATCGTACACGATTGTGTGTACCACGGTGTATATAGTTGCGTGTACAAACCGTGGTGCACATAGACAGGACATAGACGGGGCATGGGAAGATGGGTCGATTACATACAGGTACTCAAAGAACACCGACGAACACCGACGAACAATGGATAAATCAGGTCGACTGGTCGACGGAGGACGCTAGAATGGACGGCTCTGATTGTCTAAAATTAGTGAAATGGTAGATCTAAGGATATAAGTGATAATAAAGTTCTCCTTTTGCGTACGATCGGGCAGATCGTTTACAGGGACGGCAACTTAGGGCCTCCCTTCCTCGCATACACCCCTCTACGTCCCGAGCGGGAGCATTTTGTGCGTTTTTGGACCACCGGCAGACGTAGAGTGTTGAGAACTCATCGCAACTCCTCCCGCTGTGTCAGAGGTTCTTCTTTTTAAAGGTTTTTGGGCTCGGGAACGTGATCGAGCAGTGCTCTCACCTTTTCCCCGTTTGGTTCACGTTTGGCCCCTAGCGTTCGGCTGCTGTAAGCGCCCCACGGGAACTCTAGGTGGATTTTGAGTGAAATTTACCCCCCCCTCGTAGGTCTAGGCTAGGAATACATATATTTGGGTGTTTCTTTAGCTTTTTAAGACTCCAGAGGCTCCTCGATCAGGCAGTGAAGACTTCAGCTTTCTGATCGAGTACCCCCTTCGCCGATCAACACTTTATCATCGATCTGTAACTGCGCTCTGTGATCAACAACTCGCAGATCGCGCCGACTTGTACAAAATCGACTACATTGATCACCGACTCTGATCATTCCCTGATCAAAGGCCGGCAGTCCTGATCATCGCCTTTTAGCACCTGATCAAGCCTGATCAAGCCTGATCAAGCCTGATCAAGTTTGATCACTGCTGATCAACGACTTTTAGTGCCTGATCATGCCTGATCAATCCTGATCAAGTTTGATCACTGCTGATCAACGACTTTTAGCGCCTGAACAAGCCTGATCACGCCTGATCAGCGCATAGGACGTTTCGTTACAAGTTTCCCCAATCTTGGGTGGTGAAGTGTACCACAAATTTGGTCACTTTTGGTCAAGGCAGTTGGTCGAGTTTCCGATTGGTCCAAACAAGGGGGGCTTTTTAGCCTATCAAATTCAAGGAGTATCAAGAACGCTGGTCTTGGGTGAGTCACCTGACTTTGGGTATTTTACATAATTTTGTGTGGGTACATTAGGGATCATAGGGAGGTAGTAGTATTGGTTAGTTGCGGTTTTTCCAAGTAAGAGTCTTTTGGTTGTGGATTTTCCGGATAGAGTCTTTTGGTTGCGGATTTTCTAAGTAGAAGTCCTTTGGTCTTGGTCTATACCACAGCAAGGGGTCGCCGTTCTTCTTTTTACGTACATTAGTCGCCTCCGCCCACTGCGGAGTGTTTGGGGGCAGAGGGTTGAATTATCCCCTCTTGCCTATTATACCCGGTCTGGACGCGCCGCACGCGCACTTTGGCCACCAGAAGTCCCTCGACGGGAGTACGATTTGGCGATCTCGACACTTTAAGTCAAGTACGTTTGTAACGTGCTATTCACTGGATTGGTCTTTACGTGGAGATATCGTTTGTGAAGTTTCACGGACATATTGGTTTTTCACGTGGACATATTGGCGCATTTTAACATTGGTTGGAGTTTAGACCGGTTTGGTCTTCTCTCATATTGGTCGGGGCCAGACCGGTTGATTGGTCTACCCTCTATTATTTCGTATTGGTCAGGTCTAGATCGTTTGGACGATCGACCTATTGGAATCTATCTTTCGGAAGTGTTTCTGGTCTGTACGTACCTGGGGTGAAGAGTTCCGCCCTAGGTACACTTA
>CM047582.1:26509304-26525412 GCA_026184515.1 Peronosclerospora sorghi | reverse complement strand
CCAGCACGGTCTCATATTCAAGACCGAATCAAATCGATCTGCGATCCTGATCCACCGAGTGTGTAACTAGCCCACTCCAATGGGTACACAAGGTGAGATGGTCTTAAGTGAATCGGACCAAGTGTCTCTGGATGATGACCGGTCGTCTGCCAGCAGCGGACGATCGGACCAGATTTCGAATGGAGGTCCGCGGGGTACCCCCCCCCCGTAAGTCGGAAGGCTGGGCACGATGGTGGTGGTCATGTTGTCGATACAAATGTATTCGATTTCGAACTTGACTACACCACACTTGAATCAAGGAATTGTCGTGTTTACATCCCCGCCACCTGGAGAGCGACCCACGCCCAAGCCGTCGGGTACAAGGTGAGCAGGAACACAAGCAGTCAAGGACAACCGGAGGACCCCCTTCGTTTGTCGACAGTCCGGGCGCCGTGGTAACTCCTGATCAAGCGTCAAAAATACTGATCAGCCGCTCCACCACACCTTCGGGGACAGGCAAGTGTACCACTCTTCAATTTCGCCATATATAATAAAAGCAGTCACCACATCCAGCTGGTCGACTTTCCACCCCAAGTGACTTGTTACTGCGACGATCATCCGAAGCGCGGTGTACTTGACCACAGGCGCAAACGTTTCCGTGTAGTCAATGTCATATCTATGCTTGAATCCTTTTTCCACTTAAACGCGCCTTGTATTTCTCGATCCGTCAGATTTTCGCTTGATCTTGAACAACCACTTCGTTCCGATCGCTTGGTGTCCATCAGGAAGTTTGGCAGCTTTGAAAAACACCTCGCAGACGCATCGAATCGATTTCGGCGTTGATGGCCTTGCTCCAGTGCACTTGGTCGGGACCGTCCAACGCTTCTTCATACGTCTTCGGTTCCGCCAGATCATCAGCTTCTGCAGCGTTGGCACTTGCTTGCTAGAATGTCGGAGGAGTCGAGTCGGCTTTATTATCATCATGAACGACTGCGACTTCTTCACGTTTAGCTGATCGGCGCTTCGCACGGTGTTCGTACACATCTTCCGGACAAGTTTCTTCTAAAGTTGTCCTGGTTTGCGATCGGTGGGGCAGTTCGGGCGTAGTCCTCACAAAACGTTTCTTTCGCTTTCCGGTTTGCTTGAATTCACTTGCAGTCCCTTCATTCTCACCAATGTCAAGGTCATCCAGGTCGTCTAAGACATCGTCCATGCTGTCGATCCTGTTCAGCACAATAGACACCATCTTGGTCTCATCGAAGTTGACATCGCGAGTAAGAACCACCTGCCCCACCTCGATGTCATAAACACGATAGGCCTTCGAAAGCTCCTTGTACCCCATGAACATGCCGGCACGAGACTTGGTATCCCACTTCAGTCTTTTCTCCTTCGGGGTCAAAAAAATACATATATACCATACACCCGAACGCACGCATGTGTTTCACACTCGGCTTAGCCTTGTACATAATCTCGAATGGCGTTTTGATGGGGATCTTGGGCGATGACAGTCGGTTCTTGATGTAGATAGCGCTCATCGCCGCTTACGCCCAGAAACGCTTGTCCAGTCCTGCATGATGGAGCATGATGCGACCAATGCTGACAATGCTCCGAACCGTGCGTTCCTCCGTTCCGTTGGCTTGGTGTGCATACTGCACTGTGATCTGCTTCTCGATGCCTTGGTCTTCGTAGAACTGCTTCAGCGAGTTAGTCGCGAACTCCTTGGCTCCATCATGCCGTACATACTTGACTTGTTTGTTGAACTGGGCTTTGATCTTCTTGATGAAAGTCCTGAGACTCCCATCACTCTGAGACTTGTTTCGCAGACAGAAACCTTGTGTGTTTCCACTTGCTTCATCCACAATAAGCAGTAGAAACTTGCTGCCACCGAGTGAGCTTGCTCCATCGGTCCGCAGATGTCAAGTGGAGCAGCTCGAAGACGTCATACTGGCGCTTGTCGGGGTTGCTTCGAAACGGATTCTGCACCATCTTGCCCAGTTGACATCCGCGGCACATGCTCTAGTCCTTCGTTGTCAAAGTGGTCTTCGCATCTTTCAACATTCTGCTGTTAATCATATTGCGCAAAACATCCGTTGGAGCATGACCCATGCGTGCATGTAAGTCAATGCGGTTGGCCGATACCACCACATTTGCCGCGCTTCTTGGAACCCGCAGCCAGTATAGTCCTCCCACCAGATCCGCCGCTGCGACCACTTGTTAGAGTCCTTCCGTGAAATGCACATGCTCGAACCGTCGAACACAACTCGAAATTTGCCACTCTTGTTGATCTGCCGAACTGAAAGCAGATTCTTCTTCATCTTTGGCACGTACAGCGCTTTCTTGATCTCAATGTCGCGCTCATCTGCGTTGGGCAGGACCACTCGTTCCACTATGGTCCCCATACCCTTGATCTCGATCTGGTTGCCGTCGTCCACCGTTAGTTCGCCTTCATCTCGCTCTACAAGGTCCACGAACTTGCGCTTGTCATTGCAGATGTGGTGCGTTGCGCCACTGTCGACCTCCCACATCCCTTGTGCCTTCATTCTCGAGGAGACATTGGCACACTCCATTGATAACCCAAACGCTACTTGATCGTCATCGTCATCATAGTCACTCCAGCGCTGCACATGGTTCACGCGTCCACGCTGTCCGTTGCGCCGTGACTTGCGATTCTCATCCTTTTGCTTGGTCCAGCACCGCTCCACCGTGTGCCCAGCTTCCCCCAGTACGTGCATTCACGAGGTTCTCGGTCGGTGTTGAACGCTCTTGCGTTTGGTTCACTATTCACCCCCGTCTTGTCACCTTGCCGTTTCACGTGCTCGTTTGTTAAAACCTTGATCCCGTCTTGCGTCCTCAGTCCTGCGCTGCTTATCTACAAGTTGAGAACGACATTCTAATAACTCTTGGGGATACTGCGTAACAAGCAGATCGCCACGTCTTCGTCCTCCATCTTGGCGCCGATGCTGTTGAGCTTGGCATTGATGTTGAGGACTTCGTTGCAGTGCTGCAACACGTTGTCGCCTTCCTCCATTGACATGCTGAAGAGTTGGTGCTTCAGATAGATGCGACCAGCCTTCTGAGACCCTTGGTACAACGTACGTATTTAATAATGGAATTAAAGGAATGGCTCTAAATTTTAAGCGGTCCCACGCAACCCACGCTTCCTCGCAGTCGTAGACCACATGATGATACTCCGCGTCCATGTGGAGTAGCATTAGTCCGAATGCGACGTTGTTGTTCTTCACATATTCGTCCTTGGCCCGAGGATCCACAAACTTAGGCTACGTCTCTCGGTTTACGACGTACCACACAGACTTGGTTAGAAACATGCCACGCATGTAGCGGCTCCACGTCGCGTAGTTGTCGCCACGAAACTTGTCGATAGAAGTCTTAGAATCCTGTGCAGAGTTCATCGTCGTTGGGCTCATAACCTGATGAAGGTGGAGAAATTGAACACTTGAATGGTTGATGGAATAATCGGAAGTGAATGAATTAGGTTCTTAGTTCGCTATGCTACAATAAGCCTACAGTATGTAAAGTATACATTTTGTAATATCTAACTTATACCACCTTTATCCATTGCGTCAGAGGATAGGCGCAGCATAACCTGGGCGTAATAAAGGTGCGTGCCCTTACCTTTAAAATAATGTTATTATTTCCATGCATGGGTGGGCAGACTTGTCGGTCAAAATGCTATACTGGGTATGGATTTTATGATACCAGCTGGTGTTCGATTAGACATCGCCCACGGTGCGCTAAGTTTGCCTGATGAGGTGATCATCCCATTGGATGGGCGCCGAAAGCTGTACGGATCGATTGGTAATTATATGAAACTCAATCAGTCCGAACAGATCCCACTAGGTCGATCTGCTGAGGTTCGGATTTATGACCAGCGATCTCGAAAGTTGTGGATTACTCGTGGAAAGATTGGGTCCCCAATATCACTAGGGGCGTGGGTAATTTGCGATATCTGCGTGTTACGAACGTCTATGATCATCCGATCATTGTGCAAGACGATACGATTTTAGGTATCTCGATGAACAAATATGATGTTCCCCGTCGCCCTGGATTTGTTTCGATAGGGTTTAATCGTTACAAGGAGTGTAAAAATCTCGAGTATCAAGCGTGTACCGATTCTGTGAATTACGATCAAAAAAGTGTCGATCAAGGTCCTCTAGTCGAGAAGTGGTAGTATCCCACTCCTCGAAGTATTTTAGTGCGTCCTACGGACCTGATCGTCACATCTGTGGCATTGGTAACCAGAGGGTCGCAAAAGGTGCAAGAGGTGCAAGCGCGGTGCAATCAGGAGCCGGGGACGAAAGGTCCGACCTTGGATCACGGAGTTGAACAACCTGGTGCAAGAGATACGCCTATTCAAGATACGCGTGATCTCCCTGTCTCGAGCCGATCCTAGCGAATTTGGTGTAATCCCTATCGATGATCAAGTTTGTTACCATGAAGGTGGAGATTTTTATGTGGAAGAACTAGAGAAGCAGCTTGCTACGTTGCCCGAAGTATCTGCAAGCACCGAAGAGGTGACGGAAGATGATTTGCTAGTCGGAGACCCCTTGGTCAACACGGCAGAAGAAATTGGTCAGCTTCGCGATATAGTTTGGGCGAAGAAACATCTGTAGATCGGGAAAGGGAACGCGCTACCTCCTGCTGCACGTGGAGTTGTTTGAAATATAGATGTAGGCAATGCGCGGCCGATCGCCCAAAAGTGTCGAAAGGTGGATCCGCAATTTCACGAGAAGTTATCGGCTTTGATGAAGGGGCTATTGGCGACTAAGATCATTCAGCCGTCTACGTCACCCTGGGCATCACCTATAGTGATCATCGTGAAAAAGAATGGGGTTGATATTCGCTTATGTATCGATTATCGCGCGGTGAATCAACTCACACGTTTGATGGTATATCCAATACCCCTGATCTCTGATCTACTCGAAGATTTGGATAAAGCGTTGTGGGTTTGCTCTTTGGATATGTCGAGCGGTTTTTGGGTCGTGTCTATGACCGATCGATCACGTCAGATTTCGGCGTTTGTCACTCCGTTTGGATTGTTTGAATGGAATAGGGTGCCCTTTGGCCTAAAGAATGCTCCGCAAATCTACCAGCGGCTGATTGATAATGCATTATACGCGTATCTCAAGGTTAAGGACGGTGCTGACAAAACAGCTGATGTATTTACTGTGGGAGAGCCCGACCTGACACCGGGACCGTCTGTGCTGCGGCGGCGGTCATATATCGATGATATTTTGATCCCTGACCCACATGGGCTACCCTGTGTGACAAGGTGCGGCACCTGTTGGAAAAGTGCGATCAGTGGAACTTGTCGATCAGTGTGGCTAAATCGTACTGGGGGCGAAGTGAAGTTCCTTATTTAAGGCATCCTGTCTCTAGCCGCGGCTTGGAAACAAATCCAAAAAATTCGGATGAGTGGATCGATTTGACTTTCCCTGGCACCTTACGTGCTATGCAATCGTTTTTGGGAAGCTTGAACTACTACCGTCGATTTATTGAAGATTTCTCGATCTATGCCGCTGTACTCTACGAATTAAGGGAGATAGATTATCAAGAGTTAAAGATCCGATCATTGAGCAAGGAGAATTTGGATCATGAGGTCGATCGATTGATCAGGTCAAAAGTAGCATTCAGCATGCTGAAAGCGAAGATTGCGTCATCCCCAACCCTGCTCCACTTTGATCAAAACAAAACGCCCTTGATCGTGGTTTACGACAGCAAATGGGCGGTATCCGCCGCGCTGGTACAAGAACATAATCAAGTGTATTGTCCCGTCGCATTCGCCAGCCGAACATTGAAGAACGTTAAGCTGAATTACAGCTCCGTCGAAAAGGAAGTTCTAGCGCTTCTACGGGTTTTGGATGTTTACTTCACGATGCCGGTCGGAAAGACGATTACTGTCTTGTCACGTTTATCCACGTTGAAATGGTTACTAACATCCAACGGGATGGACGGACGATTGGGCAGATGGGCTGCGATCTTATCACAATGGGACCTCGAGATCAAGAAATGTGTAGAGGGAGAAGAGGAGGTACTAGTGGCTTAGCTGCAAGCATCACCCCTCGCACCGAAATCGATGAAGCTCTGATTTCGATCGCACCGAAAAAGAAACCGCGGCAGATGATTGAAGTACCACCTCCTACGGTTGAGAAAGGCGAAGAACTCTACGTGATTAGTTTCGATGGATATGCAAGTGTCAAGCGACGTGTAGGTGCGTTCAGCGCTATAGTTTGGAAATTACCGGAGTGGAAGATTATGACCGCGGTAGCCGATCATTCACCTGATATCACGGTGAACGAAGCGGAGTACCATATATTGCTTTTAAGTTTGGACCTACTGTCGCGATATCCCAAAGGAAGGATGATCGTGTGTGGAGATTCGAATTTGTTATCCGGTAAATGCGCGGTGAAATAGAGTGTAAAGCTCCGCGATTGCAAGTGTTGCAACAGCGTGCGTTTGACCTCCTTCGCGAATGTACTGATCATGATCTGGTGCATGTAAAAAGAGAGTAGAATAAGGGTGCAGATCATATCACCACTATGGCAATGCAGGGTGGAACAAGATTTGAGATTGATGACGAGAAACAGCTGGAGGAATTGACCGATCTCAACAGATTGTCGGAAGTGATCACGTGGAATAAAGATCCCACTGCCCCACAAGTGCTAGTGACGACACGATCACGTAACCTCCGTCAGCCGCGACCAACAACGTGGCCCGATATATACATAGCCGTAATAAGGGCGGAACGGGTGAAAAAGGCGCAGGACGAAGAGAAATGGATTCATGATTTGCGAAGTTATCTGTATGGTGACGTCTCACAATTGAGCGCAGACGAGGTAAAGGACTGCGCGAAAATTGCTGACAACTACGACGTCGACACTCTTCGATTAAGCTGTTCTTACCCGAGACCCTACATGTTATGTCCTCCACCATTATCATGTGAGCTTGTAAGGAGTACACCAAGGCATAGGGAGTACATATCAGCGGATCAGACGATACTTCCATTGTCGTGGTCTATTCCGATGTGTACAAAGGTTTGTTGGACAATGCGTAGATTGCGAGACGGGGAAGGGCCAGCCTACGATGGCATGTCGCCGGGGAATATCGAGGCTACGTACCCATTCCAAGTGATAGCCATGGATCATATCCCGTCACTGCCCCGATCGACTGATGGACATACGGAACTGCTGACTTGGACTGATTTGTTCACGTGTATGGTGATCGCGAAAGCTGGATCGTCCCGCACAGCGTAGAAAGTCGCCGAAATTATGAAGAATGTGTATTTGACGATTTGGGGCTAGTGAGGTGATCCGGCATGATCGGGAACCGGGTTTTATGTCGGAAGTATTTCGTGCGTTCAACAAAATCGTGGGACAACGTCAGAGTGCCACTATGACATACCGTCCACAGGCGAAAGGCAAGGCGGAAAGGACGGTGCAAACGATTACACGGGCAATCAAGATGTATGTATCAAATGTCGTCCAGAAAGATTGGAGCTTGTATGCAGAGCGTCTGGCATTCGCGCTGAAATCGACCCTTGATCGCATTCGCGGGGAGATACCATTTTGTTTGGCGTATGGGTGGGATCCGCGATCGTCTTTGGAATCGACATTACAACTGGGTGGAATTCGGCGTAAAGACCGAGATGCTCGCCAATGGAGATATAAGTTGCAGAAAGACTACAGATACACCCGCGACCAATTGAGCACTCGATTGCATCAAGAGATAGCAGAGCGAGCTGAAAAGCACAACAATCGAGTGACACCGCACAAATTCGAGGCTGGCTCAAGGGCCTGGTTATATCTCGATCGGGTGAAAGAAGGGTTTTCGAAGAAACTGGCGCATATGTGGCATGGACACTTCAGAGTCGATGAGGTGATTGGTGATCATGCGGCAAGGTTGATTACGGCTGGTACCGACTATCGTATGTTCCCGGTGGTGCACCTGTCCAAGTTGAAATTGGTCAAGGAATTTCCAGATCGTCCTACTACAGCGTTAGCGGCTGGGGTAGAAGATCGTTTCGACTTGGATGAGGCTTTGCTACTCGAAGACAGCTAGGAAAGGACGCTGGATCCAGATGAATTTGAAGTTGATCGTATTGTCGATGTCCGATCTGGTCGAAAGACTAGGTATGGAAGAACGTTACGCGAATATCTAGTCTACTGGAAGGTTATGCTGATCCGTCGTGGGTAGACGAAGCAGATCTGAACTGTGATGCTCTAATCAAGGACTTCGAAAGGAAGATGATCAACAGACATCGGTTTGACGTAATGCAAGTGGATGAAGAGTCCAACTAATGCGTGATCGGCGGACTGAACATGGAATTACGATCGAAGAACCTCCGATTGAAGAAAAATGGTTGATAAAACTCACAATTGATGAAGAAATGATGAATGACTTGGAATGGTGTGTTTACAATGGATATTGTGAGGTATGGTGATGGAGTACGGCAGATGAGCCGACGGAATACCGATTTATATTATGCATTGAAAAGTAATGAAGCAACAGTGGGAATTGGAAGGATCAAGAGTGTTTTTTGATTAAAGAAGAAATGATCAACCGACTAATCAGACCCATAGAACTTGCGACGAATACGAGGAATTTTACCGCCAGGATGGCTTTCGGGGAAAAGGCGATATTGAAACCGCCAAGGTTCAAAGTCATCAACCTCCCTCAACGCGTCCAATAGGGTCCGAGGTGGCGGGTCCGATAGGAACCCGGGGTACCACGCCCCATCGTTGGCCGGGGCATACTTCAAGGAACAGTTGCGAGCACAATGGGTGATCGACGGGTCCAGGAAAATGTCGAGATCACACCTCCCGTCGATCATTCCCGCAGGACAAAGTCCACAACCCTCTTCAATGTCGCCCCGGCACGACTTCTTCGTTGGCGTCGATCGTTGTAATAGTCCCGGAAGAAGGCATTAGTCTCTCGAGGGCCTTTCGCGATGGGGAGGTAATGCGTTGACTCCCAGATCGCCAGCGCGTGATGGTCGAGAAACGACCGGTACTTTGTCTCAAAGTCGGCAAACCAGCCGACTGAGCGGAAAGAAATGGGCGGCAGCATAGTCGTGAAAAATCCCCAAGGGCATTGGGAGTATAACAGCCCCACTTCCGGGTGGGTAATCTAATGGATAAACCACGAATCAGCCGGAGGGGCGTGCACGGCGGCCGGGAACAACCATCCTTCAGGGCGGGTCAAGTAGTCAAAGACCACTTGAGTCGTGACGCTGCGCAGATCAAACCCATTGGGTTGATTTGGATTCCACGGCTGGATGTCGGCATCATTGGCATCATCAGGCACCGCGATCAACGTCTTGAAATCACCGTACGAGGAAAAAGGGACCCGGCAGAGCCTCGATCAGGTAAATCCTCGCTCCCGAACTCGCTAATTGTTGGAGTAGAGGGAATGGAAGCGATCGGGTCAGGGTTTCCACCTTCATCGTCCTGATCAGGACTGGGGGGATCATCGTCTTCCGTCTTCGCCTCCGAAATAGGGGAAAGGAGGCGTGGCCGCTTTGACCGAGAGGAAGATCGGGAACGCTTTATGCGTCTTTAGACGAAGGAGCAGCGCTGCTGATTGTGTTGCCGTGTGCGTACACGCACGGTGCGGCTAGTGCACAGAGGAAGACTTTCCTTTAATCGGCGTTCGCCGCTTCTTATCCGATACGGCCTTAAAAAAGGGCTTAGTAGGATAGAGCTCTTCTACTCGGGGCCAAGATTCCCGGGGTGGTTTACAGATAGTTTTCGCTAACCCCTTGTAACAAGACTTACTTTATAAAGGGAAGTAGCGTAAGGGAGAACTCCCTTAGGCTACAATACTCACTGCGCGCGCGACCGGGCGTGGTCGCGCGCCTGGCAGTCTTAAGTATTTTTGTAAACTGAATGTATATTTAATATATAATTCGCCCAAATTAATTTAAACTAATATAAACTATATGTAATACTAAGTAGAATATTCCAAATTCGTACCTAGCTAAAATGTAGTGTACACACCTGTGTACCGACACGTGGATGGTTGACACACCACCACACCAAGGTCCCCTGCCCTGATTGATTAAAATAACCAATGGTTCAAAACCTTTCAAACCGGTCAATACTGACCTCAACCGTAGTGTACTCATGTACACCAACACTGAATGTAACTCAAATGTAACCCGGTTACAGATTGAGCCGTCTGGAGAATTAGTGGGAAGGCCATCTGGCGATGTGGCCTGATCAGAACCTGTCGGAGGGGTGCGGGCAGCCGGTGTGATCTGCATCCGCAACAACATACCAGCCAACTGGTACTGAAGGTCCGAGTGAAACGAGCGCAATTGCATGACTTCGTCTTGAGCCTGTTGCAGTTGATTGCGTAGCGTGTCGAGTTCTGCGGAAACTTGATCGAAGCGGCATTGCACGGTGGAAAGCTCTTTCTCTAGCTGAGAATATGCGGCGTGTAGATCACCCAGCTCATCTTGGAGGTCAGACACTCCCTCGACCCGCTCATATATTTCCTGCGTCTGGGCCATGATGGCGGTATATTCATCCATCTGCATGCGATTGGACTTATTGTTCTTCCGGAGGAGATTGTATTGGTGTTTGCGCCTATCAATCTCGGCGGTGAGCTTGAACGCCTGTTCAACCAAGCGATAATTCCTAGAACCAGCCTGATCGTATTCCTCTTGTAACTTGGCCATGCGCTGCTGAAGATGATCCAGCTCTTGCACTTGATCAACGATAGTATACTCATGCACCGATCGCAGATAGCGATCACGGTCACGACGGCTCTCCAGATCCAAGATCCGGGCGCGTTGATCGACTATGATTTTTTCTTGTTCGGCCACAGCGTTTTCGACGGTCTTCAACTTTGTCTGGAAATCGTTGACTGCAGTGTCAAATAAGTCACGCAATGGCTTAAGCTGTTTAAAGGCGGACCGATTGATCTCGGCATCTCGTTTCACCACGGCACGTTTGGCACGAGCGAGTTGCTGTCGAAGCATCGCGATAGTGTCTTCGCTCATCGCGAGCAAGTCGTATAACATAGTGATCTGTTCATCGCGCGCGTGGAGGGCCTCTTGTAAGCTGTAAGCCTGATTGATGGCGGCGATCGCCTGATCAGCTGCGTCCCGACCTAGGGCAGGAGCGTTGGCGGTGTTCGCCGGGGTGCCGTCCGTTATCGCTTGCATGATGGAAATGCAGAAATGCCTGATCGAGACAGATTGATCGTAGATGCCACGGTTGGTGGAGGATGAACGTTGGATCGCGAGGGGCATACCACTAACGGTAACGGCCTGACAGATTGGGACCTGATCGGCGGGAGAAGGGGAAGATTGATGGGTGATTATCACCTGGCCGATGATGGCGTGATTGATGGGTGTGGACAACTCGACCAACGGTAGCATGATCTACGACATCCAAAAGCATAATCGACCCTCGCCCCAACCGCTGTACGGCTGGGCGAGGCTCAGAAGCGGCTGTGGTAAAGCGTGCTATAAGTAGGCCTAATTATGGGCCTAATTAGGGGTCTGATTGCGGGTACTAATTGGGTACGTAATTGTATACGATTGTGTGTGCCATGGTGTATACAGTTGCGTGTACAACCGTGGTGCACATAGACAGGACATATATTGGGCATGGGAAGATGGGACGATTACGTACAGGTACGTAAAAGAACACCGACGAACACCGACGAACGACGGAGGAATTAGGTCGACTGGTGGACGGAGGGCGCTGGAATGGACGTTTCTGATTGGCTGAAATTAGGTAAATGGTGGATCTAAGACTTTAAGTGATGATAAAGTTCACCTTTTGCGTGCGTTCTAGCAGATCGTTTCAGGGACGGCAACTTTGCGCCTCCCTCTCTAATAATACCTCTACGTCCCGTGCGGGAGCACTTTGTGCATTTTTGGCCCACCGGTAGGCGTAGAGTGTTGAGAACTCGCCGCAACTCCGCCCGCTGTGTCAGCGGTTCTTTTTTTAAAGGTTTTTTGTTCTTGGGAACGTGATTGAGCAGTGCTCTCACCTTTTCCCCGTTTGGTTCACGTTTGCCCCCTAGAGTTCGGCTACTGTAAGCGCCCCACGGGAACTCTAGGTAGATTTAGTGAAATTTACCCCCCTCGTAGGTCTCCGCTAGGAATACCGATATTTGGGTGTTCCTTTAGCTGTTTAGGGCTCCAGAAGCTCCGCGATAGGGCAGTGAAGACTTCCGCTGCCTGATCAAGTACCCCCTTTCGCCGATCAACACCGGATCGACACTCTGCAACTCGCGGCCCGCGTTCATATGCTCCCAACTCGCGCCAACTCGTGCCTGAACTACTTTTAGCGCCTGATCAAGCCTGATCAAGTCTGATCACACCTGATCAATGACTTTTAGCACTTGATCAAGCCTGATCAAGTCTGATCACGGCTGATCAAGTCTGATCACGGCTGATCAACGATTTGGAGCATCTGATCAAGCCTTATCAAGTCTGATAACAGCTGATCAAGTCTGATCACAGCTGATCAACGTCTTTCACTACCTGATCAAGCCTGATCAAGTCTGATCACAGCTGATCAACGACTTTTAGCGCCTGCCCAATCCTGATCACTGTTGATCAAGCCTGATCACGCCTGATCCGATCTTGATTGTACCTGATCACGCCTGATCGGCACATAGGTCAACTCGTTACAAGTTCCCCAATCTTGCATCAAGGAATTGCCGTTTTTACATCCCCGCCACCTGGAGATTGACCCACGCCCAAGCCGTCGGGTACACAAGGTGAGCAGAAACACAAGCAGCCAAGGACAACCGGAGGACCTCCTTCGTTAGTCGGCAGTCCGGGCACCCTCGTAACGCCTGATCAAGCTTCAAAAACTTTGATCAGCCGCTCCACCACAATAGTCGGTAGTCGGCACAACAGTTGGTACAACTGTTGGCACAACAGTCGGTACAGCTGTTGGCGCAACTGTGGCGAGCATGGACGGGGAATGGACGGGACATACGGGACTACGCGACAACTGATACTGTGGTGAAGTGTCTCACAAATTTGGTCACTTTTGGTCAAGGCAGTTGGTCGAGTTTCCGATTGGTCTAAAAAAGGGGGCCTTTTAACCTATCAGATTCAAGGACTATTAAGAACGCAGGTCTTGGGTGAGTCACCTGACATTGGGTATTTTACATAATTTTGTGTGGGTACATTAGGGACCATAGGGAGGTAATATTATTGGTTGGTTGTGGTTTTTCCAAGTAAGAGTCTTTTGGTTACGGATTTTCCCAGTAAAGGTTTTTGGTCTAGGAATAAGTGGCAAAAATCTCTTCTGGTCTTGGTCTACCCCGCAGCAAGGGGTCGCCGTTATTCTTTTCACGTACACTAGTCGCCTCCGCCCGCCGCGGAGTGTTTGGGGACAGAGGGTTGAATTATCCCCTCTTGCCTATTATACCCGGTCTGGACGCGCCGCACGCGCACTTTGGCCACCGGAAGTCCCTCGACGGGAGTGCGATTTGGCGATCTCGACACTTTAAGTCAAGTACGTTTGGAACGTGCTATTCACTGGATTGGTCTTTACGTGGATATATCGTTTGTGGAGTTTCACGGGCATATTGGGTCTTCACGTGGACATATTGGCTCATTGTAACATTGGTTGGAGTTTAGACCGGTATTGGTCTTCTCTCATATTGGTCAGGGGCTCGACGGTTGATTGGTCTACCCTCTATTATCTCGTATTGGTAAGGTCTAGATCGTTTGGACGATCGACCTATTGGAATTTATCTTTTGGAAGTGTTTCTTGTCTGTACGTACCTGGGGTGAAGAGTTCCATCATAGGTACATGTGGTGGAGCGGCTGATCGAAGTTTTTGAGACTTGATCAGGCGGTACCACGGCGCCCAGACTGCCGACTAATGAAGGGAGTCCTCCGGATGTCTTCGACGGCTTGTGTTCTTGCTCACCTTTTGTACCCGACGGCTAGGCGTGGGGCGATCCTCAGGTGGCGGGGACAGCGCACAGCGAATTCTTGGTGCAAGATTGAATTAACTAACTTGTGGCGATACAACCGATGCGATCAGGTGCTTAAACCACGTTAATTAGCCGCGATCAGGCTTGATCAAGTTTGGGCCGATCCTAATAACCGACGATCAGCAATATTCCGTCTTGATCGCAAGTGCGATCAGGCGGCAGTCCGACGCGATCAGGCGCTGAAACGATGTAGATCAGTGGTAATCAGGCTTGATCAGGCTTTGGCTGACGTTAATAACCGTCGATCAACAATATTCTGTCTTGATCGCAAGTGCGATCTGGTACTGAAAGGCTCGATCAGGGGATAAAAACTGCTGCCCAGTCGTAATATACCTTGATCAGACTTGATCAAGCACCGGAAGTCGTTCAAGTAGCAGTTGGCGCGATTTGCGATCAGCGATCACGATCAAGATTCGCAAAAAGTGTCGATCAGGTGTTGATCGGTAGGGGGGGTACTTGATCAGGCAGCGGAAGTCTTCACTACCTGATCGCGGAGCCTCTAAGCCGTCAAACAGCTCAGGAACGCCCAAATCAATGCGCTCCTAGCCTAGACTTTATGAGGAAAAGGTATTTATATTAAAATCCATCTAGAGTTCCCGTGGGGCGCTTAAAGCAGCCGAACTCTAGGGGCCAAACGTTAATTTCACGGGGAAGAGGTGAGAGCACTGCTTGATCACGTTCCCAAAACCAAAAACCTTTAAACTAAGAACCGCAGACACTGCGGGCGGAGTTGCGGGGTGAGTTCTCACACTCTACGCCAACCGGTGGGCCAAAAACGCACTTAGTGCTCCCGCCCGGGACGTAGAGATTTCAATAAGGGGGGGCGCAAAGGTGCCTTCCCAAAAAACGATCAGCGCGATCGTACGCAAAAGGAGAACTATATTAGCAATTAAAACCTTAGATCTACCCTGTTCCTACTTTCAACCAATCCGCATCGTCCATTTGAAACGCCTTCCGTCCATCAGTCGACCTGATTTTTCCGCTTGTTCCTTGTTTGTTCGCTGGTGTCTGCCGCGTACTTGTAAGTGATCAGCACATCTTCCGTGTCCCTTCTATATCCTGTCTATGTACACCACGGTGGTACGTACTACTGTACCCACCGTGGTACACATGGCGGTACCTAATTATGTACTACTGTATCCACTATCTGCGTCCACTATCAGGCCCCTAATTTAGGTCCTAATATTAGTCATAATATTAGGTACCCTAAGGGCCTAATAAAATGTCCAACATTAGGCCCTATTTTAGCCTAATAAAAAAGTCCGCTTTACGACATACACCTAGCCAGCACGGTTTCATATTCAAGACCGAATCAGATCGATCTACGATCCCGATCCACCGAGTGTGTAACTAGCCCATTCCATCGGGTACACAAGGTGAGATGAGCTTAAGTGAATCGGACCAAGTGTCTTTGGATGATGACCGGTCGTCTGCCAGCAGCGGACGATCGGACCAGATTTCGAGTGGAGGTCCGCGGGGTCCCCCCCCCGTAAGTTGGAAGGCTGGGCACGATGGTGGTGGTCAGGTTGTCGATACAAATGTATTCGATTTCGAACTTGACTCCACCACAATGGTGCGCGTGCCCGGATCACTTGGTGATCGTGGATATCACCGCGAGTTGTCATCAAAGATTGAATTTGAAGATTTGAATTTGGAATCGTTCTGTAGAGGGCGTAAGGAAAGGTCACCTTACGTCTTCGTTCTCGATAAAGATGTCGATGTCCGGTCTGGCCTGGTGGAGGACCAGATCGGAATTAATAAATTTTTTCCTCCCCAAAAAGCTCCCACCGGAGCCGATCGGGACTATAGCAAGTCATGCTATAGTCCCGGAAAGGATCAGGACCTTGGTCCCGATCCTATGTATGTGCATAAAAAAGTTGATGGAAAATCAAAAGACGAAAAATACTTGGAAGCTAATCAGAACGATCAGACCAACCTCGCCAAGGTCCCCAAGCTACCCAAGATTCCCAAGAAAGGGTTGGGAATGCCGGCCGATGAAGACGACCTCGAAGAAAAGTCTCAGGTCGGAGATGGAGGCATCACTGAAGAAGACCTAAACAAGATGTACTACATTTTTGAGCTGAAACGATTTTTTTCGTTTTGACGTGGTCTTTCGGGTGTTGAACCTCCAGATCCC
>CM047582.1:26472283-26499304 GCA_026184515.1 Peronosclerospora sorghi | reverse complement strand
GACAGCTCATGGCGCGCGCTTATCAACTCCTCCAAAATGTGTCGGAGGTGGCCAACATGATCGTTGGACTGCCTATCGGCGTCAACTAAGGCACCTATTGCCTTGACGACGCTGGGAGGGATGAGAGCTGAAGACAAACGAGGGTCAAGACAAGTACAAGATGAAGACCAAAGATGCGCACCTCGTATTGCCTGGTGGGCCACCTGTTTCCTGAGACGCATGTTTTCTGCGAGCATATCCTGCATCCGCGTGTCGGCTTCAGTCTGACACCCTTCCGATGTTTGAAGTGCAGGAGAATTATGTGGGCTGCCAGACCGAGCCGACCGGACAGGTGAAGCAATATGGGGCGACTCGGCGCATAGAGTTTCTGCAGAACCAACAAGAACGAGTGTCAAAGAGAAGCATACGAGGATCAAGTGCAGTAAAGGCAGTACCTGACGCAGGTGTCGAAGATGTCTGATCCATGGGGAAGAAGTGTGAGTGACCAAGGTACAGTTGGTCGAGTGATGGGTGAGTCAGACCGTTATCGTTGTGCGACACGGTCGGACTCAGGGGCGGCTGTGGTGAAGTGTACCACAAATTTGGTCACTTTTGGTCAAGGCAGTTGGTCGAGTTTCCGATTGGTCTAAACAAGGGGGGGCTTTTTAGCCTATCAAATTCAAGGAGTATCAAGAACGCTGGTCTTGGGTGAGTCACCTGACTTTGGGTATTTTACATAATTTTGTGTGGGTACATTTGGGACCATAGGGAGGTAGTAGTATTGGTTAGTTGTGGTTTTTCCAAGTAAGAGTCTTTTGGTTACGGATTTTCCCAGTAAAGGTTTTTGGTCTACGAATAAGTGTCAAAAACCTCTTCTGGTCTTGGTCTACACCGCAGCAAGGGGTCGCCGTTCTTCTATTCACGTACACGAGTCGCCTCCGCCCGCCGCGGGGTGTTTGGGGGCAGAGGGTTGAATTATCCCCTCTTGCCTATTATACCCGGTCTGGACGCGCCGCACGCGCACTTTGGCCACCGGAAGTCCCTCGACGGGAGTACGATTTGGCGATCTCGATACTTTAAGTCAAGTACGTTTGGAACGTGCTATTCACTGGATTGGTCTTTACGTGGAGATATCGTTTGTGGAGTTTCACGGGAATATTGGGTCTTCACGTGGACATATTGGCTCATTGTAACATTGGTTGGAGTTTAGACCGGTATTGGTCTTCTCTCATATTGGTCAGGGGCTCGACGGTTGATTGGTCTACCCTCTATTATTTCGTATTGGTAAGGTCTAGATCGTTTGGACGATCGACCTATTGGAATATATCTTTTGGAAGTGTTTCTGGTCTGTAAGTACCTGGGGTGAAGATTTCCACCCTAGGTACACCTAGCCAGCACGGTCTCATATTCGAGACCAAATCAGATCGATCTGCGATCCCGATCCACCGAGTGTGTAACTTGCCCAATTCATCGGGTACACAAGGTGAGATGAACTTAAGTGAATCGGACCAAGTGTCTTTGGATGATGACCGGTCGTCTGCCAGCAGCGGACGATCGGACCAGAATTCGAGTGGAGGTCCGCGGGGTACCCCCCCCCGTAAGTTGGAAGGCTGGGCACGATGGTGGTGGTCAAGTTGTCGATACAAATGTATTCGATTTCTAACTTGACTCCATCACAATACAGTTACCTAGCGGTAAGCGAAAAAATCAGGTCGACTGGTCGACGAAGCACATAGTGAGGGGTAGTTCTGATTGGCTGATATTAGGTTTTTGGTAGATTTTAGGATATAAGCACTAATGAAGTTCTCCTTTTGTGTCCGATCGATAAGATCAACGAGGGGGAGGCGTTCGCGTCTCCCTCTCTTTTGCATACGCACCCTTTACGTCCCGGGCGGGAGCATGTAGTGCATTTTTTGGCCCACCGGAAGACGTAAAGGTCTGGGGAACTCACCCTCAACTCCACCCGCTGTGTCAGCGGTTATTTTGTAAAGGTTTTTGGTCTTGGGAAAAGTGATCGAGCCTAGTGTTCTCACCTCTTCCTCCATTGGTCCACGTTTTTTGGCCCCTAGAGTTCGGCTGCTCTAAGCGCCCCATGGGAACTCTAGGTGGATTTTAGTGGAAACCGTCGATCAGCCCGTCGCTGATCGACCCTCCTCGTAGGCTTAAGCTTAGAATACATAGTATATTGGGTGTTCTATTAGCGGACCAAGCTTAAAAGGCTCGGCGATCGGGTGGTGAAGATTTCCGCTTCCTGATCAAGTACCCCTCCACCGATCACCACCAAGATCGACTATCTGCGACCGCAACCTGCGATCTCCTGTTCGCAACTCGCTCCAACTCGTAAGGAGTTAACTAGACTGACCAGCGGTCCTGCTCAATCGTGATCAAGCCTTATCACATCTGATCAGCACTTCGGTCGACTCTTTGCGAATTAACCCAATCTTGCATCAAGGGATTGCAGTGTGACATCCCCTCCACCTGAAGAGTGACCCACTCCCAAGCCGTCGGGTACACAAGGTGAGTGTGGTGGAGCGGCTATTCAAAGTTTTTGACGCTTGATCAGGCGGTACCACGGCGCCCGGACTGCCGACTAACGAAGGGGGTCTTCCGGTTGTCCTTGACTGCTTGTGTTTCTTCTCACCTTGTGTACCCGAAGGCTTAGGCGTGGGTCGATCTCCAGGTGGCGGGGATGTAAACACGGCAATTCCTTGATGCAAGATTGGGGAACTTGTAACGAGTTGACCTATGTGCCGATCAGGCGTGATCAAGTACAATCAAGATCGAATCAGGCGTGATCAGGCTTGATCAACAGTGCTCAGGCTTGGGCAGGCACTAAGCGTCGTTAATCAGTCGTGATCAGGCTTGATCAGGCTTGATCAGGCGCTGAAAGACGTTGATCAGCTGTGATCAGACTTGATCAGGCTTGATCAGGCGCTAAAAGTAGTTTATCAGCTGTGATAGGACTTGATCGGATTTGATCAAGCGCTAAAAGTCGTTGATCAGCTATGATCAGACTTGATCGGGCTTGATCAGGCACTAAAAGTAGTTGATCAGCTGTGATCAGACTTGATCGGGCTTGATCAGGCACTAAAAGTAGTTGATCAGCTATGATCAGGCTTGATCAGGCTTGATCAAGTGCTAAAAGTCGCTCAGGTACAAGTTGGTGCGATCTGCGAGTTGTTGATCGCGTGTCACGAGCTGCAGAGTGTCGATCAGGTGTTGATCGGCGAAGGGGGTACTTGATCAGGCAGCGGAAGTCTTCACTGCCCGATCACGGAGCTTCTGGAGTCTTAAACAGCTAAACGAACACCCAAATATCTGTATTCCTAGCCTAGACCTACGAGGGGAGGTAAATTTCACTTAATCCACCTAGAGTTCCGGTGGGGCGCTTACAGCAGCCGAACTCTAGGGGCCAAACGTGAACCAAGCGTGGAGAGTTGAGATCACTGATCAATAACACTCTCAAGGCCAAAAACCTTTATAGAACAACCACTGACACAGTGGGCGGAGTTGCGAGTGAGTTTTCAACACTCTACGTCTGCCGGTGGGCCAAAAACGCACAAAGTGCTCCCGCCCGGGACGTAGAGGTGTATATTAATAAGGGAGGCGCAAAGGTGCCTTCCCTGAAACGATCTGCTAGATCGAACGCAAAAGGAGAACTTTATTATCACTTAAAGCCTTAGATCTACCATTTCCCTAAATCCAGCCAATCAGAACCGCCCATTCCAGCGTCCTCCGTCCACCAGTCCATCTGATTCCTCCGTCGTTCGTTAGTGCTCGTCGGTGTTTGCTGGGTACCTGTACGTAATCGTCCCATCTTCCCATGTCCCGTCTATGTACTGTCTATGTGCACCACGGTAGTACACGCAACTGTATACACCGTGGCACACACAATCGTATACAATTACGTACCAGATTTTTGTCCGTAATCCGAGCTATAATTAGGCACTTAATTTAGGCCTAATTATAGCACGCTTTACGACATGAGCAGGAACACAAGTCAGTCACACAAGACAACCGGAGGACCCCTTCGTCAGTCGGCAGTCCGGGCGCCGTGGTAACGCCTGATCAAGCTTCACAAACTTTGATCAGCCGCTCCACCACACTTATTGGCTCTGAAGAAAACAAGACTGGACGATACGTCGGAGATTCAGCAACGTCTGATACAAGCAATATTGCCGTTCAGAAAAGATCCGACATTTGCTGAGCTAGCATTGAAGTCACCAGATGCGTATGGGTCGTTTTCGCTCTCAACGACTCTCATCTTTTCTTTGGCATCGTGCAGCAATGCGGCATCTTTCCTTGATTACAATGGAAAAACAGAAGACTGGTCGTATGATTTTAGTCGTCTCGCTTCCGCTTACACACTCGTCGGAATATTTATATTGGGCCTACCCATGCTCATCTGGATCGTGGACAAATATTTCCAGGTGCCCATGACTCTGCTTTTTCTCATGTGCCTCTATGGCTACTCGTCGACTGTGTTCATAAGTGTTATACATAGCATGTAAATGAGAAATAGGAAATGAAAGTAAGTACATTATGGTAATCACTGATATCCACGTACATTTATGGCATTTGCCGCGGACTTGACATCGTCGTCCATCTTCTAATTCGTCTTCTGATAAAGTTTATGTCAAGAAACAAAAAAAATATCAACTTATGTTTATAACCAATGTAATTGTATGATCTGGAACTAACTTATGAACACGCGGTCAGCTTAGACAAATGGCAGTTTAGACAGCCCCACAGAAACGCACGTCGCTTGTTCATTGCATCTTCAGGATCCGATTTCGTGGTAGTGAACCCTGAGATTTCCTTCAGAATTTGAAAAGCAGTTGGTGGAGTGAGAGACAGGCGACGGCGGCTTCCGATTGGCTGTGGTGGTGGTGTCTGTGGCAATAGACAAAACGTCTGTGGAAATAGACAAACCGTCTGTGGAAATAGACAAAACGTCTGTGGCAATAGTGGCGCCCATAATGTATATGACACGAATTACACTTTTTTCGTCGTAAACCTAACCTGTTACTTTTAATTGTAATAAACGTACATGTACGATGACACATCATATTTGTAAGATTCCACCGAAAGAAATGAATTTATGGAAGAAATGATACTGGAAAGTAGTGACGAATACGCGTGTGGTAGAAGACATGTCTTCTAGAGTGTTCAACCACTCAAATTGTGGCAAACGATGATTGACTCACGACCAGCACGAGAGAACCCTCACGAGGCGTGCAACCACGGCCAGTAGGTGGAGTTGACAGTTTACCACACAGGAACGCATCTACACGAGTCTTGCACTCATCAAACAGATTGCGACGGCTTTTAGCGTACATAGCGCTCACCATTATCACGACGAGAACGGCCGCAATCGCTACAACAGCACCGATCGCGATCGCGACACTAACATGTGATGTTCCAACAGATTGAGTCGTTACAGAGAGTTTATCAGGCTTGGTAGTCGCTCCAGCTTCATCCGCAGCTACCGATTCTGTTAAATTTGTACCGAAAGATGCAGGGTCAGCACGTGCACTGTGAGTCGCTCTCATTCTTTGGAGCACACGACAGCTCACAAGGTACTGGTTCGCTTCATTTTTGTAATCTCGACATAAACGGCACGATGTCCGAGCCGAGCAGCCCAAAAGGGTTGGAGAAGCAACTTTGCAACGACTTTCAGAAATATACGAAATCCCTTCTAGTCCGGATTTCACGACAACTGACGAGCAAACGGTGCTAGTAGAAGCCACTGTAGGTGTCGGTGCATTTGTCGGACCTGATGTAGGTGGAAAAGTTTGGCCGATATCCGAACATTTAAAGTAAGAATTGCTTTGGGAAATTGACCTTGTCTGGCAAAGTCGGCATTGTCCAGTCAGAAAGCAGCCTAAACCGTTCCTAGAACAGGTGGGGTTTGTAGCTGCTACAGCAGAAATGCCGACGCCTCGATCCCCAACTGATACGAACGATGAACAATCGAGAGCTGCCCCCTCCGAGCCTGCTGAAGCTTGAATTTCAGCGCACAACTTAAGGTGAACACCAGGACTAGAGTCTGAGACTCTGCAGAATCGGCATTGATCACCGCGCGGAAAACATCCCAAGCCGCCGCTCGCACAAACTGCATCTTTCACAGCGCTGATACCAACACTTCGATCTCCACTCGAGACACGGGTAGCGCATGAATCTGCGCTAACCTCCTCATTACCGCCATGGCAAGCAGCAAGTAGGAAAATTAAGGCACTTGAAAAGTAAATAACGCGCATCGAGTTACGCTTGTGAAGGTTCGAGACGTTGAGCCTGATCTGGGAATTTGTCGAGTGCGAAAAAGAAAGCTAATGCAAATAGGCTGCTGCATTGTAGCTTCACCGAGATAAAGCTGACAGTCTCACACGTGCGATTAGAGCTCGAAACCTTTGATCTCAAACTGATTCCATACACCACGTATAATTGAAAACACATGCAAGAGGTCGTTGTTCACAAATAGTTCAGTAGTCGTTTTATCGAAACGTCTCACGTCATCCCAGTTACGACCGCCATTACAGTCCAACCGGTGGCTTCCTCGCTCGTTTCGCATTGAGATTAGTTCCAAATTGTCGTTTCAGCCTTTTTTTATTCAGTGTCTCCATTTGACTTCGTGGCCATTCACAATAGGCGGCTCGAGAAGACCTCGGAATGCTCCCGTTATCACATCCCATCGGGCTCCATACCCCAATTCATTGCGAACTTCCATCGTCGCATTAGCATGAGGAAGGCTGTGGATATTTTTCCACGTTGCAGAGCTTAAGAGGTCACGAACCTTTTCTTCCGCACGTTCGTTCTTAACAAAATCGTTCCCTTTGAGCTCGCCCCACCACCCACTTGAACATCGCACACAATGCTTGCTGTAGGCTCGAGCACCAACTGTCAGTGGTTCTTGTCGTGTATGGCGCTGAGTGAAAGCTGTTAGACATTGACGCAACGTAAGTGGTGCTAAATTTTGACTTCCTCGAGTCTGCTGAAAGCCTAACAAAGTTAAAATTCCACGTGAGCCTCCTAACTCATCCACTAATGATATCGTCGCCCTTAGTATGTTTTCTTCGTTGCTATTTCTCACCACATCTATGAATCTGTGGATCGTGTCAATGCAGACCTTGAAAACATGTTGTCGGCTGGTAAACTCGAGTTGCACGCCTTCAATTGACGGTACCATGTTTTCTTCTTCTGTAGCTTTCAACCAGGTTAAAAGAGGATTTATACCCGTCCTGTGCCACGTTTCGAGAATCACTGCCAGTTGAGTCACATACGCTACGTCCGATAGACCTACATAAATTTGAGTAATCGTAATACGTTTGTCTTCGTCATGATTATACAGCATTTGAGCTCGAAATTGTTCACAATCGGCAGCGTCTTGGACAGATAGTTTACTTGAAAAATACTTTAACCAAGCTTGCTTAATGTATACAAAGAGAGATGCATGTTCCGGAGTCACGAGTTGCATGTTTAGAAAAGCACTGGACTACATTTAACGATGTAACGAACTTGTGTAGCCACCTGACCAGATATACTGAATTGTCGATTTATTAGGTAACGTATCGGACTAAATACATGTAAAACGTTGGTGACTGGTCGTCAGCGCAAACATCATTCGTGGATGTTGGTCTTACCTTTGGCCTCGAACTACTGTTGAAGTTGTCGTTATGTTGCATTGAATCAGGTGTGAGCTCTTGAAAGTGTTGAACATTTTACAGAATCGACAGGCGATATGCAGCCTACGACAGTAAGGCTGATAGGTGCGTCTACTACTGCGATACCAACGCCTTTATCGCCAGAAGATACTTGATCCATACACGAAGCGGCCGTCGTAACTTGAACTTTGGCCCAGCGATACTACAGGACTAAACAGGTGCTAGGAATACTGCACATCGACGGCAGTAGAGGTGTTTCCTTGATATGTAGAGAAAAGGTGAAGTTAAGGAGGATAGAAGGTGAAATACCTGAAAATAGATCATGAGGACAACATCCTCAATTTATTGCTTAGCTAAATGCGCTATTGGACTGAACCTACAACGCTATTTCCTCGACTGCCGAGAAGATGTTGGTCGTTGCTGGTTAGCAAGACCAGTTGCACGTTATTCATACGGTTTGGATCTTCCTTCAAACGTAGTCACGTAACGTTTCTCAACGTCGAGGAGGTCAGTAATGAGCGCTTTTGTAGAGGTACCGGCGATGAATACTTGAGACGATCATTACATCGGTCGCGTGTTCCCTTCTCATCTTTCATATCACCGGAAGAGACACAATCAGATCCGATTTGTTTTCGATCCGAATACGATCATGGTCAACCTTGAAAACTCGTTCATCGCTGATGCCGGTGCCTACGTTAAAGGCAGATACGCTATTACTTCCACTGGAGTCGTTCGGAAAGGGACAGGTCGTGCCTTTAGTGTCGTCCCAGAGGAATTGGAGTGGGGTGGAGAGGTAATTGGACGAGGCGCGAGCGGCCGTGTCCTACGTTCACGTCACGAACCCACTAACACGCCGTTGGCTCTCAAGATTATTAACATGTATGACAAAACTAAACGCGAACAGATTATTCGAGAGATTAATGCGCTTTTCGACTCGAAATGTTCTTGTCTCGTCACATTTTTTGGTGCATTCCTTCGAGACGGAGCTGTTGTGCTTGCACTTGAGTACATGGATGGCGGTTCCTTAGAGAATGCCATTCATCAGCTTGGTCCAATTCCAGAACATGTGCTGGCTAGTATCGCATTCCAGATCCTTCATGCACTGTCGTATCTAAAAACCAACAAGCGCGTACACCGTGACATCAAACCACCCAATCTTTTACTCAACAGTCAGGGTCACGTCAAACTCTCAGACTTTGGCATTGCCTCCGAGCTTGGTACTTCCATCGGTAATCAGTACATGTGTCACTGATTCTCGTTAATGTATTCTCTCTCACTAACAGTTCTTTGTAGCCATGTGCGGCACTTTCGTGGGCACTTTTCGTTATATGTCCCCAGAGCGAGTTCAACATATGCAATACAGCTACAGTTCAGACATCTGGAGTCTCGGCCTCGTGCTTATTGAGACTGCCACTGGCGTCTATCCTTATCCAAAGCACAAATCGTGCATCGACATGATCCAGAGCGTACTCGAAGCACCGCCTCCTGCGCTATCGTCACAGTACTTCTCACAAGACTTTTGCGATTTTCTGCAATTGTGTTTACAAAAGAATCCATTGGATCGTGCTTCGGCTGACACTTTGCTCGAGTCTTCTTGGCTGCAACGCTACGGAGCCGTCAGTGAGTCTTTTGTACTGCTTGCTTGCTCTCTAAAGTGTTCGAAATCTCATTTGCGCTAAGTAACGTTTATCTTTTCCTTCTAGACCTCGAGAGCTCGATCTCAAATGTGCGGCATTGGATCGACACGTTGCAGTGAAAGGTTTCTCTTGATAGTCATTAATTTAATAGCACTGGGCGCTAGCGAACGAAGCGTAGTTAAATTAGACCGCTTGTATTGTTACATGGTTACTCAAATAAATAATTTTTCTGCACGTCAATTCTTCACAGCACTACCACTAAATTTCCTTATCGGAAATCACTCTTCAGCGGCTCCATTACCTACGATGTAGCCCATTGCAGCTTGAAGACATGCCAGATAATAGGCAGCCTCCGAGCCATCTTGCGTTTCGTCAATGGCGTACTGCTCCATCAGATACACCTGTGAATGCAAGTGTGGCAAATCACAGCGGCTCAACACGTACACCAGGAGAGGTAGCAATATGTCTGCCGAAATGCAGCTACTGTCAAGGTTAAGTCTTTCCTTGGCCTCGCCGTACAGTGTGCAGACTGCACGCATGAACGACACGAGTACACTAGAGGGTACCAGGTGCGGGATTTGGTTAAAAGCAGCAATAGACCTGGTGAAGATCTCCTCCTGCTGAGCCTCGACGGGGATTTCCACCGGTAGACCGACATCTTGCAGGCTGATCTCGCGCATTTTGGCTACCTGTTCGCGCCACGCGCTGTTAAGCTCATCCAAATCAGCGGCTGTACCTCGATAACACGCGCATGCGAGACGACTGAAGACCATATGCTCCACAAAAACGCGCAGCGCCGGTGACAGCGCCTTGTCTAAATTGGCTTCCGTCGCCACGGCGTGCACAACTTCATTTACCAGCGACTGCATGACATCACGCGACTCTCTGTCATCAAAAACCGTATCGGGTCGTGGCTCGCTACTGGCTTGCGTGAAGCTCCGCATCGTGTCCAGACAGAGTTTATCCAGTGCTTTCTTCAACTCTGGCTTAAGCAGTTTCTGGCGGCTGAGGAGCTTCTCAAAATGCATAAGTGCGGGTGCGGGCTCGTCTTTTGCAGAGATGACACTGTCTGCTTGGGTCAGCAGTTGCTGGAGCGTTACACCTCTCAGTTGTCCGCTCTTCTGGATGTGCAGTTCCTTCAATTTACCCAAATAATTGGCCTGCAGCTGTAGCACATGTCGCAACCAGTCTTCGGCCAACGCACGGTCTGACTGCTCGATACCATCCAACAACGTCAGACTCGCAGCAAAGCTACCTCTATGACGGTGTATGCCCGAACCGAGTTCATCGGCCTCGTCCAGAGCCAGCAACGTGTGCATGTCACTAAGAACGGCAAGAGAGCGGTTTCCCGTAGCCACCTCGGCTACAAGCTGCATCTGCAACAATGCGACCTGATCACGTCGGCTAGAACTGAGCCAACACCTAACACTTCGTAGAAGCTCCCGACGCTTCGAGAGTCGAGCTTTACGCTTGAGAACGTGCTGACTTTCCTGCTGGATACGACGTGAGAGGTTCTCAAGTGCTGTCGACGCGGCCGCGTTGTAATTTCCTGCCGCGTCAAAGCTCCGCCAGCGACGTTGACCTACATCGACAGCTGGAATAGCGTGGTCCACGCCGCCAAACGAAAACGTACTAGGGATGGATGTGCGACGACGCAGCGCCGCAGCTTCAGATTCAATGGGCATTGGCGCTAGAGATGACGCAGAAGACGAAGCATCTTTAGCGTCAACGAGACGCTCGGCTTGGGCTGAACTTGATGGGCTGTAATTCTCTTGGCCCATAGTCGTCTAGATAAGAAGTGCAGTACTTGCGAACGAGGTGGAAAAAGCAACTATGTCGCGAGAGTGCGGTACCAACGTTAAGTGTAAGGGCAGAAAAGCCACTATATCGAATTCAAGCACGTGCGATAAGTTGTGTAGTGCCGCGGTACCTGCAAGTAGATTTGGTGCTGCAAGAAATTAGATGATACAGGTAGATAGCCTAACCAGGTATACAAACTTGAAGTGACGTGTGGATAAAGCGATAGCATGTGAAACGAAAATTTATGAACACAGGTTAAGATTTGTAAAGACGTGCGACTACGGGGCGGACTGGAATTCCGGCGCGTACAGCAGCTCTTATGACACATGGTCGTCGTTGTAGCGCTCGATTAGAAATATCAGCGTGCGCGTTCGCAAACACGACCGTAATCTCCTTGCGCTCTTTCGTGCTGTTCCTCTCTATATGACGTACTTGGCGACTCGCGTTGTACATTCCGGTTACATAGGGCCACGGTCAGCTGACGGGTGTGTCTTGTGCTACCGCGCACACTGGGTTCTACCCTAAGCTCTCGAAATCTTACTGATCGCGGATTCTCGCTCTACTTTTTCATAGAAATTTAGAGAAAAGAAGGTGTTCAGCTGCTGGTCAGGTGTGTCGTACCTAAGTATGCAGTGAGTTAAACAAAACAATCCAGCGTCTGTATTCGTGTCCTCCTCTCTCTGGCTCTTCTGAGACCCCGCTTTGCAGAGACCGTCATCAACCCAATCGCTAAGATGCACGTCACGATATTAAGCACGCGAAAACGTCACAACTGGGCGTTTACTAGTTAGTTCAACTCACGTTTTCGTGCCGTTAAAAGAAAAGATTGTTAAAGACGAAGACGGGCTACATACTGTCGATTGTTTCGAATGATCATGACGACTATTGATCGCATGATGCCCAGTCTGACATGGTGGTAAAGGTCGTCACACTAATGACCATTTCATTAGCAGGTATTGTTTCGGTTGCGTTCAGAAGTAAAACGCATGATTTTACCGCGTCGTATGTACGACCGACGCTATCACTCGTATCCACATCCAGATCCGCAACTCATGCGCGGACGAAACAGCGAGATGAGTGGGTTTTTGTCGGTTCTCTAACGCGTAAGCGGGACACTTGATTTGCATACTCTTCATCTGATCATAGCTCGGCGAGCAGTAGCCTGAACAGTAGTAAACGAGGTCAAGAATTGTACCACTAGTATGCCACATAAAAGCTCGAGGTCTGAGCTAATGACGTAAAAGGCCGAGGTCTGAGCTAATGACGCTCTTATGTGCTCTAGAAGCTGATGGTACAAGATTGGATGACGGTTGGCTAGTGACAACTAGAGATTGCATCATGTAATATATATAATCGATGGTTGCCATGCACAGTACATGTACTGTAGTCCCCACAAACAAACCCCGCTAAAAACGTTCTGAACCACCACATGATTTCAGCTGGACCACTCAAATTGACATACACTAGTGGATGCCACAGACTTGTTTCACACGCAAGCATCTTGTCTGCAGTATGACGCTCTTGCATGCGATCTTTCTGTGCCACTGAGATCAGAATTAGCACCTGTGCTCCTGCAAACCAAGGCAGCATAATTATCTCTGCAATGGGTGAAGAAGTAGCATGGTGAGGACGGCTTCAAGAATACTGTAGCAAACTGATATCTTGATTTGCAACTGCTGCGGCAAACGTAGAGCCTTTTCGACTCACGCGATCGACAGAGTGTAAGTCATGGATCTGGTCGATATGGGCGTCAGCACCATGTTCGATCTGATACTCCCACGTCGTTGAAATCGGCCCAGACTGGTGTATCGATTCGCGCGACGTTTTCACGTGCAAGGTCTGATCCATCTCGACGATGTTCTACCATGAGTAGATGCCGCGAATGGAAAAGAACCTCATGGTATGACAGCTTCATGGTCATTGACTGGATCAGTAACGCGGTTTTCCTGCTTCTACGACGTTCAAGTGCGCTAAACACAACCATTTGCTATCGATAAACCAACGATATGTCCAGATACGTGACAAGATCATACCGAGCACATAGAAGAAAGACTGAAGTGCCTTCATCTTTCGTCGCTTAACTTTCGGCACGGACATTGTCAGTGTAAGCACTTTCGCTCTCGGACTCTGTCGTCAAAACTTAGCAAAGTAACTCCTGAACGAAGCATTGATCGCTCGCTGCCAGTCGCAGTTCCTAGTGCAAGTATGGTCAATTACTCCCTTTAAGACGCAACGTGGCACTTTAGAGAACCGGCAAGTACTGCAACAAGTGGAGCGCATAGTCTTCTCTAAGAGACTCGTTTCGCACGATAGGACACCCGGACGTGGAGGAGGCGCGACGCCATCAAATGGTAGTCGCGCAGTCGACCTTCCTCTGCAAGATTATAAATATTGGACTTCTAGTAGGTTCGGAAATAAAGAGTGATGCGCGCGCCTAAAGAAGAGCTCGTTGCGACGCCAAGAAATTATGCAAGCAGAGATCGCATGATAAGCACGAAGGGAAGAAGCCGAGCGCGTACGAAAGGCCCGGTCGGAAATATACCGAGCGTTGCGAGAGGTGCGCCAGGAGAACGAGATCGAGGAACGTCCAAAGAGAGGGGCTACAAAGCAGGTCGGGCAACGGTCGAAGAAGGAGCTAGATAAGGGCTTGGACGCCGGGTTCAGACGTGGGGGGTGCAATGAAGAAGAGCTTGAAAGCGCATAGCTGGCCTGTGGGTTAATTATTCAAGTCTAACAAGTTGGGTCAGTGCCTAGCGGGAGACCCGAAGGAGTTCGTCTATAAGCTACAGGACACTAAGTGGATATCGAGTTCAGCCTTGGAAAACGCCAGATATGAGATAGGAGCCGTGCTCTCGAGGAACTTCTCCAGCGCCAGGTGTCGTATTTTTTTCGGGTGAAGATGGCTGCTAGTTCTCTCAATTCTTGGACCCGTTCGGCAGCGTACATCCGGTCGTGTCTTGGACGTCCCTTGCGTCAATCAGCATCGATGCCTCTTTGACCAGGTGCACTCTTGATCTCGAGTTGAAAATCCAGTCGTCGGCCTTTACATCGCCGGACACCAAGTTTGTTATCGCCCATCTGGGCTTCTCGTCGTCTTCACCTTCGTCCACCTTGTTCGGACAGTCCTTGGCGATGTTCGCGTTCTCCGCACTTGCGGTTTAATACACCAACCCAAGCCGCAAAAACGCCGATCGAGATCCGATGAACAAGGCTGGCGACGACACCGATAGCATGGTGCTTGGGCCGTGCACGGTCTACCAGAATCCGAAAAAGATAAATCACTAACCAAGCGCGGCACGCCCCGGCGTAATCCTCGGCAAGAACGACGACCAAAGGATATCGAGTCCTGTTGACGAAACATCGAGTGATCGTGACAACAAAGCACGTGGCAAAGATCGAGACACTGTCCGACGAAGCGAACAAACAGCTCATGAGTGTCTTGGGACAGAAGAGGAAGACGAGTTAGAAGAATTCAACGCGCTAACGTGAGGAAGCGCGACGTGAGGCTGAAGAGAAGATCCAAAAGACTGCTGGGAACAACAGGTTGGGGGTTGTGCGACCGGGACCGGACGAGCATCAGCTACCGAGGAAGACGCTGGCAAGATGTAAATCGCACGCAAACGAGGTCGGAAGGAAGAAGCCCTCGTATGTTTGACACGACATAAAAAGAAATCAGCCGAACGCGGGAGGCGGACGACGCTCAGCCAGCGACGACGACACAAACCACGTGGATCCCCGATCGTAGTCGAGACGGATAGTCAAGGGCCTTCGCGCTGCTGCTCTCAATGGCAGTCTTGGGCGTGGGGAGGAGAGGTTCGCGAAACTACCCGACCCCAAGACGACAAGGGCCTTGCTAGCAAGCGAGGAAGCCCACCTATGGGCACACGCACGAACGTAAGGTATCCATTCCCTCGAAGCAAACTAAATCTGGACAGTTGAGCGCGGCTACTCACTGTACAACCTCGTCTGAAGCAAAATGAGTGTCGAAGAAGAAACGGGACCCAAATGGTCATAAGCGGCGACAATTAATCCCTCGGCAAAGAGTATACCCTTACCTTCTCCGCGGTCCTTGATACGACATGATCCTGGTCAGGGCGACGATATGGCGCGCGCGGGCTCAACACTTCGATGTTCCTAGCGCGTTCGTAAAGGCATACAAGAGCCCGATCTAAAAATCTACCTGGGCATATCCGAAGGAATGACAGTGTCCGAAGAAAGCTCACCAAGCACGGTCTAAGGGTTTGTGCTTGCGGCGGGTGAAAAGCCAAAAAGCAAGCGGGCGACTCTGGAACGAGCTCGTACACACACCAATCGGCATCGGATCAGGACGCAGGCGTAAGTGACCGTACCGTGCTCGGATCTGCGTCGACAAGATCCTGGATACGGCGACCAAGGGGGAGCTGCTCGACCAATTATTGCTCCTGATGGTGAGCCCAGACTCACTGCTGGAGCAGCAACTAATTTCCTCGGAATTCGTATCGACTGGCACGACGACGACTGCAATTCGATTGACCAAGAGGTTGTAATTAGAGAGCTGTTGGAATAGAATCACATGGGTCACGCGAACGCGGTGCGTGTACGAGTCGTCGCTGGTGTCTGAATAACCGGACGCGGAACAGCGTACCGGACAAAGGAATTAGAACGCCGTTTAGGCGGACCATCATGATCTTCCTGTCGCTCGTCGGTAGCCTCGCGAGATGCACGAGACCGGGTTTTGCGTGTGCGGTACACCGGCTACCAGGCGGCTGACGACGTAGGACATGAAGATTGCGAGACGGATCCTGCCATACCTCGCAGACCTGAAGTGGCTATGAGAGACCGGTCGAGCTCCACCGATGCCGCCTTCGTCGCAATTCTGTCAGTAGAGCGCTGATTCTGGTGGACGAGAAACCAGTAGGGTGGCATGAGAATAACAGTCGGCCGTTGACAGAGTCCAACTTTGTGGCGTCCGGGACCAGAGCAAGGTAACCGCCGAGCGTGTCGAACCTTCTTGGCGTGGTCGGCCTGGACGAAGAAATACCAACGCAGATGATGGTAGACAACTAAGGTAAATCGAGAACAAGGTGCACCATACAGTTGGACGTTACGCTGAAGTTTGCTCGGTATGTGAGCAAGCGAAGGATCGTGAAACCAACCTATGTGGCGACCGTGGAGATGTTGGCCAATCTGCTCACGCAGAGGATGTGTGACTCGACTCCATTAGAAGAACAAATCGTGTCAGAATGGATCACAGTCTTTGGAACGCCATCCACATCGTTTTTTGGAGTCTCACTCTCCTAAAAGACAATCTCGACGCAAAAGAGAAATATGGCATCAACAGAAGCTCCATGTGGTGGTTGCGGTCAAAGCGTAAGGCATGTTGTGCGACTTGCTATGTGAACATGACTCTGTGGTGTGGAACCCCACAGGGTGACGAGGAATTCGGTCAGTTTTGTTTGTCCCGATGTGGAGAGACTAGCAACCAACGAGATCCCACGGATGCAGTGTGTGGTGATCAAGATGATAGGGAGCCCAAGTTCAGGACGTCGATTCCAATCCATGTGTTTTGTGATACATTGCGCGAACCTCCATGACTGCTTTAAACAATAGATATTCTTGACCAACCCAAAATTCACTGATAAAATCCAAATCCATTGATCACGTGATCATCCTTGACCGATTTGGGAATATTTAATTGCCAATTTCGACAGTGCCGGTCGTTCAGTCGTCACGTCACACGTACAATAGAACCTGTCAAATTTAATAGCCTGGGGACCACCCCTATGTTATTAACTCTAACAGGTTATGAAATCTGACAGGTATGTTTTTTGCTGACATCATGCAATAGGTAGTAAACTGCTGATGTCATCTATTTACTAAGGGCCAAAAAAACGAAACTTTGCCCTGATTTTTGCATATAAAATGGGCACTTCTCTCCTGGTTTTTTCTTTTTTTCCTCACTCCATTCACTCCCCCTCATCCAGCCATTCCAATGCCTCCTAGAGTCAACAAACCACCTCGTAATCAATGACCGATGCCAGGCGCATCGCTCTTTGTCAACACAAGCGCACAAACCCCAAGCTCACACACAGTCAGCTGATAAAGTGGCTAGAAGAAACCCACAACATCTTAGTTAGCCAAGGCACGATCTCAAACACGCTGAAGCAGTCAGATGCTCTGCTTCGCATTGATGTTGAAAACACCAATGTCAGCATCAAGACGCACCGCACCGTCACTTATCCTCTTGTCGAAGAGGCCCTGATCCAGTGGGTTAAACTCTACGAGGCACAAATCAACATCTCAGGAGACCTCATTCGTGAGAAAGCCGCCAGTTTTTTTACGGCGGCTTTATCCCGATGCGTCGCCAACGTACGAGTTCTCAAATGGTTGGCTGAAGTATTTCAAAAAACGTCATGGAATTCAATTATACCGCCGCTTTGGAGAAAGCGGCTCCGTCAACATGACGCTTCTTGCTGAGAGCCTGCCCGAACTTCGCCAATGTCTTGACCAATATGAATGGAAAGACATTTACAACATGGATGAAACTGGCCTTTTTTATCGAATGCAAGCCGACAACTCGGTTGCAACACAACAACTGGAAGGACGGAAGCAAAACAAGGAACGCATCATGATTGCTGTATGCAGCAACGGGGATGGTTCTGACAAGTTGCCGCTGTTGGTGATTGGCAAGTCAATGAACCCTCGATGCCTTAAAAATGTCAATCGAGACTCATTCGGCTGCAAATACCATGCAAACGCAAAAGCATGGATGACGCAGAATGTTTTCAAAATTTGGCTGACGGATTTCGATAAAAGAATGCATGGACGCAAAGTTCTGCTGCTGCTCGACAACTCCAGCGCTCACATCCCCATCAAGAACCTTCCGGCGCAGGTCACCTTGGTCAACACAGAAGTTGTCTACCTGCCGCCGAACACCACATCAATGATTCAACCTTGTGATGCTGGCATCATTCGCAACTTCAATGCCTATTATCATCGGCGGTTCAACCGGATGCTTTTGGAGCGGATTGAGGACAGTGTTGCCAATCCAGAAAAAATCAACGTTCTGGATAAGATTCGCATGGCCGTGACAGCATGGAAGAACGATGTGAAGCCGCAGACGATTCAAAACTGCTTCAGACATTGCTCAATTCGTTCTGAGTCTTCCAGTGAAACTGTTGCTGCAGCTGAAGTTGAGCCTCCGCAGGAAGTCATCCAGGAATTAGAGGAGCAATACGCCAGCTTCGGTACAGCAATTCGATGGACATCCGCAACCTGCTCAATTATCCCGCCGAGCAGAAGTCAGTTATGTTCCGGATGAAGAAGATATTGTTGCGTAGATTCTCAACACGTACGAAAACTTTGGAGTTCCAGAAGATCCAGAAGGCGAGGATGACAGTGAAGAACCTCTAACGATCTCCGACGTCGAGGCAAATCAGATGTTGGTAAAGCTGCAGATTTACTGGATTCAACAATCAAATTATACTTCAGCATCATTTCCTGCCACGCTTCAGATGATGAAGGATCATTCGTTTAGTATTCTCCAAAAAAACTTACACAAACTAGCATAACACAGTACTTTCAGTAGAAGTCACAGAAAAAATATATGGAATTATTAATCTTATACTGGTCGGGACTGACCGAAACCTATTAATTATTATTTATTAGTTTTTTGGCTTGGCCCAAGTCGGGACCGACGATTTTTATTGATTATGACAGGTTATTAGTTTTGACAGTATTAAATATGACAGGTTCTACTGTACTCTCTCCACCGCCAGTTTGTCAAACTCGCAATTTCGCATCGTAACACCACGTTAGTGAAACCGCTTCGTCATTACGTTTCCATCGTGCTTGGCGCTGGAGGTACGTATTCGCATACGAAGTTTGGAAACGCTGCTTCTTCGAAAGCTCCTGCTGCTCCGGGCGCTACCCTTTCTTCTGGCGGTATTTCTTATAACACGACTGGCTCTTTCGAAGCCGCTTCCTCCAACACGGCTTCCTCTTTTGACGCAGCTTCTTCTGGTACTGCTTCGCCTTCTGGGGCTGTTTACGCTCCTTGGTCTTGTGGTAGGACGCTCAAACTAGACGGTTACCCCTCACATGCAGAAGAGAATAAGGCAGCAATGAATATGCATTGAGCAAAGGATTTTTTTTTCTCTGTCGCACGAAGGAATGCATGGGCAGATAGGTTCTCCACTTGGCAAAAGACGATAGGCAGGTCGTTCTTGAGTTCTCGCAGAAAAAACTTCCGTCGCGGGCATGCTGGGACCCGCAACAAAGGATCTCAGATGATATCATGTTCGTACGAGTTGGAAATAAAGCCAAAAATGGGAATAGTGATGTCGAATGGTTTATTAGTTACCGTAATGACGTGCATTGCCATCACCCGCCAACATTAGTGCTTTCGGTATTCCCATCGGCATGCCGGTATAGCCGCGAAAGCAATTCAAACATCATTCAGCAAGTGAAAGAGCTTTATCGGAAGGGCATACGACCGCGCAATATTGTAGCGACACTCAGTGACCAAGTGCTTTTAACAAACCGTGACGTAGAAACCATTATTCGCAGAATGAAAGTGAAAGAGCTGTGCGGAAAGACTCCAATGGAGGCGCTTCTTGTTTTGTTCAAAGAAAATGCTGTCATCCATAATGTCGTCTATAATAACGAGAACGAGAGGAGGGTCACTCACCTCCTTCTTTTCCCTTCTCACATGCAGAAGTTCACGAAGCTTTTACACGACGTACTGCTCATTGACTGCACGTATGGTACAAGCAAGTATGGAATGCCTCTCTTGCATGTTTTGAGTGTGGCCGGTGCGTATACGCACGGTGCGGCTAGCGCACAGAGGAAGACTCTTCCTTAAAGCGGTGCCTACCGCTACTTAGCCGATACGCCCTTATAAAGGGCTTAGTAGGAGAGATCTCCTATTCGGGTCCAAGATTCCCGGGTTGGTTTACTAATTAGCCTTAACGGCTGTTTTCCCTTTACGGGATGTAAGTAAAGGGATGGCTCCCTCTTACCTATGACACTCACTGCGCGCGCGACCGGTCGAGGTCGCGCGACTGCACTTTAGAGTGAAATGTAAACTGAATATATTTAATATGTAATTAGCCTAAATTAATTTAAACTAATATAAACTATATGTAATACTAAGTAGAATATTCCAAATTCGTACCTAGCTAAAATGTAGTGTACACACCTGTGTACCGACACGTGGATGGCTGACACACCACCACACCAAGGGCCCCTGACCTGATTGGTTAAAATAACCAAAGGTTCGAAACCTTTCAAACCGGTCAATACTGACCTCAACCGTAGTGTACTCATGTACACCAACATTACATGTAACTCGAATGTAACCCCGTTACATCCTCCCCCATCAAGACTATCGCTTACGCAATAATCAAAATCTTGTTGGAGAAGTCCAACGACAGTACCTCTGGCCTTCCATATGTACACCTTCAGTGTTTCTATGGCGTCTCCTCTAGAAGAGGTAGACTACTCCGAGAACTCGGAGGTGGATGACCTTGGGGATACCTCACAACGGTTAACCGCTCCGATAGCGCCGAACGGCGTTGTCGGAAGCCTAATCCGTTCCCCACACGTGGGTAAAATGCACTAACCAGTGCGCCACCCCTGCCCATATCGGATGATACATCCGAATCGCCAAAGGCGATCGTCACTAATGAGCTGGACGCAGCTCAAGACACTCAACTTGCCGCACAGGAACTGAGGGCTGCGTTACGCGCCCCCAAACGCCTGCCAAGGACGGCTTATAATTTGGATGGTCTTCGTGACCTTCCAAGGTGGGCCAGGCGTTTGGTAAGGACCAGTTTAGCGTCCTATACCCCTGGACCCGCGGCTGAACAGCCGTATCAACGCGAACGCCGTGAGAAACTCCGACAACAACTGCTTACACAAAAGCAGTTCACTAGCGTCTCATACCGAGAGCGCTTGGACAGGCAGGCACAGGGTGCCCCTGTTGAGAACCTCCGCGAGGTTCCTTTCGTTCTTTCTCCGGGAGAAAGTGCTGATGATGCAGAGAAGAAGTTCCGCGCTTGGGCAGAAGGGGAGAATCTTCTCCCCAGCTTTAATGAGCTGCACGACAGCTATTCCCGTCGAGACATTTGGGTGTAGAGGGCGTTGCGCCTGGAATTTGCCAGAGCCAAAGCGCTGGAGCTATTACGTGCTCCATATCGCACGCGCTACGCCCGCGTCCCTGTCTCCGCCATGGTGCCAGAGGACAGTGTGAGCGTCACGTCTGCCTCCGGCGAACTCCCACTTACTGGGAGTGAAGGGGATCCTCATGCCCCTCTGGTCGTTGACCTACAGCGGGATTCTCCCGCTCGAAAGCGTCAACGATGTCGCGGCAATCCTGCCGTAGGGGAGTCTCGAACTCCCACGAACTCTGTGAGTGTGGATACCCTTTCCACTTTACCAGATACTGGGTTTGGCCCCGATGATGGCGTCGCGCCATCAGCCGCTCCACATGAAAGTGTGGAGTACTCTCCACATCGAGCATTGGAGGAGGAGGTCGCACAATTGCGACGTGAGATTCGCGCGCGCTGTGATCGACACAGACTTCGCATCCATGATCTCCACTAGGGGATCCGCGATGAGCGGGATGCCACTTATCGCTTCGAGAGGCGGCTTGCATCTCTCTAGACGACCGTTGCGGAGCTTCGTGGTCGCATTTTAGCCCTTTGGGGCTTCCCTTGCCCTGCGGTGCCTTACGGCTATCTGCCTTTCCACCCTCCTCCAGGAGGGGCCCTGCCTCCGGGTCCTGAAACGGCTTAAGCATACCGACACAAAAGGTTGGATGCGTACGCATCGCCTTCGGGATGTCTAAGGTGTACGACAAGCCCTTTCGGGCTAACACCTTAAAGGGGTCCACAAACCTGGGGCTCAGTTTATTGCGCAACACATTTGAAACTGCATGTGTAGGAAGATTTTTAGCGTTTAATAAAACACTTTCTCCTACTCTGTATACATTTTTGTTACGCCGTCCCTTTCGGTCAGCTTGCTCCTTCTGCTTGTCTTGGCTTTCCGCCATGGCATCGCAGACGTGTCGTAAGACACTAAGGCGCGTCGATAAAAACTTATCGATGTGCTTTCGCACAGATACAGGGCTGACATCGGGGAATCCTCCACCCTCAAGCCCTGGGCCACGCACACGAGGCGTTAGCGGAACCCTCGGATTCACCAATCCGTTCACGTAAAACGGGTTAAACCCGTAGATGCATGTACCGAATTGTTGATAGCAAATTCAACCATCGGAAGCATCTCACTCCAACTCTTTGGAGAATCCGGACGTAAGCTCCGAAGAATGTCCTCCGCGACGCGATTAACGCGTTCCGTCTGACCGTCCGTCTGCGGACGATCCGCAGTGGACATGAGGAGCTTGGTGGCTAGCACCTTAAACGACGCTCCCCAGAATTTTCCCGTGAAACGGGGATCCCGATCCGACAAAACGGAATCGAGTAGACTATGCTGTCGAAAGACTCGGTCTAGGAACACTTTCTCTGTTACTTGTCCATCTATGGACTCTGGCACCGCCGCCAGGTGAGCCATCTTGCTCAATCGGTCTACAAAGACCAATATGCCGGTGTTCCCGGCCTTATCCTTCGGGAAACCGAAGATAAAATCCATACTAATGGATTTCCAACACTCCGTTGTAACCGATAATCTTGTCAAAGGCGCAGCTGAAATTGAAGAGGGTTTAACCCTCTGACACGTCTCACAGGTGCGTATATACGCACCGACCCACTTATACATGTTGGGCCACCAATACAAAGCGCTTAAAGCGCTGTAGGTCTTATCCCGACCGAAATGACCCCCGGTAGGGGCATCATGTGCCTCAAAGAGGACTTTATATTTCAGTTCCTCATCATGAGGAACAACCACCCGCGGAGTGTCCTCCGCGCCCGTGCTATAATATAGCAAACCGTCACAGTACATGTAACGGTGTAAACGAGCTTTAGCTCGACTTGAAAGGGTTGGATCAGACGAGCCAAGACCCTTTTCACCTAACGCGCTGATTAGCGCCGTACACTGTGAGTCTTTCTCATACGCTTGGCGTATGAGATCCACCACAGATGTGGTGACGAATGTCGCATGAGCGAGCTCGTAATCGGGACGACGCGACAACGCGCCTGCAAGCACGTTCTGCTTGCCAGGTTTATACTTAACCTCAAAGTTGTACTCCGCAAAGAAGGAGATCCAACGAGCCATCCGTTGCGAGATATGAGGCGACTTTGTCGCTGTCCGTAAGGACGCGTGGTCAGTATAAACCACGAACGGATTTGAGCCAAGTAGGTGAACCCTAAATTTGACAAGAGCATACTTCATTGCAAGTAGCTCCTTATCATGAACGGGATAATTCCGTTCCGCAGCCTTAAGCTGCCTCGACTCAAACGCAATTACGCGTTACCTTCCTGCATCGTCTGCTTGTAACAAAGCACATCCGATTGCGGATCGGTGGCGTCGCAGACGACGCTAAAAGGTTTCCCAGCATCTGGGAGAGCAAGAACGGGAGCTTTTAACAAGATCCCCTTTACCGCTTCAAAAGCGTTTTGGTGTTTGTTTCCCAACACCAATCAACATCCTTCTTAAGAAAGTCGGTTAATGGCTTCGCCATTTCAGCGTAGTTCTCGCTGTACTTGTATAGATAGTTGGCTAATCCAAGCCACTTCCGTAAATCTCTAAGATTTACAGGCGAAGGCCACTCCACAATGGCTTTCACATTCGCGGGATCCGCCCGCACTCCATCCCTACCGATGAAGCATCCGAGGAAAGTAATTTCCTCAGCACCAAAGATACATTTGGATGCGTTCGCATATAACTTATGCTCTCGCATACATTCGAGCACAGCTCGAAGGTGTATAGGGTGCGTCTGAACATCAGACGAGTCACCTTCCGCACGACTATGAACGAATATATCGTCGAAGTACGTCTGAGCGTACTTCCTATGAGGGCGGAAGAGTTGAGTCACCAAGCAAATGAAAGTCGATGGTGCATTTAAAAGCCCTTGTGGCATAACAATCCAATCCCACAGCATGCCGCTAGGCGTGCTGACCGCTGTCAATGGAATATGAGGGAAGCTCGCATGAGCACCTGATAATACCCGTCCACCGGATCTAAGGCACTGTATACAGTACAGCCCACCATATTGTTCTGGAGGACATCCCTCCGAGGAACCGGAGTCTGCATGGGTACAGTAGCTGCATTCAGATTGTTGTACGCATGCACAATGCGCCACTTTCCGTTCGGTTTACGAACAGAAAAGGTGGGAGATTAGTGGGGAGACTTGCTTTCCCGCACCATCCCTGCCTCTTCTTTCCCCTTGAAGAATGCGTCTATAAAGTCGCATTGCACCTTGGGGAGAGGCCACTGCCTAGTGACGCAGTATTTGGTTCCAGGAACCAAATCAATTTCATGTCGGAGTCCCCGATCCCGTGGTAACCCCATCGGTGGGTTTTCAATAATGAAATCTCCAAATTCCTTTAATAAGGAATGGTAAGGGTCCTCAGGATCCGCGAGGATCTTGAGGCCGCTTCGGGCATTCAATGACTGTTTGGTTTGCACAAAAACTGACTCTTCCATCGTGGATGAGGAGTTCAACTCCTCCTCCGGACGTAATACGACAACCTCGTCGATTTCATCTGCTTTCAAAGCATTTTCAAATTCGTTGAAGGACATCTCCTCCAACGACAACAGTTCGCCTACCCCAGTCAACCGTTCCAGGCTTACGCCTTCTGTGACAACACCTGTCACACTATTCAGCATCCTGTAGGACTGCTGAATACTGGCCTCGGGACTCATCCCGACACCCATATGGGGGGAGTCAATTGCCCCATCTATTGGAAGCGCCACGCGCCTATCCACAGAGGTCTGTGGTGAAGTGTACCACAAATTTGGTCACTTTTGGTCAAGGCAGTTGGTCGAATTTTGGATTGGTCTAAACAAGGGGGGCTTTTTAGCTTATCAACAAGGAGTATCAAGAACGCTGGTCTTGGGTGAGTCACCTGACTTTGGGTATTTTACATAATTTTGTGTGGGTACATTAGGGACCATAGGGAGGTAGTATTATTGGTTAGTTGTGGATTTGCCTAAAAAAGTAGAAGTCTTTTGGTTGCAGGGTTTTTCTAAGTAGAAGTCCTTTGGTCTTGGTCTATACCACAGCAAGGGGTCGCCGTTTTTCTTTTTACGTACATTAGTCGCCTCCGCCCACCGCGGAGTGTTTGGGGGCAGAGGGTTGAATTATCCCCTCTCGCCCATTATAACCGGTCTGGACGCTCCGCACGCGCACTTTGGCCACCGGAAGTCCCTCGACGGGAGTACGATTTGGCGATCTCGACACTTTAAGTCAAGTACGTTTGGAACGTGCTATTCACTGGATTGGTCTTTACGTGGAGATATCGTTTGTGGAGTTCACGGGCATATTGGGTCTTCACGTGGACATATTGGCTCATTTTAACATTGGTTGGAGTTTAGACCGGTTTTGGTCTTCTCTCATATTGTTCAGGGGCTAGACCGGTTGATTGGTCTACCCTCTATTATTTCGTATTGGTCAGGTCTAGATCGTTTGGACGATCGACCTATTGGAATCTATCTTTCGGAAGTGTTTCTGGTCTGTACGTACCTGGTGTGAAGAGTTCCGCCCTAGGTACACCTAGCCAGCACGGTCTCATATTCAAGACCAAATCAGATCGATCTGCGATCCCGATCCACCGAGTGTGTAACTAGCCCACTCTAATGGGTACACAAGGTGAGATAAACTTAAGTGAATCGTACCAAGTGTCTTCGGATGATGACCGGTCGTCTGCCAGCAGCGGACGATCGGACCAGAATTCGAATGGAGGTCCGCGGGGTACCCCCCCCGTAAGTTGGAAGGCTGGGCACGATGGTGGTGGTCAGGTTGTTGATACAAATGTATTCGATTTCGAACTTGACTCCACCACAATGGTGCGCGTGCCCGGATCACTTGGTGATCGTGGATATAACCGCGAGGTGTCATCAAAGATTGAATTTGAAGATTTGAATTTGGAATCGTTCTGGAGAGGGCGTAAGGAAAGGCTATCACCTTACGTCTTCGTTCTCGATAAAGATGGCGATGTCCGGTCTGGCCTGGTGGAGGACCAGATCGGGATTAATAAATTTTTCCTCCCCAAAAGGCTCCCACCGGAGCCGATCGGGACTATAGCAAGTCATGCTATAGTCCCGGAAAGGATCAGGACCTTGGTCTTGATCCTATGTATGTGCATAAAAAAGTTGATGGAAAATCAAAAGACGAAAAATACTTGGAAGCTAATCAGAACGATCAGACCAACCTCGCCAAGGTCCCCAAGCTACCCAAGATTCCCAAGAAAGGGTTGGGAATGCCGGCCGACAAAGACGACCTCGAAAAGTCGCAGGTCGGAGATGGAGACATCACTGAAGAAGACCTAGACAAGATGTACTACATTTTTGAGCTGAAACGATTTGTTCGCTTTGACGTGGTCTTTCGGGTGTTGAACCTCCAGATCCCCCACCGTCTTCTCGGTCCCACTACCGAGCCGGTCCAGAGTGATCGCCCATTACTGTTGGTGAAGAACTTGGTGGAGATTTTGGCGGAGGTTGGCATTAAAATGCAGAACCCCGCCGATGTCCAAAGACTATTTGAATTTGAGACTTGGAGGCTGAAAACGTCGATGTCGACCTTCCACGACCATTTGGTCCCACTGCAGCAGTGAAAGTCTCTGAAGCCTCCACAGCGCTTATCGACATTGGTTCTGATGAAGAATCGGTTTATCAGTCTCCACCGGCCTCTAACAGCTCATCAGAGTTGGAGACCGGTGTCGAGCGGATGACCATGGGGGTGGACCATGCCCAGCCTGAACAAAAAAGGGACATGCGGCAGCAAAGGGCTGCTTGCCAGTGGGGGCTCCAGCAGCCCCCACAGGCCTCAGTTCCGCAAAAGGAGGGTG
>CM047582.1:26459151-26472183 GCA_026184515.1 Peronosclerospora sorghi | reverse complement strand
GGGGGGGTACCCCGCGGACCTCCATTCGAAATCTGGTCCAATCGTCCGCTGCTGGCAGACGACCGGTCATCATCCAGAGACACTTGGTCCGATTCACTTAAGACCATCTCACCTTGTGTACCCATTGGAGTGGGCTAGTTACACACTCGGTGGATCGGGATCGCAGATCGATTTGATTCGGTCTTGAATATGAGACCGTGCTGGCTAAGTGTACCTAGGGCGGAACTCTTCACCCCAGGTACGTACAGACCATAAACACTTCCGAAAGATAGATTCCAATAGGTCGATCGTCTAAACGATCTAGACCTGACGAATACGAAATAATAGAGGGTAGACCAACCAACCGGTCTAGCCCCTGACCAATATGAGAGAAGACCAAAACCGGTCTAAACTCCAACCAATGTTAAAATGCGCCAATATGTCCACGTGAAAACCCAATATGTCCGTGAAACTCCACAAACGATATCTCCTCGTAAAGACCAATCCAGTGAATAGCACGTTCCAAACGTACTTGACTTAAAGTGTCGAGATCGCCAAATCGTACTCCCGTAGAGGGACTTCCGGTGGCCAAAGTGCGCGTGCGGCGCGTCCAGACCGGGTATAATAGGCGAGAGGGGATAATTCAACTCTCTACCCCCAAACACTCCGCAGTGGGCGGAGGCGAATAATGTACGTAAAAAGAAGAAGGGCGACCCCTTGCTGTGGTATAGACCAAGACCAAAGGACTTCTACTTAGAAAATCCGCAACCAAAAGACTCTATCCGGAAAATCCACAACCAAAAGACTCTTACTTGGAAAAACCGCAACTAACCAATACTACTACCTCCTTATGGTCCCAAATGTACCCACACAAAATTATGTAAAATACCCAAAGTCAGGTGACTCACCCAAGACCAGCGTTCTTGATACTCCTTGAATTTGATAGGCTAAAAAGCCCCCCCCTTGTTTGGACCAATCGGAAACTCGACCAACTGCCTTGACCAAAAGTGACCAAATTTGTGGTACAGTTCACCACAGCCGCCCCTGAGTCCGACCGTGTCGCACAACTATAACGGTTTGACTCACCCATCACTCGACTAACTGGACCTTGCTCACTTACACTTCGTCACCATGGACCAAACATCTTCGCCACCTGCGCCAGGTACTTCCTTCACTGCACTCGATCCTCGTATGCTTCCCTTTGACACTCGTTCTTGTTGGTTCTGCAGAAACTCTATGCGCCGAGTCGCCCCATATTGCTTCACCTGTCCGGTCGGCTCGGTCTGGCAGCCCACATAATTCTCCTGCACTTCAAACATCGGAAGGGTGTCAGACTGAAGCCGACACGCGGATGCAGGATATGCTCGCAGAAAACATGCGTCTCAGGAAACAGGTGGCCCACCAGGCAACACGAGGTGCGCATCTTTGTTCTTCATCTTGTACTTGTCTTGACCCTCGTTTGTCTTCAGCTCTCATCCCTCCCAGCGTCGTCAAGGCAATAGGTGCCTTAGTTGACGCCGATAGGCAGTCCAACGATCATGTTGGCCATCTCCGACACATTTTGGAGGAGTTGATAAGCGCGCGCCATGAGCTGTCCCGTCTGGAGGCTCATCAGTCCCATCTCCGGGATCAAATTGCACTTGTTCGTCGGCAGCAGCTGGACGGACAGTTTGACGCGACTTCACTGTGCATGCAAGGCGACGACCTCACGCGACGCATTGCCGAGTTGCAAATTGCGATTCAAGACCAGACCGGGAAGGTCCGGTCCTGTCAAGACAGGTCCGACGCTTGGACGCAAGAGTCGGGTCGTCGTCGGGTGGCACTAGACCAGTGCCGCCATCGCTTGATGAACTTGCTACCTCCGTGTTCGACTGCTTCCTCCAGCTTAGATTGGTCCGCATCGGCAACCTTAGCACCTCGGGGCAAGACCAAGACCGCTTGAACCAGGACCAAGACCGCTTGAAACAGGACGGACCAAGGCCGCTTGAAACAGGACCAAGACCGACGTCGCTCATTGGCTGATATTCAGCATCCCGAAATTACATCAAAATCAAAGAAGCGCGCGGACGCGCCGAGTAGCTTGAGGGCGCGGGGCACTGCGCGCGTACCCAGAATCGGGGGAAGCGTGCAGTGTCCCATAAGTGAGCCAAGACACAGGCGCTCCTCATGGACTCGGACTCGGACATGGACGACATCTACAACCCCTCGGAAAGTCGAGCGCCCTCGCGCCGTACTGCAAGTCGCATCCAGCACACAGGGGTCTCGTCTGAGGAGGACTCCAGCGAAGGGTCCGGTGATTCCTAGCTCATGGTCCCCATCCAGTCCAAATCACAAACGAATTTGCGTGACAGTTATGGTCCAAGTGGCGTCGACAGTGGGGTCAGAGCAGAAGACCGGCCTGCCAAGTGACGCTGCGCCAGTATCAACATCCGTGACGCCGGCGCCTTCGGTTCTCCCCGGGACATCCGGGCTTCATAAGTACGCCTTATTAAAGAACATGGCGGTTGACACCAGCTCCCTTCCGCCGCGGACGTTTGAAGTCACTTGGCCGTGGTCGTCGGGGCAAATCGACTGTTTGCGCCGGTCTACCCTGACCAAGCAGCTTCTGGACCGGTCTTTCTCTCGTCCGGACTCCTGGCTTTTTCCACCGGTCAGGAAAACCCCTGCCTCGTCTGCATGGAGGGCGGACTTGATTACTTCGGCGCAGATCTCCCGCCTGTACGGCGACGAACCATGGAAAATCTTCGAACACTCCAAGATAGGACTTGTGTTCCACTTGACTCCATGGATCGGCACTTTGCTAGGCCGGGTGAAGAATTTCAACAGGATCCACGGTCAAGCAATTTGGGAAGCGTCCCACTACTTGGTGCTTCCTCCCGACCGGGTGCGACAAGATCCGGGCCTGGCGATGTTCCAGAGCAAGCGCAAGCGACGTCGAATTCGAGCGGGCGAGGCTTGGCAATCCCTGTGCCAGTACATTTTGGACGGGATGCGAGCTCGCGAGTGTGACGTCGACGTGTTCTTGTACCCGGTGTTCCTCCACATGCCAAGGCGTCGCGTTGAGAAGACCAGACTGCTGGCCGACAACGGCACATGGTACCCCGGTCTTGATTGCGCTGATCCGGTCGCAGACCTCAAGGATGCTTTGGTCCAGCTTGACCGGAAGGACCCATGGCGTAACCAGTTTCAAGATCAAGTAGAGAATCCTCCGTCGATGGTCATCGGCCGTCTGTGGGGAGATAGCAAGTGAAGTCGAGGGTAGTCGACCAGATAACTCGTAATACATGTTATCATTTCTTCTTCATATGTCTGATCATCAAATCACTTGAACTAATTTCACCACTTTTTCCATAGTTGCACCGAACACGTTATAGTAAACAGTTCCACTCCCATCACGAAAAATAGTCATCACATTCATCTTCCGCTATTCCAATCCGTCACAGTTCATCACAATTTCACATCAACTCCGGACCTTCCACATCTTCACACCGGTCTAGACTGACCGATGCTACTGCGTGTCTTGGTCTTGGTCTTCATGGGTCTGCATCACTGCGAAGAGATTACTGTCTCGTTCTCGTTCGAACTCTCGTAGAAGAGCCCCACAGTTCAAGTCGATCTCGTCGACCCAAGTTGATTCATCATGGTCCTTCCATCGGACCAGGTTTTCTCGGTGAGTCCGACCGAACCTGGTCTTATTGGTCGACCGAACATCCAAGACCTTCTCCACTTCAAACTCGTCTTCCTCTAATGGTCGTTCCCAACTGTCCACCGGCAGTAACGCTTCATCGAAATCAAATCTTTTTCCTTCGTCTACCAGACAGGGAGTTTTGGGTCGATCCGGAAATTCTCGGACCAGTTCAACTTGGACACATGCACAATCGGAAAGACCTTGTAATCTGTACCAGTTGTTACTAGACGGGCATCGTGCTCACCAATCATCTCGGCAACACGGAAAGGGCCGTGCCACATGTGAGCCAGCTTCTTCGCATAGCCCTCTTTCACTCGGTCTAGGTATAGCCATACCCTCGCCCCTGGTTATATACCGTGGGGTCGGACCTGGTCATTGGTCCGGTCTACCCGGTCTTGTGTGGCCTGACGCAGCTTTTCGTTAATGACTTCTTTTGCATGCTGGTAGTGTTTCTGGACCTGCATGCGCCAGCGTCGAGCATCGCGATCGCGGGTCCGGGTGCAACCGATAGGTATCGCAGCTTCCAATGTCGACCGAGGGTCCCATCCATATGCCAGATAAAAAGGCGTTTCTCCTCGGACCCGATCGGTCAACGAGTTGAGTGCAAACATCAGCCTTTCTGCATACTCCTCCCAATCTCGCTGTTCTGGGTCAGCAACGTACATCTTGATCGCCCTCGTTATGGTCTGCACCATGCGTTCCGCCGATCCATTTGCTTGCGGACGATATGCCATCGTCGCACTCTGTTTCTGGCACAGCATGTTATTGAACGACCGGAACACCTCGGCCATAAAACTGGGTTCCCGATCGTGCCTGATGACCTCGCTGGCGCCGAATCTTCGGAACACACATTTTTCGTAGCTCTGGGCGATCCGCAGACCGAGATGCACTTGCCTTCGCAATAACTAGACCGGTGAGCAGGTCGATCCAGATCAGCAGTTCAGTGTTGCCGCGCGTCGATCTAGGCGGTGACGGTATGTGGTCCATCGCTATGACCTGGAAAGGGTAAGTAGCTTCGATATTTCCGGGCGATCGCCCCTTGATTACCGGTCTACCCTTTCCGGTCTCGCAATCCGTGCAACAGCCCACATATTTCTGCACACTGCGGAAAAGACCTCTCCAGTGGAAGTGGGACCTGATCTTGTGATAGGTCATGCCTATGCCCTGATGTCCCCCTTCTAAACTCACGTGATAGTGATGAAGGACATCCGGATGTAACAACTCGGGGATCACTAATTTCGCCAGTCGGTCCCGGTCTGCACTGTTTTGGTCGGCATCGCGGCAGTAATACAATATTCCATTATCATCCACTTCGTAGCTATCCACGATCTTGATGCACTCTTTCGCTTGATCGTTCGTCAACTTGGACAGTTCACCACGCAGGTAGGGTCTTCAGGTTCATAATCCATTCTTCTTCGTCCTGCGCCTTGAGGATCCGTTCCATCCTTAACTGTTGCACTGCGTATTCGTTCAAAATTTCCTTCGGGAACGGTCGGCGAGACTTCTGAGCTTTCGATCTAGTCGCGACCATCACATGCACCTGGACTGGGGCGTTCTTGGGTCCGATCACTTCTGGGAGCCTGTTTATATTCATCAATTCATCCAGACGGCCTTCTCGGTGATCGTAGCTCCGGTCTGGTCTTGCATGGCCTTGCTCGCGAGGTAGTCGGCGCTTCTGTTCCAGTCCCGTTTCACGTGCAATAGCTCGTGGTTGGGGTGATCCTTCAATGCCTTCATTACTCGATCATTTAGCATCCTTAGTCGTGGACCCTTGCAGTCGATCTCTCCGGTGTATCTGGTTGATCCCTAGGTTGGAGTCACCACATATGATGACTCGCCCCTTCTCTTGCGACGATAGCAGGTCCAGACATAGAAGTAGACCTCGGTAATCCGCCTCGTTAACAGTAATATCCGGTGTGAAATCGGCAGCGGCTGCAACTATAGACCATTGTGGCAACTCCCACAATATGGCACTATAGGCGCCGACCTTCTTCTTCACGCTTGCCGATCCGTCAAAACTTAAGACCAAGAGCTCTTCGTCATGGTCGACGGTCGGTGGCGGTCTCGAAACTGACTGCCGAGGTTGCTTCCTCGGGGCAATCGCTATCAATGCCTCGTCCACTTCAGACCGAGGGGTGATACTGGCAGCTAATGTGCCCAATATCTCTTCCTCGCCCCTGGTGCACTTAACAACCTCAAGGGTTCACTGCGACAAGACCGCCGACCATCTGCCTAGACGTCCGTCCATCCCATTGGCTGATAGTAGCCAGGCCAAAGTAGACCGTCTTGAGAGGACCTTTATAGGTCGGCCGACCAGCAGGTTGTAACACACATCCATAATTCGTAGCAACGCCAGCACTTCTTTCTCGACAATTCCATAGTTCACTTCATTTGGTTTTAGCGTCCGGCTCGTAAACGTGACTGGATGATACACACCATCGTGATCTTGCACTAAAGTGGCCGAGATATCCCACTTACTGGCATATACAATAATGGTCGGCACTTTTTCGGGAGCGAATGCTTGAGAACCGGTGCCGTCGTCATCTTAACCTTCAACATACCAAAGGAAAACTGTGCACGCTTCATATGATCTTCGTCCTCCACTTGCGGACAAAATGCAGCAAGACCAGAGTCGGCGCCCTCCTGTAAAGTTGCCCCGTCTTCTTCGCGCAACATATGATAGTCAACTTCCCGGAGCTCGTACAGCACAGTCGCGTAGATAGCAAAGTCTTAAATGAATCGGCTATAATAATTCAAGCTTCCCAGGAAGGACTGCATTGCCTTCAGCGGTCTGGGGAACGGGAGGTTACTCAGCGAATCCAGGTCCTTGGATTAGCCTCTAGACCATTGTTCGAGACCATATGGCCTAAATAAGCGACCTTGGACATACCCCAAAAACTTTTCACGGCACTGATAGATAGGTTCCAGCGGTCGCATGTCTCCAACAATCGTTCAACCTTCTCGCACAGATCGTTCCATGACGAGGCAGGTATCAGAATGTCGTCGATGTACGACCGCCTCCCTAGAACGGACGGTCTTCTTTCCCGATCGGGTTCACCCTCTCTAAACACATCATAATTTTCAACGGGGTCCCGATAGGTCTTGATCTTGAAGTGTCCGTACAATATGTTGTCTATCAGACTTTGATAGATTTGGGGTGCGTTCTTCAGACCGAACGGCATACGATTCCACTCAAAAAGACCAAACGGTGTCACAAATGCGGAAATCTCACGGGCTCGATCATTCATCGAGACCACCCAAAATCCACTTGTCATATCTAGCGAACAATACCACAAGGTCTTGTCGAGGTCTTCCAACAGATCATTAATCAGCGGCATCGGGTACACCATGAGTTTAGTCAACCGATTTACCAGCCGATAGTCGATGCACAGTCTAATGTCAACGCCGTTCTTCTTGTTAACAATTACGATCGGCGAGGCCCATGGCGAGGTCGACGGTCTAATAATCTTGGTGCCCAACAGTACTTTAATGAGATCAGAAAGCTTTTCCCGGTACTGTGGCGCCACGCGTCTACACCTCTGGGCAATCGGCTTGACATCTCCAACGTCAATATCGCAAATCGCACCACGGGCTGCAGGTGGTAAGGCGTTGCCCTTTCCGATCAGCAGATGTCTTTTCTTCCATATGATATTATTAAACTGCTCGATCTGGTCTGGACTGTTAAGGTCTTGATCACCCACTTGTAAATCATCCATTGTAACTTCGGGAGAGTCGGCAGACACTTCAGGGAGGACTGCCATTTGGCTTTCCAGCTCCTGAATGTACTGTTCCCCGCCTTCATGTATACAGACTTGTTCATCTTCTGGGGCGATATCACCTAGACCATCTGGACCGGCTGAACACTCCTGGTCTTGATCGACGGGCTGTCCTTCACTGATATCGGTCTGATTAGGAATACCGTCATGGTCCGACCTAGCAATTTCATGTTCCCCTTCTTCCGTTTCTTTCTCCGCTGTCTCCTGGTCTTGTGCTGACACCACGTTGACTAACCTTGGTTCGTATACTTGATGGTCCCCGTTCCTGGTGACTGCGGCGCCTTTCTTCGGACCAACATCTTTTTTGGGGTGACATAACTTGGTCTTTCCACTAAAGTTGAGGTATCCTCTTCCACCGACCCATCATCGCTGATAAGATCGGTGGTCGATTGGTACGCCAGGTTTTGCCACTCGACATACCGCCTCGACCCAATCGAGACGAACCCCATCTTCCTTGGTACCTTCCCTTCTGCTAACCACATGCCGACAATAGTGTTATTGTCCAGTGTCAGCGGCTTGTCACCGATATTGGTAACACGGACAAAATCACGTCGCCCAGCAATCTTTACGAAGGTCGAGACCCACCGATCGCCCCTGGTCAACCATAACTTTCTCGAACGGAAACCTTTCTCGACCGGGGTATCGGCTGACCGACCGACTGGGATAGTGAGGTCTTGGTCCCACCGGACCAGATCGGTATACGAACCATACAGAGGTCTTCGACCATCCAAATGGACCTGGATCTCATCCGGGAGTGTAAACACTCCATGTGACAGGTCTAGGCGAATACCAGCTGGGACCATGAAATCCATACCTAGTAAAGCGTCCTGACCAGCCAACTTTCCAACCCAAGCGCTGAAAAATTAGACCAGCGATCCCGACAAAGTAATTTTCACACGCGTTCTTCCTTCGGTCATATAAGAGTGTTCACCGATCCCGACGCATTCTTGTCTCTGGGTATCGTCTATACTACATCCGACCTTACGATCAAAGGCGGAGTCGATTATCGAGACTTCAGCTCCAGAGTCGAACAACATCGTCGCTTTCTGGTTATTAATCTTGCCACAGGCTTTCGCCTGCTTGAACCATTTATCAGGCGCGTGATACTTCCAGTATCCGCGGGATTCTCCATGCAGAAAGTCCAACTGCATACCCACCTTGGTCCGGGAGTACTCATCGGTCTTCAGACTGTAAACCGGATGGTCTCGGTCGACGCAATTTGGAATAGAACGTGTATTGTCGGTCTTATCCTCCTTGCCTACATATGCATAGATGTGAACCGTAGAACGCTCGGCTCGATCCAGATTCCAACCTGGCGAGCGTTCTAGTTTAACATCTTTTCCGCGTCCGGCGGCAGCATCCCCGCGTGCTTGTCCGGCACGTACCACTTGCGTGTCATGTTAAAAAAATCTTCAATCTTGCAGTGGCCGGCCTCGTGGATCTCTCCACATGACTTGCATACGAAAAGTCAGTGGTCAGTCGGGTGGCCGCGTCTCTCGCACTTCTTGCACACCATCTTCTTCGAGCAGTTTGGACCATCATGTTTGCTCGACCCACAGTGGGAGCACTTCTGACGAGGTCGGTCCGGATCGGACTTGTTTCCGTTACTTCCCTTCCGGTCTACCTGGTCGGACTTCGACCTGGTCTTCGGGGCAGGTCCCGCAACATAGACGTAACGATACTGGTCTTCATCCGATGACTCCTGGCTGGATTGACTTCCACTTTCCCCTTCCGATCCCGTGCTGTCTTCGGCTACGATCGCCTTGACCGCTCGGGTCGGTCTGGTCCAGGGTCTCTTGACCGAATCGGTCTGGGTCTGGGTCTTGGATTGGTAGCGACCTGATCCACCAGCACTCTTCGCCCTCATGCTACGCGACTGCAGTAGCGTCCGTAGAGTCTGTTCAACTTCACCCGCGTCCCTAAGACGCATCAGAGTAAGCTGGTCCGCCAGTTCTTGATCGTCCAGGGTACTAATGTAGTGACGCACATGTTCCAGAGCAGCACCGTTCGAAGGGTTATTCTCTTTAATTGTTATGCCGGCACGAAGTGCAGCCACGTTCAACCGATGCAAATACTCGATCGGTGTCTCGTCGATCCGCTTCTGCATATGGTGATACTTGCGGGCACTCGAAAATCCGGAGTTACAATATTGCCCTTCAAACTCTGCACATAGCTGGTCCCAGTCAGACCGGACATCCCGACTTAACTGTTGGATCCAGTTGGCAGCCGGTCCTTTCAACAAATCCCGGAAGATCAGACACTTTTCACTTTTAGGGGTCTGGTCTCGCAGGAACGCAGACTTGACCCGACCGAACCAAGACCGGGCGTGGTCTTCATCAGCATCCTTGCCAGTGAAGTCCTTGAGGTCGGTCGTCGCGGCCATACGGATGCGCGGAATCGCAGCAGATCCAAAGTCGTAGGCAAACGTGGAGGCTAGGTTAGCCTTTCTCGGCTTGCCAGCGCCCGTACCTTCTGACCCACAGTGGTCGTCAAGACCTCCGACCGACTCCATGTCACAGTCACTTGTCTTGCTTGTTCTACGCGGTCTGGCCGGTTGCGGCTTGCACTTCCCTTTGACGACTAGCTTATCACTTCGAGTGGGCTTGTCCACAAATGTTACCGATTCCATATCCACATCTCGGCAAACATTGGCACTTTGCTGGGTAGACCGGTCTTGGACATGTGGGCGCAGAGGTGGTCTAACCCGGTCTTCCATGAAACGCTCCATCATCGTCTCAAACATGGCTTGGACGTTATCTGGACTCATTGGCAACGTGTTGATACCCTCGTCTTGCGGAACTGAGGCCTGTGGGGGCTGCTGGAGCCCCGACTGGCAAGCAGCCCTTTGCTGCCGCATGTCCCTTTTTTGTTCAGGCTGGGCATGGTCCACCCCCATGGTCATCCGCTCGACACCGGTCTCCAACTCTGATGAGCTGTTAGAGATCGGTGGAGACTGATAAACCGATTCGTCATCAGAACCAATGTCGACAAGCGCTGTGGAGGCTCCAGCGACCTTCACTGCTGCGGTGGGAGTTGGGCGGCGAATCGCCCCCACCAGTGGGACCAAATGGTCGTGGAAGGTCGACATCGACGATTTCAGCCTCCAAGTCTCAAATTCGAATAGGTTTTGGACATCGGCGTGGTTCTGCATTTTAATGCCAACCTCCGCCAACATCGCCACCTAGTTTTTCACCAACAGTAATGGGCGATCACTCTGGACCGGCTCGGTAGTGGGACCGAGAAGACGGTCGGGGATCTGGAGGTTCAACACCCGAAAGACCACGTCAAAACGAAAAAATCGTTTCAGCTCAAAAATGTAGTACATCTTGTTTAGGTCTTCTTCAGTGATGCCTCCATCTCCGACCTGAGACTTTTCTTCGAGGTCGTCTTCATCGGCCGGCATTCCCAACCCTTTCTTGGGAATCTTGGGTAGCTTGGGGACCTTGGCGAGGTTGGTCTGATCGTTCTGATCAGCTTCCAAGTATTTTTCGCCTTTTGATTTTCCATCAACTTTTTTATGCACATACATAGGATCGGGACCAAGGTCCTGATCCTTTCCGGGACTATAGCATGACTTGCTATAGTCCCGATCGGCTCCGGAGGGAGCCTTTTGGGGAGGAAAAAAATTATTTAATCCCGATCTGGTCCTCCACCAGGCCAGACCGGACATCGACATCTTTATCGAGAACGAAGACGTAAGGTGATAGCCTTTCCTTACGCCCTCTCCAGAACGATTCCAAATTCAAATCTTCAAATTCAATCTTTGATGACAACTCGCGGTGATATCCACGATCACCAAGTGATTTGGGCACGCGCACCATTGTGGTGGAGTCAAGTTCGAAATCGAATACATTTGTATCGACAACCTGACCACCACCATCGTGCCCAGCCTTCCAACTTACGGGGGGGTACCCCGCGGACCTCCATTCGAAATCTGGTCCAATCGTCCGCTGCTGGCAGACGACCGGTCATCATCCAGAGACACTTGGTCCGATTCACTTAAGACCATCTCACCTTGTGTACCCATTGGAGTGGGCTAGTTACACACTCGGTGGATCGGGATCGCAGATCGATTTGATTCGGTCTTGAATATGAGACCGTGCTGGCTAAGTGTACCTAGGGCGGAACTCTTCACCCCAGGTACGTACAGACCATAAACACTTCCGAAAGATAGATTCCAATAGGTCGATCGTCTAAACGATCTAGACCTGACGAATACGAAATAATAGAGGGTAGACCAACCAACCGGTCTAGCCCCTGACCAATATGAGAGAAGACCAAAACCGGTCTAAACTCCAACCAATGTTAAAATGCGCCAATATGTCCACGTGAAAACCCAATATGTCCGTGAAACTCCACAAACGATATCTCCTCGTAAAGACCAATCCAGTGAATAGCACGTTCCAAACGTACTTGACTTAAAGTGTCGAGATCGCCAAATCGTACTCCCGTAGAGGGACTTCCGGTGGCCAAAGTGCGCGTGCGGCGCGTCCAGACCGGGTATAATAGGCGAGAGGGGATAATTCAACTCTCTACCCCCAAACACTCCGCAGTGGGCGGAGGCGAATAATGTACGTAAAAAGAAGAAGGGCGACCCCTTGCTGTGGTATAGACCAAGACCAAAGGACTTCTACTTAGAAAATCCGCAACCAAAAGACTCTATCCGGAAAATCCACAACCAAAAGACTCTTACTTGGAAAAACCGCAACTAACCAATACTACTACCTCCTTATGGTCCCAAATGTACCCACACAAAATTATGTAAAATACCCAAAGTCAGGTGACTCACCCAAGACCAGCGTTCTTGATACTCCTTGAATTTGATAGGCTAAAAAGCCCCCCCCTTGTTTGGACCAATCGGAAACTCGACCAACTGCCTTGACCAAAAGTGACCAAATTTGTGGTACAGTTCACCACAGCCGCCCCTGAGTCCGACCGTGTCGCACAACTATAACGGTTTGACTCACCCATCACTCGACTAACTGGACCTTGCTCACTTACACTTCGTCACCATGGACCAAACATCTTCGCCACCTGCGCCAGGTACTTCCTTCACTGCACTCGATCCTCGTATGCTTCCCTTTGACACTCGTTCTTGTTGGTTCTGCAGAAACTCTATGCGCCGAGTCGCCCCATATTGCTTCACCTGTCCGGTCGGCTCGGTCTGGCAGCCCACATAATTCTCCTGCACTTCAAACATCGGAAGGGTGTCAGACTGAAGCCGACACGCGGATGCAGGATATGCTCGCAGAAAACATGCGTCTCAGGAAACAGGTGGCCCACCAGGCAACACGAGGTGCGCATCTTTGTTCTTCATCTTGTACTTGTCTTGACCCTCGTTTGTCTTCAGCTCTCATCCCTCCCAGCGTCGTCAAGGCAATAGGTGCCTTAGTTGACGCCGATAGGCAGTCCAACGATCATGTTGGCCATCTCCGACACATTTTGGAGGAGTTGATAAGCGCGCGCCATGAGCTGTCCCGTCTGGAGGCTCATCAGTCCCATCTCCGGGATCAAATTGCACTTGTTCGTCGGCAGCAGCTGGACGGACAGTTTGACGCGACTTCACTGTGCATGCAAGGCGACGACCTC
>CM047582.1:26428062-26459051 GCA_026184515.1 Peronosclerospora sorghi | reverse complement strand
GCCACTTTAGTGCAAGATCACGATGGTGTGTATCATCCAGTCACGTTTACGAGCCGGACGCTAAAACCAAATGAAGTGAACTATGGAATTGTCGAGAAAGAAGTGCTGGCGTTGCTACGAATTCTGGATGTGTGTTACAACCTGCTGGTCGGCCGACCTATAAAGGTCCTGTAAAGACGGTCTACTTTGTCCTGGCTATTATCAGCCAATGGGATGGACGGACGTCTAGGCAGATGGTCGGCGATCTTGTCGCAGTGGACCCTCGAGGTCGTTAAGTGCACCGGGGGCGAGGAAGCGATATTGGGCACATTAGCTGCCAGTATCACCCCTCGGTCTGAAGTGGACGAGGCATTGATAGCGATTTCCCCGAGGAAGCAACCTCGGCAGTCAGTTTAGAGATCGCCACCGACCGTCGACCATGATGAAGAGCTCTTGGTCTTAAGTTTTGACGGATCGGTAAGCGTGAAGAAGAAGGTCGGCGCCTATAGTGCCATATTGTGGAAGTTGCCACAATGGTCTATAGTTGCAGCCACTGCCGATTTCACGCCGGATATTACTGTTAACGAGGCGGAGTACCGAGGTCTACTTCTATGTCTGTGCCTGCTGTCGTCGCAAGAGAAGGGGCGAGTCATCATATGTGGTGCCTCCAACCTAGTGATCAGGCAGATCACCGGAGAGATCGACGGCAAGGCTCCACGACTACGGACGCTAAATGATCGAGTAATGAAGGCATTGAAGGACCACCCCAACCACGAGCTATTGCACGTGAAACGGGACTGGAAAGAAGCGCCGAATACCTCGCGCCCAAGGCCATGCAAGACCAGACCGGGGCTACGATCACCGAGAAGGCCGTTCTGGATGAATTGGTGAATATAAACAGGCTCCCAGAGGTGATCGGACCCAAGAACGCCCCGGTCCAGGTGCATGTGATGGTCGCGACTAGATCGAAAGCTCGGAAGTCCCACCAACCGTTCCCGAAGGAACGGTTGAGTGAATCTGTTGTGCAACGACTATGGGCAGAACAGATCCTCAAGGCGCAGGACGAAGAAGAATGGATTGTGAATTTGAAGACCTACCTGCGCGGTGAATTATCTAAGGTGACGAATGGTCAAGAGAAAGAGTGCATCAAGATCGAGGATAGCTACGAAGTGGATGATAATGGAATATTGTATTACTGCTGCGATGCCGACCAATGTAGTGCAGACCGGGACTGATTGGCGAAATTAGTGATCCCCGAGTTGCTGCAGCCGGATGTCCTTCATCACTATCACGTGAGTCTAGAAGGGGGGCATCAGGGCATAGGCAGGACCTATCACAAGATCAGGTCCCACTTCCACTGGAGAGGTCTTCTCCGCAGTGTGCAGAAATATGTGGGCTGTTGCACGGATTGCGAGACAGGAAAGGGTAGACCCGTAATCAAGGGGCGATCGCCCGGAAATATCGAAGCTACCTACCTTTTCCAGGTCATAGCGATGGACCACATACCGTCACTACCTAGATCGACGCGCGGCAACACAGAGCTGCTGATCTGGGTAGACCTGTTCACTGGTCTAGTTATTGCGAAGGCAAGTGCATCTCGGTCTGCGGATCAGATCGCCCAGAGCTACGAAGAATGTGTGTCCCGAAGATTCGGCGACAGCGAGGTCATCAGGCAAGATCGGGAACCCAGTTTTATGGCCGAGGTGTTCCGGTCGTTCAATAACATGCTGGGCCAGAAACAGAGTGCGACGATGGCATATCGTCCGCAAGCAAATGGATCGTCGGAACGCATGGTGCAGACAATAACGAGGACGATAGATGTACGTTGCTGACCCAGACCAGCGAGATTGGGACGAGTATGCAGAAAGGCTGGTGTTTGCACTCAACTCGTCGACAGATCGGGTCCGAGGAGAAACGACTTTTTATCTGGCATATGGATGGGACCCTCGGTCGACATTGGAAGCTGCGATACGTATCGGTTGCACCCGGACCCGCGATCGCGATGCTCGACGCAGGCGCATGCAGGTCCAGAAACACTACCAGCATGCAAAAGAAGTCGTCAACGAAAAGCTGCGTCAGGCCTCACAAGACCGGGAAGACCGGACCCATGACCAGGTCCGACCCCACGGTATAGAACCAGGGGCGAGGGTATGGCTATACCTAGACCGAGTGAAAGAGGGCTATGCGAAGAAGCTGGCTCACATGTGGCACGGCCCTTTCCGTGTTGCCGAGCTGATTGGTGAGCACGCTGCCCGTCTAGTAACAACTGGTACAGATTACAAGGTCCTCCCAATTGTGCATGTGTCCAAGTTGAAGCTGGTCCGAGAATTTCCGGATCGACCCAAAACTTCCTGTCTGGTAGACGAAGAAAAAAGATTTGATTTCGATGAAGCGTTACTGCCGGAGGACAGTTGGGAACGACCATTAGAGGAAGACGAGTTTGAAGCTTAGAAGGTCTTGGATGTTCGGTCGACCAAGAAGAACAGGTTCGGTCGGACTCACCGAGAGTACCTGGTCCGATGGAAGGACCATGATGAATCAACTTGGGTCTACGAGCTCTATTTGGATTGTGGGGATCTTCTACGAGAGTTCGAACGAGAACGAGTCAGTCGTAATCGCTTCGCAGTGATGCAGACTCATGAAGACCAAGACACGCAGTAGCATCGGTCGGTCTAGACCGGTATGAAGATGTGGAATGTCCGGAGTTGATGTGAAATTGTGATGAACTGTGACGAATTGGAGTAGCGGAATAACGAATGTGATGACTATTTTTCGTGATGGGAGTGGAACTGTTTACGATAACGTGTTCGGTGCAACTCTGGAAAAGTGGTGAAATTAGTTCAAGTGATTTGATGATAAGATATGTGAAAAAGAAATGATGACATGTATTACGAGCTATCTGGTCGACTACCCTCGACTTCACTTGCTATCTCCCCACAGACGGCCGATGACCATCGACGGAGGATTCTCTACTTGATCTTGAAACTGGTTACGCCATGGGTCCTTCCGGTCAAGCTGGACCAAAGCATCCTTGAGGTCCGCGACCGGCTCAGCGCAATCAAGACCGGGGTACCATGTGCCGTCGTCGGCCAGCAGTCTGGTCTTCTCAACGCGACGCCTTGGCATGTGGAGGAACACCGGGTACAAGAATACGTCGACGTCACACTCGCGAGCTCGCATCCCGTCCAAAATGTACTGGCACAGGGATTGCCAAGCCTCGCCCGCTCGAATTCGACGTCGCTTGCGCTTGCTCTGGAACGTCGCCAGGACCGGATCTTGTCGCACCCGGTCGGGAGGAAGCACCAAGTAGTGGGACGCTTCCCAAATTGCTTGACCGTGGATTCTGTTGAAGTTCTTCACCCGGCCTAGTAAAGTGCCGATCCATGGAGTCAAGTGGAACACAAGTCCTATCTTGGAGTGTTCGAAGATTTTCCATGGTTCGTCGCCGTACAGGCGGGAGATCTGCGCCGACGTAATCAGGTCCGCCCTCCATGCAGACGCGGCAGGGGTTTTCTTGGCCGGTGGAAAAAGCCAGGAGTCCGGAGAGAGAAAGACCGGGCCAGAAGCTGCTTGGTCAGGGTAGACCGGCGCAAACAGCCGATTTTCCCCGACGACCACGGCCAAGTGACTTCAAACGTCCGCGGCGGAAGGGAGCTGGTATCAACTGCCATGTTCTTCAGTAGATCGTACTTGTGAAGCTTAGATGTCCCGGGAGAAGCGAAGGCGCCGCCGTCGCGGATGTCGATACTGGTGGAGCGTCACTTGGCAGACCGGTCTTCTGCTCTGACCCCACTGTCGATGCCACTTGGACGAAACTGTCACGCAAATTCGTTTGTGATTTGGACTGGATGGGGATCATGAGCTCGGAATCGCCGGACCGTTCGCTGGAGTCCTCCTCAGACGATACCCCTGTGTGTTGGATGCGACTTGCAGTACGGCGCGAGGGCGCTCGACTTTCCGAGGGGCTGTAGATGTCGTCCATGTCCGAGTCCGAGTCCATGAGAAGCGCCTGTGTCTTGGCTCGCTTATGGGACACTGCACGCTTCCCCCCGATTCCAGGTCCGCGCGCAGTGCCCCGCGCCCTCGAGCTACCCGGCGCGTCCGCGCGCTTCTTCGATTTGTGTGCGATTTCGGGCTGCTGAATATCAGCCAATGAACGGTGTCGGTCTTGGTCCTGCTGCAAGCGGTCTTGGTCCTGCTGTAAGCGGTCTTGGTCCTGCTGCAAACGGTCTTGGTCTTGCTCCGAGGCGACTAAGGTTGCCGACGCAGACCAATCTACGCTGGAGGAAGCAGTCGAACACGGAGGTAGCAAGTTCATCAAGCGCTGGCGGCACTGGTCTAGTGCCACCCGACGACGACCCGACTCTTGCGTCCGAGCGTCGGACCTGTCTTGACAGGACCGGACCTTCCCGGTCTGGTCTTGAATCGCAATTTGAAACTCGGCAATGCGTCGCGCGAGGTCGTCGCCTTGCATGCACAGTGAAGTCGCGTCAAACTGTCCGTCCAGCTGCTGCCGACGAACAAGTGCAATTTGATCCCGGAGATGGGACTGATGAGCCTCCAGACGGGACAGCTCATGGCGCGCGCTTATCAACTCCTCCAAAATGTGTCGGAGGTGGCCAACATGATCGTTGGACTGCCTATCGGCGTCAACTAAGGCACCTATTGCCTTGACGACGCTGGGAGGGATGAGAGCTGAAGACAAACGAGGGTCAAGACAAGTACAAGATGAAGACCAAAGATGCGCACCTCGTATTGCCTGGTGGGCCACCTGTTTCCTGAGACGCATGTTTTCTGCGAGCATATCCTGCATCCGCGTGTCGGCTTCAGTCTGACACCCTTCCGATGTTTGAAGTGCAGGAGAATTATGTGGGCTGCCAGACCGAGCCGACCGGACAGGTGAAGCAATATGGGGCGACTCGGCGCATAGAGTTTCTGCAGAACCAACAAGAACGAGTGTCAAAGAGAAGCATACGAGGATCGAGTGCAGTGAAGGAAGTACCTGGCGCAGGTGTCGAAGATGTCTGATCCATGGGGAAGAAGTGTGAGTGACCAAGGTCCAGTTGGTCGAGTGATGGGTGAGTCAGACCGTTATCGTTGTGCGACACGGTCGGACTCAGGGGCGGCTGTGGTGAAGTGTACCACAAATTGGGTCACTTTTGGTCAAGGCAGTTGGTCGAGTTTCCGATTGGTCTAAACAAGGGGGGCTTTTTAGCCTATCAGATTCAAGGAGTATCAAGAACGCAGGTCTTGGGTGAGTCACCTGACATTGGGTATTTTACATAATTTTGTGTGGGTACATTAGGGACCATAGGGAGGTATTATTATTGGTTAGTTGTGGTTTTTCCAAGTAAGAGTCTTTTGGTTACGGATTTTCCCAGTAAAGGTTTTTGGTCTACGAATAAGTGTCAAAAACATCTTCTGGTCTTGGTCTACACCGCAGCAAGGGGTCGCCGTTCTTCTATTCACGTACACGAGTCGCCTCCGCCCGCCGCGGAGTGTTTGGGGGCAGAGGGTTAAATTATTCCCTCTCGCCTATTATACCCGGTCTGGACGCGCCGCACGCGCACTTTGGCCACCGGAAGTCCCTCGACGGGAGTGCGATTTGGCGATCTCGACACTTTAAGTCAAGTACGTTTGGAACGTGCTATTCACTGGATTGGTCTTTACGTGGAGATATCGTTTGTGGAGTTCACGGGCATTTTGGGTCTTCACGTGGACATATTGGCTCACTGTAACATTGGTTGGAGTTTAGACCGGTTTTGGTCTTCTCTCATATTGGTCAGGGGCTAGACCGGTTGATTGGTCTACCCTCTATTATTTCGTATTGGTCAGGTCTAGATCGTTTGGACGATCGACCTATTGGAATCTATCTTTCGGAAGTGTTTCTGGTCTGTACGTACCTGGGGTGAAGAGTTCCGCCCTAGGTACACTTAGCCAGCACGGTCTCATATTCAAGACCGAATCGAATCGATCTGCGATCCCGATCCACCGAGTGTGTAAGTAGCCCATTCCATCGGGTACACAAGGTGAGATGAACTTAAGTGAATCGGACCAAGTGTCTTCGGATGATGACCCGTCGTCTGCCAGCAGCGGACGATCGGACCAGAATTTGAGTGGAGGTCCGATGGGTAACCCCCCCCCTCGTAAGTTGGAAGGCTGGGCACGATGGTGGTGGTCAGGTTGTCGATACAAATGTATTCGATTTTGAACTTGACTCCACCACAGGTCTCTACCTCTACCACCGGTGACTTGCCGGTCTCACCTATATCGGCGTAGTCGGAATCATTTCCGACGTGCGAAATAGACAAACTTCGGGTCTCTTCGCTTGGAAGAGCCTCGCGCTTAACCACAGGGGTCTATACCCCTACCACTGGAGTCGTCTCAGAGGAATCCACCTCTGTCAATGGCGACTTGCCATTCTCGCCTATAACGGCGTGGTCGGAATCATTTCCGACGTGCAAAAGAGACGAACTACTGGTCTATTTGTTTGGAAGCGCCTAGCGCTTAACAACAGTGGTCTCTACCCCTACTGTGGTGGAGTCAAGTTCAAAATCGAACACAGTTGTGTCGAGAACCTGACCACCATCGTGCCCAGCCTTCCAACTTACGGGGGGGGGGTACCCCGCGGACCTTCGATTGTGATCTGATCTGATCGTCCGCTGCTGGCAGACGACCGATCATCAACAGAAGACGCCTGGTCCGATTCATCTTGCGTTTCCATCTCACCTTGTGTACCCGATGGAATGGGCTAGTTACACACTAGGTGGATCGGGATCGCAGATTGATCTGATTCTGTCTTGAATATCGGAGACCGTGCTGGGTAGGTGTACCTAGGGTGAAATTCTTCACCCTGGGTACGTGCAGACCAGAAACACTTCCAAAAGATAAATTCCAATAGGTCGATCGTCCAAACGATCTAGACCTGACCAATACGAAATAATAGAGGGTAGACCAATCAACCGGTCTAGCCCCTGACTAATATGAGAGAAGACCGAAACCGGTCTAAACTCCAACCAATGTTACAGTGAGCCAATATGTCCACGTGAAGACCCAATACGCCCGTGAAACTCCACAAACGATATCTCCACGTAAAGACCAATCCAGTGAATAGCACGTTCCAAACGTACTTGACTTAAACTTGAGGAAGTAGACCAATGCGTGCTCCCGTCGAGGGACTTCCGGCTGGCCAAATGCGCGTGTGGCGCGTCCAGACCGGGTATAATGAGCTATAGGGGATTACTCGACCCTCTGCTCCCAAACACTCCGCGGCGGGCGGAGGCGACTGATGCACATAGCAAAGGTTTAAACGACCTCCTGTTGAGGTGTTATCCCGAAGGCAAAACCAAAAGATTCCTAACGACTTCTTCTCTTTTAGGCAAATTCACAACTCTAACTAATACTACCTCCCTACGGTCCCAATATGTACCCACATGAAAATATGTAAAATACCCAATGTCAGGTGAATCACCAAAAACTTGCGTTCTTGACACTCCTTGAATCTGATAGGCTAAAAAGCCCCCTTGTTTAGACCAATCCGAAATTCGACCAGCTGCCTTGACCAAAAGTGACCGAATTTGTGGTACACTTCACCACAGCCGCCCCTGAGTCCGACCGTGTCGCACAACGATAACGGTCTGACCTCACCCATCACTTGACCAACTGGACCTTGGTCGCTCACACTTCTTCACCATGGACCAGCCATCTTCGACACCTGCGCGAGGTACTTCCTTTACTGCACTCGATCCTCTTATTCTTCCTCTTGACGCTTGTTCTTGTAGAAACTCTATGTGCCGAGTTTCCCCACATTGCTTCACCTGTTCGGTTGGCCCGGTCTGACAGCACACATAATTCTCCTGCACCTCAAACATCGGATGGGTGTCAGACTGGAGCCGAATCCGCCGGCAGCAGTTGGACGATCAATTGGACAAGACTTCGCTGCGCATGCAAGGCGACGATCTTGAGCGACACCTTACTGAGCTCCAAGTTTTGGTCCAAGACCAGAACGGGGAGGTCCAGTATTTTCAGGACCGGTTGGACGCTTGGGCGCAGGAATCGGGTCGTCGTCGGGTGGCGCTAGACCAGTGCCGCCAGCGCTTGATGAAATTGCTGCATCCGTGTTCGGCTGCTTCCTCCAGCATAGATTGGTCTGCGTCGGCAACCTTAGTCGCATCGGTGCAAGACCAAGACCGTTTGCAGCAGGACCAAGACCGCTTGCAGCAGGACCAAGACCGACACCGTTCATTGGCTGATATTCAGCAACCCTAAATCGCACACAAATCGAAGAAGCGCGCGGACGCGCCGGGTAGCTCGAGGGCGCGGGGCATAGCGCGCGACCCCTAACTAGGGGGGAAGCGTGCGGTGCCCCATAAGCGAGCCAAGACGCAGGCGCTTCTCGTGAACCCAAGATTGGACGTGAGTGATGCCTGCGACCCTGCCAAAACTCAAGCGCACTCGCGCCCTCGTGCCGTCCGTACCGAGTACACAGAGATCTCGTCCGGGGAGGACTCCAGCGAAGGGTCCTGCGATTCAGAGTTCATGATCGCCATCCCGTTCAAGTCGCAGACGTGTCGGCGTAAAAGTTCCGTCCAAGCGGCATCGTCATCGGTGTCGGAGCAGAAGACCAGTCTTCCAGGTGACAGCACGCCAGCATATGGGTCAGCGAAATCGGCGCCTTCGTTGCTGCCTGGAACGTCTGTACTGCACCGCCACGCCCGGCTAATAGATATGGCAATTGGAGATCGCCCACTTCCGCCGCGGACCTCGGAATCCTGGTCCGGTCCGCATCAATACCGAGATCGGCGCCATTCCAAGAGGCGCGCGGGCGCGTCGAGTGGCTCAAGGGCGCGGGGCGTAGCGCGCGACTCCGAACGCGAGTAGAATCAAGCGCCGCCCCACAAGAAAGCCAAGACGCAGGCGCTCCTCATGAGACAAAAATCGGATGCAAGTGATGCGTTTAACATCGAGAAATCCCATTCACCCTCACGCCCCCGCGAGCGCATTCAGGTGGTACAATTTCCCAGCAAAATTCGGACGGAAATTCTCTCCATTCATTGGCTGAAATTCCGCCCCCCAAATTCACGCGCGCAATGAGAAGAGCAAGGGCGCATCAGGAGGCGCTAGGGCGCGGGCCCTTGCGCGCGACCTAGAGCACGAGAAGAAGCCGGAAATGGTGTAATCACTAGCCAAGATACGGGCGCAACTCCCAAGTGCGGTGAAGGATGCAGTTACGGAGAGGAAGGACTCCAAAAATCGCGCGCCCTCGACCCGTTTTGCCGTCCAACCGGGTTCGGGTGGATTATCGTGCCGTTCATTGGCTAAAAATACGCCCCACGGAATTTACAAACAAAATCGGAAGCGCGAAGACGCGTAGAGTGGAGCGAGGGCGAGGGCTCTAGCGTGCGACCTGGAGCGCTAAAAGAAGCTCAAAGCGGTGCAAACGCAAGCTAAGACGTGGGCGCAACTTCCAAAAGCGGCGGGGGATCCAGTTGTGAAGAGGAAGGCTTCGAAAAATCGCACGCTCTCGACCCGCCACACCTTTCGGTCCAAGTCGGTATTGGTCTCGCCTGGGGAGGCTTCGGAGGGTGGATCGGTGGGTTCAGATGATCTCCTTCCCGCTTTATCTCAATCCCGATCCACCCAGCATCGTCGATCCGCTGTCGCAGTTGAAGAGCCGACGTCAGAAGAAGACCAAGTGGCGCACTCGGACGGTGATATCGATAAAGGGTCGTCGAAACTGGCTGTCGACGCGACCAAACCAACTTTTCTGCCCGGTACTTCTGTTCGATATCGTCATGATTTGTCGTGGGCATTGAAGGTTGACGTGACTCTTCCTCATTCTGGTCTGGCCACTGCCGACCCTCGAAGGACCCGATCTGGTCTGGCCACTGCCGACTCTCAAAGGACCCGATCTGGTCTGGCCAATGCCAAGGCGTCGCGTTGAGAAGACCAGGTTGTTAGCCGATGACGGCATATGGTACCCCGGTCTTGATTGCGCTTAGTCGGTCGCGGACCTCAAGGATGCTTTGGTCAAGCTTGACCAGAAGGAACCCTGGCGCAACCAATTTCAAGACCATGTTGCATGCCATCCGGCGCTGACCAACGGCCGCCTGTGGGGTGATAGCGAATGAAGTCCCAGGTAGTCGACCAGATAGCTCGTAATACATGTCATCACTTCTTTTTCACATATCTGATCATCAAATCACTTGAACTAATTTCACCACTTTCTCGGAGTTGCACCAAACACGTTATCATAAACCGTTCCACCCACATCGCGAAAAATAATCATCACGTTCGTCACTCCACTACTCCAGTTCATCACAGTTCATTACAAAATTCAGAATAATTCAGACCTTACACATATTCACACCAATCAATATACTGATCGGTGCTACTGTGTGTCTCGATATTCGTCTTCATGAGTCTGCATCACTGCGAAGCGATTCCGACTGACTCGTTCTCGCTCGAACTCTCGTAGCAGTGCTCCACAATTTATATCGAGTTCGTCGATCCAAGTTGCTTCGTCATGGTCCTTCCAGCGGACCAGATATTCTAGTTGGGTCCGGCCGAACCGGGTCTTCTTGACTGATCGGACATCTAGGACCTTCTACACCTCTAATTATTACCCTTCCAATGGCCTCTCCCAACTTTCCTCCGGCAGCAGAGCTTCATCAAAATCAAATCTCTCTGCTTCGTCCACCAGACATGGCATTTTAGGCCGATCAGGGAATTCTCGGACCAGCTTCAACTTGAACACATGCACGATTGGAAAGACCTTATAATCCGTGCCGGTCGTGATCAGACGGGCAGCGTGCTCACCGGTCAGCTCTGCAACACGGAAAGGAGCGTGCCACATGTGAGCCAACTTCTTCGCATAGCCCTCCTTGACTCGGTCGAGGTATAACCATACCCTCGCCCCTGCTTTAATACCGTGGGGTCGGACCTGGTCGTTGTTCCAGTCTGACCGGTCTTGTGAGGCCTGACGCAACTTTTCGTTGACGACTTCTTTTGCATGCTGGTAATGCTTCTAGACCTTCATGCGCCAACGGCGAGCATCGCGATCGCGGGTCCGAGTGCAGCCGATCGGTATCTCCGCTTCAAGTGTCGATCGAGGGTCCCATCTATACGCCAGATAGAAATGCGTTTCTCCTCGGACCCGATCGGTTGAAGAGTTGAGTGCGAATACCATTCTATCTGCATACTCGTCCCAGTCACGTTGGTCTGGGTCGGCCACATACATCTTGATCGCCCTTGTTATGGTCTGAACCATGCGTTCCGCCGATTTCGGTCTGCCTGGTCAGTCTTCGACCTGGTCCTTGGGAAGGTCCCGCAAAGCATACGTGGCGATACTGGTCTTCATCCGATGAGTCCTGGCTGGATTGACTGCCACTTGGTCCTTCCGATCCCGTGCTGTATTCAGTTAAGATCGCCTTGACCGCTCGGGTCGGTCTGGTCCAGGGCCTCTTGACCGTATCGGTCTGGGTCTGGGTCTTGGTTCGGTAGCGACCTGATCCACCAGCAGTCTTCGCCCTCATGCTACGCGACTGCTGTAGCGTCCGTAGAGTCTGTTCAACTTCACCCGCGTCCCTAAGACGCAGCAGAGTAAGCTGGTCCGCCAGTTCTTGATCGTCCAGGGTACTAATGTAGTGACCCACATGTTCCAGAGCAGCACCGTTCGGCGGTTTATTGTCTTTAATTGTTATGCCGGCACGAAGTGCAGCCACGTTCAACCGATGCAAATACTCGATCGATGTCTCGTCGCTCCGCTTCTGCATATGGTGATACTTGCGGGCACTCGAAAATCCGGAGTTACAATATTTCCCTTCAAACTCTGCACATAGCTGGTCCCAGTCAGACCGGGCATCCCGACCTAACAGTTGGATCCAGTTGGCAGACGGTCCTTTCAACAAATCCCGGAAGATCAGACACTTTTCACTTTTCGGGGTCTGGTCTCGCAGGAGCGCAGACTTGACCCGACCGAACCAAGACCGGGCCTGGTCTTCATCAGCATCCTTGCCAGTGAAGTCCTTGAGGTCGGTCGTCGCGGCCATACGGATGCGCGGAATCGCAGCAGATCCAAAGTCGTAGGCAATAGTGGAGGCTAGGTTAGCCTTTCGTGGCTTGCCAGCGCCCGTACCGTCTGACCCACAGTGTTCGTCAAGACCGCCGACCGACTCCATGTCACAGTCACTTGTCTTGCTTGGTCTACTCGGTCTGGTCGGTTGCGGCTTGCGCTTCCCTTTGCCGACTTGCTTATCACTTCGAGTGGGCTTGTGCACAAATATTACCGATTCCATATCCACATCTCGACAAACATTGGCACTTTGCTGGGTAGACCGGTCTTGGACATGTGGGCGCAGAGGTGGTCTAACACGGTCTTCCATGAAACGCTCCATCATCGTCTCAAACATGGCTTGGACGTTAGCTGGAGTCATGGGCAACGTGTTGACACCCTCCTTTTGCGGAACTGAGGCCTGTGGGGGCTGCTGGAGCCCCGACTGGCAAGCAGCCCTTTGCTGCCGCATGTCCCTTTTTTGTTCAGGCTGGGCATGGTCCACCCCCATGGTCATCCGCTCGACACCGGTCTCCAACTCTGATGAGCTGTTAGAGGCCGGTGGAGACTGATAAACCGATTCTTCATCAGAACCAATGTCGACAAGCGCTGTGGAGGCTTCAGAGACTTTCACTGCTGCAGTGGGACCAAATGGTCGTGGAAGGTCGACATCGACGTTTTCAGCCTCCAAGTCTCAAATTCAAATAGTCTTTGGACATCGGCGGGGTTCTGCATTTTAATGCCAACCTCCGCCAAAATCGCCACCAAGTTCTTCACCAACAGTAATGGGCGATCACTCTGGACCGGCTCGGTAGTGGGACCGAGAAGACGGTCGGGGATCTGGAGGTTCAACACCCGAAAGACCACGTCAAAGCGAACAAATCGTTTCAGCTCAAAAATGTAGTACATCTTGTCTAGGTCTTCTTCAGTGATGCCTCCATCTCCGACTTGCGACTTTTCTTCAAGGTCGTCTTCGTCGGCCGAAATTCCCAACCCTTTCTTGGGAATCTTGGGGACCTTGGGGAGGTTGGTCTGATCGTTCTGATCAGCTTCCAAGTATTTTTCGTCTTTTGATTTTCCATCAACTTTTTTATGCATATACATAGTATCAGGACCAAGGTCCTGATCCTTTCCGGGAATATAGCATGACTTGCTATAGTCCCGATCGGCTCCGGTGGGAGCCTTTTGGGGAGGAAAAAAATTATTAATACCGATCTGGTCCTCCACCAGGCCAGACCGGACATCGCCATCTTTATCGAGAACGAAGACGTAAGGTGATAGCCTTTCCTTACGTCCTCTCCAGAACGATTCCAAATTCAAATCTTCAAATTCAATCTTTGATGACACCTCGCGGTGATATCCACGATCACCAAGTGATCCGGGCACGCGCACCATTGTGGTGGAGTCAAGTTCGAAATCGAATACATTTGTATCAACAACCTGACCACTACCATCGTGCACAGCCTTCCAACTTACGGGGGGGGGGTACCCCGCGGTCTCCACTCGAATTCTGGTCCGATCGTCCGCTGCTGGCAGACGACCGGTCATCATCCGAAGACACTTGGTACGATTCACTTAAGACCATCTCACCTTGTGTACCCGATGGAATGGGCTACTTACACACTCGGTGGATCGGGATCGCAGATCGATCTGATTTGGTCTTGAATATGAGACCGTGCTGGCTAAGTGTACCTTGGGCGGAACTCTTCACCCCAGGTACGTACAGACCAGAAACACTTCCGAAAGATAGATTCCAATAGGTCGATCGTCCAAACGATCTAGACCTGACCAATACGAAATAATAGTGGTAGACCAATCAACCGGTCTATCCCCTGACCAATATGAGAGAAGACCGAAACCGGTCTAAACTCCAACCAATGTTACAGTGAGCCAATATGTCCACGTGAAGACCCAATACGCCCGTGAAACTCCACAAACGATATCTCCACGTAAATACCAATCCAGTGAATAGCACGTTCCAAACGTACTTGACTTAAACTTGAGGAAGTCGACCAATGCGTGCTCCCGTCGAGGGACTTCCGGCTGGCCAAATGCGCGTGTGGCGCGTCCAGATCGGGTATAATGAGCTATAGGGGATTACTCGACCCTCTGCTCCCAAACACTCCGCGGCGGGCGGAGGCGACTGATGCACATAGCAAAGGTTTAAACGACCTCCTGTTGAGGTGTTATCCCGAAGGCAAAACCAAAAGATTCCAAACGACTTCTTCTTTTTTAGGCAAATCCACAACTCTAACTAACACTACCTCCCTACGGTCCCAATATGTACCCACATGAAAATATGTAAAATACCCACTGTCAGGTGACTCACCAAAACTTGCGCTCTTGACACTCCTTGAATCTGATAGGCTAAAAAGCCCCCTTGTTTAGACCAATCCAAAATTCGACCAGCTGCCTTGACAAAAAGTGACCGAATTTGTGGTACACTTCACCACACTACCACTGGAGTTACCTCAGAGGAATCCACCTCTACCACTGGTAACTTACCAGTCTCGCCGTTAACGGCGTGGGGATTAACCGCCGAATCCCCCTCGTTAAGGAACTCTTCCTTAACGCCATTGGGAATGATCATTTAAGACATCCCAATCTCTGGAATCTCACGCCAGAATCGCTTTTGCGATCGAGCAAAGGTGGGTTCATGACTCGCCAATGCTTCACCCGACTGCGAGTGCGTTGAACCAATGGACTTAGACTTCCAGTCTATCCATGGCTCGTGGCGTTCCAGCCACTTCATGCCCAGAATGAGGTCATACCTCGAGTCAGAATCCAGGACTAGGCAACGTTCTAAACTGTCGAAGTCTGCAAACTTCAGCTTAAGGTCAATCGAGACCTTGGGTACAGAAACCTGTACGCCCATCGCTAGACGGAACGTGACAACGTCACGATAACGTGCCTCTAGGTCCTCGACATACAGCTGACTATTCACAACAGAATCCCGTCTGAAATAATTGTCAGACGCTCCAGAGTCTATCAAGACTCTCCAAGGCTTATCAAAGCCTTTCACGTCCGCAAGGACCACCATAAAACCTGGCTGGTACACCAACTCTGTGCTAGAAAGCACCGTTTCCCTCGGGTCTTTGTGCTGTCGTCCCCTACCCTGGGGTTTAACATCACTGAGGGATCCCCCAGTAGGGCTCCCCGCACCTACTGGGAGCCGTCGTTTACCGACGGCTTGGGCAAGGGCTTTTTCCCAAACCTTGGCCCCTTAAAGCGAATGTCTCGATGGGGTTCCGCGGACATCTGTTCCGCAGATTATCCGTGCTCCCACACAGGAAGCATCTCAGCGGCCCATGCCGCTGCAACATTGCAAGGAGCTCCGCGTTGGAGCCCTGCGAGGTTGAGTCAGAGTGACTCTTAGCGGAAGGTTTCTACTCCGCTTCGACCTGACTCAGGTCCATGGGTTCAGGACCAACCTTAGAGGAACGAAAGTTCCTCTCGGCGTTGAACGCCATCTTAAACGCCTCCTTCAGGGATTGGGGTCGGCTTCGGAATAGCTCCGAACGTGCTGGCCCTTCTCTCAGGCCTCCCATGAACACGGTAATGGACACATCGTCCGAGTACTCTTTCGCGTACATCCCTGCCAACAGGGTCTTCAGTTATTGGATATATTTTTCCAAGTCCCTAGTGCCCTGACGGCACCTCAGAAACGCCAGCTGATTCTGGAAAACCAGATCAGGCGTGGAATACATGTCCAAACGCTTCTGCTTAAGGACTTCCCAGGTTGGGAACACGTCCGTGACCGACTCCGAACACGTGAACGCCCATGCACGGGATTTACCCGTGAGAAGGGTCAGTGCAAGTCCCACTTGCAAGTGTTCAGCGATCACATTTGCTGTGGCGAAGGCGGTTTCGACCTCTCGAAACCACACATAAAGGTTATCACCTTTTTTTTTCACCGGTGAATTACTTTATCTTAAAGGACAATGGAGGGCGCACCCCCGTGGACGTGGAATGACTTCCACGTCGATGAGGGCGTTGAACCTCGCCTCTACGGCATCAAGGCTCTGCTCCGTTAGGAGCTGCATGCCTTCGTCACCCAGTATGGATAACAGACTATTAAGGCTTCCTGCTGGACGAGGGTTAGTCTATCCCAATCGTCCTGATTCATCCTTTGCAGAGGATGTTATCGTCTACCAACACAGGTCTTGGATTGACTACAAGTGCTACCAGATGTAGCCGGTGCGTATACGCACGGTGCGGCTAGTGTACAGAGGAAGCCTTTCTTTAAGCGGCGATGCGCCGCTACTTAGCCAATGCGCCCTTGTAAAAGGGCTTAGTAAGAGAGTTCTCTCTTACTCGGGGCCAAGATTTCCCTTGGTTTACTTGTTAGAATTAACTAACGCCTTGAAACAAGGCTTCCCTTAGAAAGGGAGTAGCTAAAGGAGGTATCCCTTTTGGCTACGAACACTCACAGCACGCGTGACCGGTCGAAGTCGTGCGTCTAGCTGGATTAGTGTTATTTGTACTGAATTTATTTATTATTTAATATATAATTAGCCTAAATTAATTAAACTAATGTAAACTATATGTAATACTAAGTAGAACTTACTCCATTCGTACCTAGCCGAAATGTAATGTACACACCTGTGTACCAACAAGTGGCAGGCTGCCACGCCTCCGCCAAGGGATCCTGCCCTGATTGGTTAAAATAACCAATAGGTCCAAACCTTTTGGACCGGTCAATACAGACCCCAACCGTAGTGTACTTACGTACACAACATACCCAATGTAACCAGAATGTAACCCTGTTACAGACCACACCGTGTTCGGCGAACAAGTTGCGACTCCAGTGGTAGGGGTAAAGACCCCTGTGGTTAAGCGCGAGGCGCTTCCAAGAGAAGAGGCCCGTATTTCGTCTCTTTCGCACGTCGGAATTGATTCCGACCACGCCTTATTATGTGAGACCGGCGATACACCGGTGGTAGGGGTAAAGACCTCTGTGGATAGGCGCGATGCGCTTCCAATAGATGGAGCAACTGTCTCCCCTCATCTGGGTCCCGTAATGAGTCCCGAGGCCAGTAGTCAGCAGTCCTATCGGATGTTGAATAGTGTGACAGGTGTTGTCACAGAAGGCGTAAGCCTAGAACGGTTGCCTGGGGTAGGTGAACTGTTGTTGGAGGAGATGTCCTTCAACGAGTTTGAAACTGCTTTGATAGCAAACGAAATCGACGAGGTTGTCGTATTGCGTCCGGAAGAGGAGTTGAACTCCTCATCCACGATGGACGAGTCAGTTTTGGTGCAAACCAAACAGGCATTGAATGCCCGAAGCGGCCTCAAGATCCTTGCGGATCCTGAGGACCCTTACCATTCCTTACTAAAGGAATTTGGAGATGTCATTATTGAAAACCCACCGATGGGGTTACCACCGGATCGGGGAGTCCGACATGAAATTGATTTGGTGTCTGGAACCAAATACTGCGTCACTAGGCAGTGGCCTCTCCCGAAGGAGCAATGAGACGTCATCGACGTGTGGTGGAGTCAAGTTCAAAATCGAACACCGTAGTGTCGAGAAGGATGGTCACCTGACCACCATCGTGCCTATCCTTCCAACTGACGGGGGGGGGGTACCCCGCGAACCTTCGCCTACGATCCGATCTGATCGTCCGCTTCCAGCAGACGACCGATCATCAGCATAGGACGCCTGGTCCGATTCATCATGCGTTTCCATCTCACCTTGTGTACCCGATGTAATGGGCTGGTTGCACACTTGGTGGACCGTTGCTTGGTGGAGACTTTAGAGAAGATCGATATGGATGTACCACCTCTGGGGTACTGATCCAAAATTCCAACGAAAGATAAAGCGATATAGCCGATCGGCAAACGAAGCGGAAATCTTCACTCCGAATGCGGTTAAATATGGCACTTGACTGCACGCAGCACTGAATAATCCATCCAATAGAGTTTCGGGCACTTGACTGCAAAAGCAGTGAGTAATCCAGCCAATAGTTTCTTGGCACTTGACTGCAGCTCGCAGTGAGTAATCCGACCAATTCCTGGGACTTGACTGAGATCGCAGTGAGTAACCCAGCCATTAAAAACACGTTCCAAACGTGGCAGGAGATGGGCTTGAGTGGTGAGTGAACGTAACGAGTTTTCCCTGTCGTGGGGCTTCCGGTGGAGCTCTCTCCTGGCCGGGTATAATGAGCTAGAGGGGATTACTCGACCCTCTGCTCCCAAACACTCTGCGGCGTGCAGAGGCGACTTACGCAACCCGATGTAATAAAAACACTATTTTATTTAGCCAATAAAAAACCAATATGTAAACTATATGTAAACCGTGTGCCTTACCTCAAATCCGCGTACAAAACACTCCACGCACACGATTGGCCCAAAATACTCCGTCCTTTCAGCCAACCAGATCGATCTGCCTTGAAAACTGGTACACTGGTACAAACAGGTCAAAATATTTTCATTGCAATTCACCACACCACATCCTATATCTTCGCAGAAGCGGACTTCACCGATGGAAAGATCTTCGAGTCCACCTTCGCCAGGCACTTGCCTTGTACACCTGATCGTCTTGTAACCTCTCTTCACGCTCTTTGGTGCAGGTGTCCTGCGTTCTCATCGCCCCATATCGATTCACCTACCAGATCGGCCTTATCTGATAGCCCTCACAACACTCCAGAGTCCGACACACCGGACAGGCATCATATCGAGGTCGATCAGCTCCAGATAACAGTCAGGGAGCTCCAGTCGCAGATGGCCATCAAGGATTCTTCCCTTTGCAACTTCGGAAAGAGGTGGACACTTTGATTCCTATATCCACGAAGTTGCAGGAGGTGATCGCCGAAAACGCATCTCCGGGCCAACATTGCCCAACAAACAACGCGAGGTAAGCTGATCGGTCTGCTTTCCGTCTTGGGTCTGGTCTAATCTTCCCTTGCGTGCAGATAGGTTGTCCACCGACATCGCCAAAACGTTCGACGCTTTATTCGCGGCTGATCGGCAGTCGCATGACCACTGCGATCAGCTCCGATCGATCTTGGATGGGCTGATCGGCGCACGACATGATCTGTCTCGTTTGGAGGCCTACAGGTCACACCTCCTGGAACAGCTCGCGGTGGTCAACCGGCAGAGGTTGGAGGATCAGTCCGATCGGACTTTACTCCGCACCCAACATGGTGACCTGGAGAGGCAGATCGGCGAGTTGCAGGTCGTGGTCAAGGACCAGATCGAGAAAGTCGAGTCCTTCCAGAGCCGATCGGACGCCTGGACCCAGGAGTCAGACCGTAGCTGGGCGGCCGTAAATCGGTGCTACCAACAGTTGACCGACTTGTTGCACCGGCGTCCGGCTGCAGGCTCTAGCGTTGACCGATCTGCATCGTCCGCTCTGATCGATCTGCACCAAGATCGGACCCGACGCCGCTCATTGGCTGAAAGAAAGCACTCCAAAATTCCGAAAACTTCCAAGAAACGTAAGGACTCGTCGAAGGGCGCAAGGGCGCGGAGCATAGTGCGCGACTACGAACTCGAGGAGAATCGAGCGGTGCCTAAGAATAAAGCCAAGACGCTGGCGCATCTCCCAAGCCCAAGATCGGACGCAGCCGACACTTCTACCATCGCAAAATCGCATGCGCCCTTGCGCCCCGGCGCTGCTTACACCAAGCATGGGGAGATCTCCTCTGGAGAGGTCTCGGGGGACGAATCGGGATATTCTGAGTTCTTGATCACTGCTTTATCCAAGTCCCGATCCGATCAGCGCCGACGTCCTGTTCCCACGAAGCCTGCATGAGGGGTTAACAAGGTGATCAGCTCACAGGGTGATGTTGTTGCACGGACGCGTGAGTCAACCGGATAGGTGCCATCGTTACAGCCCGGCACATCTGGGCTGCGCCATCACGCCCGATTGAAAGGGGTGTCGATCGGAGATTGGCCTCTTCCGTCGCTGACTTCGGATTCCGTTTTGCCATGGTCATCGTGGCAGATCAGTAGCTTGTACCAATCAGCCCTGACCAAGCAGATACTATCCCGGTCTCTATCGCGTCCAAACGCCTGGCTTTTTCCTCCAGCTTCAAAGGCTCCTGCCGCTTCTTCATGTCGGGAGGACCTGGTAACAGCACCACAAATCACCCGTCTGTATGCAGATGAGCCATGGAAAGTGCTCGTCCGCCCCAAGCTGGGGTCCATGTTTGCATCGACTGCGTGGATCGACTCGTTCTTATGTCGAGTGAAGGCCTTCAATGCAGCCTACAGCCAAGCGATCTGGGAGTCTACACACTATCTAGTGCTTCCTCCTGATCGAGCGCAACATGATCAAGGCCTGATATCATTCCAGAAAAACCGGAAAAAGCGCCGGGGTCGGGCGGGCGAGGCCTTGCAGACCCTATGCCAGTTTGTTCTGGGAGGGATGCTATCCCGAGAGTGCGGCATCGACATCTTTCTATATCCTGTAGTTCTTCATATGGCCAAGCGTCGGGTTGAGAAAGCCGGGGTATTAGCTGACGACGGCGTCTGGTATCCCGGTCTTCATTGTGACGAGCCGCTCACAGACCTGAAGGACGCCTTGATCCAGATCGATCGGAAAGATCCCTGGCGCAATCAGCACCAGAACCAGATCGGTGATCATCCGGCGCTGACTATCGACCGTCTGTGGGGTGATTGCAATTCTTGATGCAGCAGTTAGCTTACCAGATAATCCATAATACATTTCATCCTTCTTTTCAAATTCCTGATCATCCAATCACTTGACCAAATTTCATCACTTTCTCGAAACGTGCACCAACACGTTATCATATACAGTTTCCATCCACATCGCGAAAATCATCACCACGTTCGTCATTCCACTACTCCATTTCATCACAAAAATCACAATAATTCAGACCTTACACATATTCACACCGATCAATATACTGATCGGTGCTACTGTGTGTCTCGATATTCGTCTTCATGAGTCTGCATCACTGCGAATCGATTCCGACTGACTCATTCTCGCTCGAACTCTCGTAGTAGTGCTCCACAATTTATATCGAGTTCGTCGATCCAAGTTGCTTCGTCATGATCCTTCCAGCGGACCAGATATTCTCGGTGGGTGCGACCGAAACGTGTCTTCTTGACCGATCGGACATATATCACTTTTCCACCTCGAATTCGTTCTCTTCCATTGGCCTTTCCCAACTGTCCTCCGGCAGCAGAGTTTCATCAAAATCGAATCTCTCCGCTTCGTACACCAGACAGGGCATTTTAGGCCGATCGGGAAATTCTCTGACCAGCTTTAGTTTGGACACGTGCACGATCGGAAAAAACTTTGTAATCCGTGCCGGTCGTGATCAGACGGGCAGCGTGCTCACCGGTCAGCTCTGCAACACGGAAAGGAGCGTGCCACATGTGAGCCAACTTCTTCGCATAGCCCTCCTTGACTCGGTCGAGGTATAACCATACCCTCGCCCCTGGTTCAATACCGTGGGGTCGGACCTGGTCGTTGTTCCAGTCTGACCGGTCTTGTGAGGCCTGACGCAACTTTTCGTTGACGACTTCTTTCGCATGCTGATAATGCTTCTGGACCTGCATGCGCCAACGACGGGCATAGCAATTGCGGGTCCGAGTGCAGCCGATCGGTATCGCCGCTTCAAGTGTCGATCGAGTTCCCATCCATACGCCAGATAGAAAGTCGTTTCTCCTCGGACCCGATCGGTTGAAGAGTTGAGTGCGAATACCAGTCTCTCTGCATACGCATCCCAGTCACGTTGGTCCGGATCGGCCACATACATCTTAATCGCCCTTGTTATTGTCTGCACCATGCGTTCAGCCGATCCGTTCACTTGCGGACGATATGCCATCGTCGAACTCTGTTTCTGGCCTAGCATGTTATTGAACGATCGGAACACCTCAGCCATAAAACCGGGTTCCCGATCGTGTCTAATAACTTCGCTGGCGCCGAACCTTCTGAACACACATTCCTCGTAACCCTGGGTGATCTGCTCCGCAGATCGGGATGCACTAGCCTTTGCGATCACCAGACCAGTGAATAGGTCGATCCACATCAGCAGCTCAGTGTTGCCGCGCGTCGATATGGGCAGCGACGGTATGTGATCCATTGCTATCACCTGGAAAGGGTAAGTAGCCTCGATATTTCCGGGCGATCGGCCCTTGATTATCGGTCTGCCCTTTCCGGTCTCGCAATCTGTGCAACAGCCCACATATTTCTACACGCTCCGAAAAAGTCCTCTCCAGTGAAAGTGAGCCCTGATCTTGTAGTATGTCCTGCCTATGCCATGATGTCCCCCTTCTAGACTCACATGGTAGTGATGAAGGACATCCGGCTGTAGCAACTCAGGGATCACCAATTTCGCTAGTCGATCTCGATAGGCACTGTCTTGATCAACATCACGGCAGTAATACAGCAATCCATTGTCGTCCACATCGTAACTTTCCGCGATCTTGGTACACTCTTTCGCTTTATGATTCGTTAACTTGGACAGTTCACCGCGCAGATAGGCCTTCAAGTTGACGATCCACTCTTCTTCGTCCTGCGCCTTGAGAATCCGTTCCGCCCTTCGCTGTTGTACAACGTACTCTCTCAGCCTTTCCTTTGGGAACGATCGGCGAGACTTCTGAGTTCGCGATCTAGTCGCCGCCATCACATGTACCTGATCAGGGCTTTCCTTGGGCTTGATCAACTCCGGGAGCCTGTTTATGGTTATAAGTTCATGTAGAACTGTGGTGAAGTGTATCACCAATTTGATCAATTTTGGTCCAGGCAGCTGGTCGAATTTCGGATTGGTATAAACAGAGGGGGCTTTTTAGCCTATCAGATTCAAGGAGTGTCAAGAACGCAAATTTTTGGTGAGTCACCTGACATTGGGTATTTTACATATTTCATGTGGGTACATATTGGGACCGTAGGGAGGTAGTATTAGTTAGAGTTGTGAATTTGCCTAAAAGAGAAGAAGTCGTTTGGAATCTTTTGGTTTTGCCTTCGGGATAACACCTCAACAGGAGGTCGTTTAAACCTTTGCTATGTGCATCAGTCGCCTCCGCCCGCCGCGGAGTGTTTGGGAGCAGAGGGTCGAGTAATCCCCTATAGCTCATTATACCCGGTCTGGACGCGCCACACGCGCATTTGGCCAGCCGGAAGTCCCTCGACGGGAGAACGCATGGGTCGACTTCCTCAAGTTTAAGTCAAGTACGTTTGGAACGTGCTATTCACTGGATTGGTATTTACGTGGAGATATCGTTTGTGGAGTTTCACGGGCGTATTGGGTCTTCACGTGGACATATTGGCTCACTGTAACATTGGTTGGAGTTTAGACCGGTTTCGGTCTTCTCTCATATTGGTCAGGGGCTAGACCGGTTGATTGGTCTACCATCTATTATTTCGTATTGGTCAGGTCTAGATCGTTTGGACGATCGACCTATTGGAATTTTTCTTTTGGAAGTGTTTCTGGTCTGTACGTACCTGGGGTGAAGAGTTCCGCCCTAGGTACACCTAGCCAGCACGGTCTCATATTCAAGACCAAATCAGATCAATCTGCGATCCCGATCCACCGAGTGTGTAACTAGCCCATTCCATCGGATACACAAGGTGAGATGAACTTAAGTGAATCGGACCAAGTGTGTTTGGATGATGACCCGTCGTCTGCCAGCAGCGGACGATCGGACCAGATTTCGAGTGGAGGTCCGCGGGGTACACCCCGTAAGTTGGAAGGCTGGGCACGATGGTGGTGGTCAGGTTGTCGATACAAATGTATTCGATTTCGAACTTGACTCCACCACAATGGTGCGCGTGTCCGGATCACTTGGTGATCGTGGATATCACCGCGAGGTGTCATCAAAGATTGAATTTGAAGATTTGAATTTGGAATCGTTCTGGAGAGGGCGTAAAGAAAGGCTATCACCTTACGTCTTAGTTCTCGATAAAGATGGCGATGTCTGGTCTGGCCTGGTGGAGGACCAGATCGGTATTAATAATTTTTTTCCTCCCCAAAAGGCTCCCACCGGAACCGATCGGGACTATAGCAAGTCATGCTATATTCCCGGAAAGGATCAGGACCTTGGTCCTGAAACTATGTATATGCATAAAAAAGTTGATGGAAAATCAAAAGACGAAAAATACTTGGAAGCTGATCAGAACGATCAGACCAACCTCCCCAAGGTCCCCAAGATTCCCAAGAAAGGGTTGGGAATGTCGGCCGACGAAGACGACCTTGAAGAAAAGTCGCAAGTCGGAGATGGAGGCATCACTGAAGAAGACCTAAACAAGATGTACTACATTTTTGAGCTGAAACGATTTTTTCGTTTTGACGTGGTCTTTCGGGTGTTGAACCTCCAGATCCCCGACCGTCTTCTCGGTCCCACTACCGAGCCGGTCCAGAGTGATCGCCCATTACTGTTGGTGAAAAACTTGGTGGCGATGTTGGCGGAGGTTGGCATTAAAATGCAGAACCCCGCCGATGTCTAAAAACTATTTGAATTTGAGACTTGGAGGCTGAAATCGTCGATGTCGACCTTCCACGACCTATTGGTCCCACTGGTGGGGGCGGTTCGCCGCCCAACTCCCACCGCAGCAGTGAAGGTCGCTGAAGCCTCCACAGCTCTTGTCGACACTGGTTCTGATGACGAATCGGTTTATCAGTCTCCACCGGCCTCTAACAGCTCATCAGAGTTGGAGACCGGTGTCGAGCGGATGACCATGGGGGTGGACCATGCCCAGCCTGAACAAAAAAGGGACATGCGGCAGCAAAGGGCTGCTTGCCAGTCGGGGCTCCAGCAGCCCCCACAGGCCTCCGCTCCGCAAAAGGAGGGTATCAACACGTTGCCATGACTCCAGCTAATGTCCAAGCCATGTTTGAGACGATGATGGAACGTTTCATGGAAGAACGGGTTAGACCACCTATGTGCCCACATGTCCAATACCGGTCTACCCGTCAAAGTGTCAATGTTTGCCGGGATGTGGATATGGAATCGGTAACATCTATGGACAAGCCCACTCGAAGTGATAAGCAAGTCGGCAAAGGGAAGCGTAAGCCGCAACCGGCTAGACCGCGTAGACCAAGCAAGACAAGTGAGTGTGACATGGAGTTGGTCGGCGGTCTTGACGACCACTGTGGGTCAGACGGTACGGGCGCTGGCAAGCCACGCAAGGCTAACCTATCCTCCACTATTGCCTACAACTTAGGATCTGCTGCGATTCCGCGCATACGTATGGCCGCGACGACCGACCTCAAGGACTTCACTGGCAAAGATGCTGATGAAGACCAGGCCCGGTCTTGGTTCGGTCGGGTCAAGTCTGCGTTCCTGCGAGACCAGACCCCGAAAAGTGAAAAGTGTCTGATCTTCCGGGATTTGTTGAAAGGACCGTCTGCCAACTGGATCCAACTGTTAGGTCGGGATGCCCGGTCTGACTGGGACCAGCTATGTGCAGAGTTTGAAGGGCAATATTGTAACTCCGGATTTTCGAGTGCCCGCAAGTATCACCATATGCAGAAGCGGAGCGACGAGACACCGATCGAGTATTTGCATTGGTTGGACGTGGCTGCACTTCGTGCCGGAATAACAATTAAAGAAAATAACCCGCCGAACGGTGCTGCTCTGGAACATGTGGGTCACTACATTAGTACCCTGGACGATCAAGAACTGGCGGAACAGCTTACTCTGCTGCGTCTTAGGGACGCGGGTGAAGTTGAACAGACTCTACGGACGCTACAGCAGTCGTGTAGCATGCGGGCGAAGAGTGCTGGTGGATCAGGTCGCTACCGATTCAAGACCCAGACCCAGACCGATACGGTCAAGAGGCCCTGGACCAGACCGACCCGAGCGGTCAAGGCGATCGTAGCCGAAGACAGCACGGGATCGGAAGGGGAAAGTGGAAGTCAATCCAGCCAGGAGTCGTCGGATGAAGACCAGTATCGTTACGTCTATGTTGCGGGACCTGCACCGAAGACCAGGTCGAAGTCCGACCAGGTAGACGGGAAGGGAAGGAACGGAAACAAGTCCGATCCGGACCGACCTCGTCAGAAGTGCTCCCACTGTGGGTCGAGCAAACATGATGGTTCAAACTGCTGGAAGAACCACGACTAAGGACGCTAAATGATTGAGTAATGAAGGCATTGAAGGACCACCCCAACCACGAGCTATTGCACGTGAAACGGGACTGGAACAGAAGCGCCGACTACCTCGCGACCAAGGCCATGCAAGACCAGACCGGGGCTACGATCACCGAGAAGGCCGTTCTGGATGAATTAGTGAATATAAACAGGCTCCCAGAGGTGGTCGGACCCAAGAACGCCCCAGTCCAGGTGCATGTGATGGTCGCGACTAGATCGAAATCTCAGAAGTCTCGACGACCGTTCCCGAAGGAAAGTTTGAACGAATATGCAGTGCAACAGTTAAGGATGGAACGTATCCTCAAGGCGCAGGACGAAGAAGAATGGATTATGAACCTGAAGACCTACCTGCGTGGTGAACTGTCCAAGTTGACGAACGATCAAGCGAAAGAGTGCATCAAGATCGCGGATAGCTACGAAGTGGATGATAATGGAATATTGTATTACTGCCGCGTTGCCGACCAAGGCAGTGCAGACCGGGACCGATTGGCGAAATTAGTGATCCCCGAGTTGGTGCAGCCGGATGTCCTTCATCACTATCACGTGAGTCTAGAAGAGGGACATCAGGGTATAGAAAGGACCTATCACAAGATCAGGTCCCACTTCCACTGGAGAGGTCTTTTCCGCAGTGTGCAGAAATATGTGAGCTGTTGCACTGATTGCGAGACCGGAAAGGGTAGACCGGTAATCAAGGGGCGATCGCCCGGAAATATCGAAGCTACCTACCCTTTCCAGGTCAAAGCGATGGACCACATACCGTCACTGCCTAGATCGACGCGCGGCAACACTGAGCTGCTGATCTGTGTAGACCTGTTCACTGGTCTAGTTATTGCGAAGGCAAGTGCATCTCGGTCTGCGGAGCAGATCGCCCAGAGCTACGAAGAATGTGTGTCCCGAAGATTTGGCGCCAGCGAGGTCATCAGGCTCGATCTGGAACCCGGTTTTATGGCCGAGGTGTTCCGGTCGTTCAATAACATGCTGTGCCAGAAACAGAGTGCGACGATGGCATATCGTCCGCAAGCAAATGGATCGGCGGAACGCATGGTGCAGACCATAACGAGGGCGATCAAGATGTACGTTGCTGACCCAGACCAGCGAGATTGGGACGAGTATGCAGAAAGGCTGGTGTTTGCACTCAACTCGTCGACCGATCGGGTCCGAGGAGAAACGCCTTTTTATCTGACATATGGATGGGACCCTCGGTCGACACCGGAAGCTGCGATACCTATCGGTTGCACCCGTACCCGCGATCGCGATGCTAGACGCTGGCGCATGCAGGTCCAGAAACTACCAGCATGCAAAAGAAGTCGTCAACGAAAAGCTGCGTCAGACCACACAAGACCGGGCAGACCGGACCAATGACCAGGTCCGACCCCACGGTATAGAACCAGGGGCGAGGGTATGGCTATACCTAGACCGAGTGAAAGAGGGCTATGCGAAGAAGATGGACCACATGTGGCACGGCCCTTTCCATGTTGCCGAGCTGATCGGTGAGCATGCTGCACGTCTAGTAACGACTGGTACAGATTACAAGGTCTTCCCGATCGGGCATGTGTCCAAGTTGAAGCTGGTCCGAGAATTTCCGGATCGACCCAAAACTACCTGTCTGGTAGAAGAAGAAAAAAGATTTGATTTCGATGAAGCGTTACTACCGGAGGACAGTTGGGAACGACCATTAGAGGAAGACGAGTTTGAAGTGGAGAAGGTCTTAGATGTTCGGTCGACCAAGAAGACCAGGTTCGGTCGGACTCACCGAGAGTACCTGGCCCGATGGAAGGACCATGATGAATCAACTTGGGTCGACGAGCTCGACTTGAATTGTGGGTCTCTTCTAAGAGAGTTCGAACGAGAACGAGTCAGTCGTAATCGCTTCGCAGATGCAGACTCATGAAGACCAAGACCAAGACACGCAGTAGCATCGGTCGGTCTAGACCGGTGTGAAGATGTGGAAGGTACGGAGTTGATGTGAAATTGTGATGAACTGTGACGAATTGGAGTAGCGGAATGACGAATGTGATGACTATTTTTCGTGATGGAGGTGGAACTGTTTACGATAACGTGTTCGGTGCAACTCTGGAAAAGTGGTGAAATTAGTTCAAGTGATTTGATGATAAGATATGTGAAAAAGAAATGATGACATGTATTACGAGCTATCTGGTCGACTACCTGGGACTTCATTCATATCACCCCACAGGCGGCCGATGGTCAGCGCCGGATGGCCTGCAACTTGGTCTTGAAATTGGTTGCGCCAGGGTTCCTTCTGGTCAAGCTTGACCAAAGCATCCTTGAGGTCCGCGACCGGCTAAGGGCAATCAAGACCGGGGTACCATATGCCGTCATCGGCTAACAACCTGGTCTTCTCAACGCGACGCCTTGGCATTGGCCAGACCAGATCGGGTCCTTTGAGAGTCGGCAGTGGCCAGACCAGATCGGGTCCTTCGAGGGTCGGCAGTGGCCAGACCAGAAGGAGGAAGAGTCACGTCAACCTTCAATGCCCACGACAAAGCATGACGATATCGAACAGAAGTCCCGGGCGGAAAAGTTGGTTTGGGCGCGTCGACAGACAGTTTCGACGACCCTTTATCGATTTCACCCTCCGAGTGCGCCACTTGGTCTTCTTCTGACGTCGGTTCTTCAACTGCGACAGCGGACCGACGATGCTGGGTGGATCGGGATTGAGATAAATCGGGAAGGAGACCATCTGAGCCCACCGATCCACCCTCCGAATCCGCCCCAGGCGAGACCAATACCGACTTGGACCGAACGGCGAAACGGATCTAGGGCGCGCGATTTTTGAAGTCCTTCCTCTCCGTAACTGCATCCTTCACCGCACTTGGGAGTTGCGCCCGTATCTTGGCTAGTGATTACACCATTTCCGGCTTCTTCTCGTGCTCTAGGTCGCGCGCAAGGGCCCGCGCCCTAGCGCCTCCTTATGCGCCCTTCTTCCCATTGCGTGCGTGAATTTGGGGGGCGGAATTTCAGCCAATGAATGGAGAGAATTTCCGTCCGAATTTTGCTGGGAAATTGTACCACCTGAATGCGCCCGCGGGGGCGTGAGGGCGCATGGGATTTGGCGATGTTAAACGCATCACTTGCATCCGATTTTTGGCTCATGAGGAGCGCCTGCGTCTTGGCTTTCTTGTGGGGCGGCGCTTGATTCTACTCGCGTTCGGAGTCTCGCGCTACGCCCCGCGCCCTTGAGCCACTCGACGCGCCCGCGCGCCTCTTGGAATGGCGCCGATCTCGGTATTGATGCGGACCGGACCAGGATTCCGAGGTCCGCGGCGGAAGTGGGCGATCTCCAATTGCCATATCTATTAGCCGGGCGTGGCGGTGCAGTCCAGACGTTCCAGGCAGCAACGAAGGCGCCGATTTCGCTGACCCATATGCTGGCGTGCTGTCACCTGGAAGACTGGTCTTCTGCTCCGACCCCGATGACGATTCCGCTTGGACGGAACTTTTACGCCGACACGTCTGCGACTTGGACGGGATGGCGATCATGAACTCTGAATCGCAGGACCCTTCGCTGTAGTCCTCCCCGGACGAGATCTCTGTGTACTCGGTACGGACGGCACGAGGGCGAGAGTGCGCTTGAGTTTTGGCAGGGTTGCAGGCATCACTCACGTCCAATCTTGCGTTCACGAGAAGCGCCTGCGTCTTGGCTTGCTTATGGGGCACCGCACGCTTCCCCCCTAGTTAGGGGTCGCGCGCTATGTCCCGCGCCCTCGAGCTACCCGGCGCGTCCGCGCGCTTCTTCGATTTGTGTGCGATTTAGGGTTGCTGAATATCAGTCAATGAACGGTGTCGGTCTTGGTCCTGCTGAAAACGGTCTTGGTCTTGCACTGAGGCGACTAAGGTTGCCGACGCAGACCAATCTATGCTGGAGGAAGCAGCCGAACACGGATGCAGCAATTTCATCAAGCGCTGGCGGCACTGGTCTAGCGCCACCCGACGACGACCCGATTCCTGCGCCCAAGCGTCCGACCGGTCCTGAAAAGACTGGACCTTCCCGTTCTGGTCTTGGACCGAAACTTCGAGCTCAGGAAGGTGTCGCTCAAGATCGTCGCCTTGCATGCGCAGCGAAGTCTTGTCCAATTGATCGTCCAACTGCTGCCGGCGGATTCGGCTCCAGTCTGACACCCATCCGATGTTTGAGGTGCAGGAGAATTATGTGGGCTGTCAGACCGGGCCGACCGAACAGGTGAAGCAATGTGGGGAAACTCGGCACATGGAGTTTCTACAAGAACAAGCGTCAAGAGGAAGAATAAGAGGATCGAGTACCTCGCGCAGGTGTCGAAGATGGCTGGTCCATGGTGAAGAAGTGTGAGCGACCAAGGTCCAGTTGGTCAAGTGATGGGTGAGGTCAGACCGTTATCGTTGTGCGACACGGTCGGACTCAGGGGCGGCTGTGGTGAAGTGTACCACAAATTCGGTCACTTTTGGTCAAGGCAGCTGGTCGAATTTCGGATTGGTCTAAACAAGGGGGCTTTTTAGCCTATCAGATTCAAGGAGTGTCAAGAACGCAAGTTTTTGGTGAGTCACCTGACATTGGGTATTTTACATATTTTCATGTGGGTACATATTGGGACCGTAGGGAGGTAGTATTAGTTAGAGTTGTGAATTTGCCTAAAAGAGAAGAAGTCGTTTGGAATCTTTTGGTTTTGCCTTCGGGATAACACCTCAACAGGAGGTCGTTTAAACCTTTGCTATGTGCATCAGTCGCCTCCGCCCGCCGCGGAGTGTTTGGGAGCAGAGGGTCGAGTAATCCCCTCTAGCTCATTATACCCGGTCTGGACGCGCCACACGCGCATTTGGCCAGCCGGAAGTCCCTCGACGGGAGCACGCATTGGTCGACTTCCTCAAGTTTAAGTCAAGTACGTTTGGAACGTGCTATT
>CM047582.1:26396895-26410760 GCA_026184515.1 Peronosclerospora sorghi | reverse complement strand
GGTAGCGCCTCGCGCTTACCCCACAGGGGTCTCTACCCCTACCACTGTAGTCGTCTCAGAGGAATCCACCTCTGTCAATGGCGACTTGCCAGTCTATCCTATAAAGGCGTGGTCGGAATCATTTCCGACCTGCACAAGAGAAGAACTTCGGGTCTCTTCTCTAAGTGCCTTGCGCTTAACACAGAGGAATCCACCTCTATCACTGGCGACTCACCAGTCTCGCCTATCTCGGCGTGGGGATTAACAGCCAAATCCCCCTCGTCAAGGAACACTTCCTTGACCTAATTGGGACTGATCATCTCAGACATCCCAATCTCTGGCATCTCACACCAGAATCGCTTTTGCGATCGAGCAAAGGTGGGTTCATGACTCGCCAATGCTTCACCCGATTGCGGGTGCGTTGAGCCAATGGACTTAGACTTCCAGTCTATCCATGGCTCGTGGCGTTCCAGCCACTTCATGCCCAGAATGAGGTCATACCTCGAGTCCAAATCCAGGACTAGGCAGCGTTCTAAGCTGTAGAAGTCTGCAAACTTCAGCTTAAGGTCAATCGAGACCTTGGGTACAGAAACCTGTACGCCCATCGCAAGACGGACCGTGACAACGTCACGAGAACGTGCCTCTAGGTCCTCGACATACAGCCGAATCTTCTCCACAGAATCTCGTCTGACATAATTGTCAGACGCTCCATAGTCTATCAAAACTCTCCAAGGATTATCAAAGCCTTTCACGTCCTCAAGGACTACCAGCAAACCTGGATGTCACACCAACTCGGTGCTAGAAAGCACCTTTTCTCTCGGGGCTTTGTGCTGTCGGTGAAGCCGGTGCGTATACGCACGGTGCGGCTAGCGCACAGAGGAATACTCTTCCTTAAAGCGGTGCATACCGCTACTTAGCCTATACGCCCTTATAAAGGGCTTAGTAGGAGAGATCTCCTACTCGGGGCCAAGATTCCCGGGTTGGTTTACTAATTAGTCTTAACGGCTGTGTTCCCTTTACGGGATGTAAGTAAAGGGAGGGCTCCCTCTTACCTACGACACTCACTGCACGCGCGACCGGTCGAGGTCGCGCGACTGCACTTTAGAGTGAAATGTAAACTGAATATATTTAATATGTAATTAGCCTAAATTAATTTAAACTAATATAAACTATATGTAATACAAAGTAGAATATTCCAAATTCGTACCTAGCTAAAATGTAGTGTACACAACTGTGTACCGACACGTGGATGGCTGACACACTACCACACCAAGGGCCCCTGCCCTGATTGGTTAAAATAACCAAAGGTTCGAAACCTTTCAAACCGGTCAATACTGACCTCAACCGTAGTGTACTCATGTACACCAACACTAAATGTAACTCGAATGTAACCCCGTTACAGTCGGCCCCTACCCTGGGGTTTAACAGCACTGAGGGATCCCCCAGTAAAGATGGTCCGCACTTCCACACAGGAAGCATCTCAGCGTCCCCTGCTGGTGCAGAATTGCCTGGAGCTCCGCTTCAGAACCCAGCGAGACAGAGTCAGAGTGACTCTTAGCGGGAGGTTTCTCCTCCGCTTCGACCTGAATCAGGTCCATGGGTTCAGGACCCACCTTAGAGGAACGAAAGTTCCTCTCGGCGTTAAACGCCATCTTAAACGCCCCCCAGGGATTGAGGTCGGCATCGGAAGAGCTCAGAACGTGCTGGCCCTTCTCTCAGGCCTCCCACAAACACGGGAATGGACACGTCGTCCGAATACGCTTTCGCGTACATCCCTGCCAACAGGGTCTTAAGTTCGTGGATATATGTTTCCATGTCCTTAGTGCCCTGACGGAACCTCAGAAACGCCAGCTGATTCTGGAAAACCAGATCAGGCGTGTCATACATGTCCATAAGCTTTTGCTTAATGACTTGCCAGGTCGGGAACCGTCCATGACCGAATCCGAGCATGTAAAAGCCCATGCACGGGCTTTACCCGTAAGATGGATCAGTGCAAGTCCCACTTGCAAGTGATCTGCGATCACGTTCGCTGTGGCGAAGGCCGTTTCGACCTCTCGAATCCACACATAAAGGTTATCACCATTTTCACCGGTGAATTCCTTTATCTTAAAGGACAACGGGGGACGCACCCCCGTGGAACGACTTCCACCAAAACTTGACTCATGGGCGATGAGGGCATTGACCCTCGCCTTTACGGCCTCAAGGCCCTGCTCCACTAGGAGCTGCATGCCATCGTCACCCAGTAAGGATAACAGCCTGTTAAAGGCTTACTGCTGGACGTGGGTTAACCATTCCCAATCGTCCTGATTCATCCTTTGCAGAGGATGCCGTAGCCTACCAACACAGGTGTTGGATTGACTACAAGTGCTACCAGATCTAGCCGGTGCGTACACGCACGGTGTGGCTAGCGCACAGAGGAAGACTTTCCTAAAGCGGCGATGTGCCGCTACTTAGCCGATACGCCCTTATAAAAGGGCTTAGTAAGAGAGTACTCTCTTACTCGGGGCCAAGATTCCACTTTGGTTTACAAATTAGCACAAGCTAACGCCTTGACACAAGGCTCCCTTACTAAGGGGGTAGCATAGGGAAGGACTTCCCTTACACTACAACACTCACTGCGCGTGCGACAGGTCGAGGTCGTGCGTCCTGCAGTTTTTTGAGTGAAATGTAAACTGAATGTATATTTAATATGTAATTGGCCTAAATTAATTTAAACTAATGTAAACTATATGTAATACCAAAAAAAACTTACTAAATTCGTACCTAGACAAAATGTAGTGTACACCACCTGTGTACTAACACGTGACTGGCTGCCACGCCTCCACCAAGGGCTCCTGACCTGATTGGTTAAAATAACCAATAGGTCCAAACCTTTCGGACCGGTCAATACTGACCCCAACCGTAGTGTACTTACGTACAAACATAACTAAATGTAACCATAATGTAACCATGTTACACATTCGGCAGCGGTTCCTTCCAAATGCTCACCTAACTTGTTTTATTTCTAATATTCTGTTGTGGTGAAGTGCAAGTGAAAATTATTGACCAGTTTGTATCAGTGTATCCATTTTCAAGGCAGATCGATCGGGTTGGCTGAAAGGACAGAGTATTTTGTGCCAATCGTGTGCTTGGAGTGTTTGTACGCGGATTTGAGGTAAGGCACACGGTTTACATATATTTTACATATTGTATTTTTATTAGATATTAAATATAGCGTTCGTATTACATCGGGTTGCGTAAGTCGCCAGTGGCTTCGATCTGAGTCATTGGGAGCAGAGGGTTAAAAGGGTCCCCTCACGCTTATTATGCCCGGCCCGGCCAGAGCTTCACCGGAAGCCCCACGACAGGGAGCACTCGTTACGTTCACTCAAAACTAAAGTTCGGCCACGCTCAAGGGAGGCGTGTTATTTTGGCTGGGTTACCCATCGCGATCTGCGGTCAAGTCCCGAATTGGCTGGATTACTCATCGCGATCTTCGGTCAAGTGCCAGAAACTTCTATAGGTTGGATTACTCATTGCTCTGCAATCAAGTGCCAGGATTTACTATTGGCTGGATTAATCACTTCCACGGGCGCTCAAGTGCCAGATTTAATTGCATTCGGAGTGAAGATTTCCGCTTCGTTTGCTGATCGGCTATTTTGGATAATCTTTCGTTGGAATTTTGGATCAGTACCCCAGATGTGGTACATCCGTATCGATCTTCTCTAAAGTCTCCACCAAGAACAGTCCACCGAGTGTGTAGCCACCCATACCAATGAGTTTACAAGGTGAGACACGAGACGAATCGGACTCGGCGTCCTGCAATGCCGATCGGTCACCCGATCGGCACCCAGGCAAAGGTCCACGGAGTACCCCCTCAGTTAGTTGGTCGGCTGGGCACGGATGGTTCAGTTCCGGACACTTCGGTGTTCGATTTTGAACTGTTCTCCACCACACTGTCCAGGTAAAACCAGGTGCAATTCAGCAATATATATATGCTTCCATGAGTAGTATATGCCCACTTTTTAAAGCCACTGTCTACCTCAACACCCGAAAACTGTTCGATGCACAACTTTAGTATCTTCGTGCACCCGGCCTGTCCAAAACGTGGTAACCGTACGTTTTTGGCCGGTATATTGGCTCCACATAAATTAGGGACAGCACCTTGGGCTTCCAGCGATTGCCTGGCAACTTTCCACGTTCCGCCCCGCCTTTCTCTATTCCACAGTCTTCACTCAAATCGTTTAAGGTCATTTGCTTGCCGAACGGACGATAGTTTTCAATGTTTCCCGGAAGATGGTGTTCCGGACTAGAGCGCTGTGTTGGTGACCGAAATTCGCCCTTGATCTTTACCAACAGACTCAAGCCGTGTATGGACTTCATTTAAGCTCTCAAGAATAGCCTTTAGAACCACACCCTAGTCCGTTGCATTGTCATCACTCTGTTTTTCCATCGATCCATCCATTCGTAATACACGAAAAAACAATCAGAATAAAAAACGTAACAAGTAACCCTCCAAAAATGAGGGGACATCCATTCGTGACAAAAATCGAGAATCTCCACTCGAAAAAACCACACAGTTACCAAAAAACACCTCTTGATGCCCTTCTTTCCGTGGTTCAATAACCTGTAGAAAAATCTAGTCTGCGTAGTCGTATATTACCTGATCTGGAAGTTTTTATCCCGTAGAAAGGGGCGCTTCGTTCGCTAAAAAACGAAAGTGTATTACATAAAATTAACGTTAAAAATTCATAAGCTCTTACAAAATTTAATCTTCAACTTCTGACTTGTTGCATTAGGGGGGTCAATCTTAAAGATCATGAAACCAAAATCAGGCTGATCTCAGCCGACACGTGTGGCTGATTTCGCCAATCCCGAATGAGCAAGTCCTGGGGTTGCTGATGCCAATTTCCAAATCAGCCAGAAGAGTTTAAGATTGCCCCCTATTTATATTCAATGCAGTTTCATCGATTGAAATTTTATTTTCACCCAACTACAACATAACATCAAGTCTTGCCCTTGTTTTTTCGACGAAGCTTTGCACCGTCGACGAATTTCTCTTGAGAAATTAAGCATTTTTCTGCGGGGGCATTTCCTGGTTGAGAATTTCATTCTCGTTGCAAGACTAAAGTCTTTTGTTTTTTGTCCCTGTTGGAAGTTGTCGTTGTCCATGCTTGCGCAGGAAGACGAAAGCTTGAGTCGTAAATGCTAGATAATATCTACAAATATAACGAAAGTAACTAAAGTCAATATCTACACGACCAAATGTCCGTTCGCAGTGCAAATTACAGACGTAGACAGTTCGTAACGAGACGAAGAAAATAACCAAACCAGGGACTAAATCAATGGAATGTTTTTGAGAAGTTTTTAGCTATCCTGACATTAAATATGTCGCAGATGTTGAAGTTATAAAAGTGTAATAATAATACGTATTCTACCAGATGTTGAAGTTGTGGTAAACTTCCATCTGTCGTGTGTTACACACTACTTGTCAGTGCCCGAAAAACATATGTACTCAGATGACAAACTCAGGGCAGATTACTAATAAGTGCGATATGAATATTGCTAAAAGTAATAAAAGTATCAATCATACCCGGCTTTCATAAAAACCGGTATTATTAATACTTTAACAGTCCCAAAACTATTGCGCAGTAGCAATAGTCTCTTACATAGGTTAGTTTTACTAGGTACTTTCTCGATCTTTTTGTTAATTTCTTAATTCCTCTTGGTCGAATTTTGCGTACTCAGTGTTTCCTCATAATTTTAGTCGCCGGCGGGATTGCTGGGATCATTACTGTGAACAATTAAATTTTCCATCTAGAGACTCTTGCAACAATCGTGTCCACTTGGAGTCTGTACGAAATATTACCTCGTCTTGTCTGTAGAGGCTAGAGCACTTAGACTCCTGTAATCGCAGTACATTTCTTCAGCCGATCACCAGCGAGTTCCTCGATGTTACTTAATGGTAAAGCAGCCATGTGAACGAGAGCTGCTTGCATCGAGGCTACCTGTCGATTTTTGTTGCCACCCTCCAGTAGCCGAGCTACATCGGCTGGCCGCGTTATGGCATCTTCCACATAAATGCCCATGTCAGCGTGTAACGGATCTTGAGAATCTTTTCGGACGGGTTGAGCAGATCTTAGACCACTTCGTTATAATCTCCAAGAACGACACCATCACGAGATAATCAGTCGCTCCTGGATACCAAATTTAAACACATATTAATGTAGCGTGAAAGTTTGATTGTTGAAATCAATAGATTGTTGACTTGTTAACTATTGCAAGATTTCTGGTCACACTTTAGCATCGTCCTCAACAACAAGCAACATCTACTTGGATTTGGGGGTGACTTTCGAGTTTCCACTATGTTCATCTGCCGTAGCTTCAGGTTTCTTTGCTGCTGGATTAGCGCTCAAGAATGCACCACCGAAAGGCAAAAGCGGTACAATCTTTTCATAGAATTGCCAACGCACGCGGTCCACAAAGCCTTCCACGGAATCCAAGGCTGGCCGTACGTCGAGATAAACACTCAAGGGACGGTCAGCTTCGGGTTGCCCAGAATAAAAATCAATCACATAGCGCACTTCTTTGCGATCTCGATCTACGATCCAATCATGTCGATCAAATGGCAACACAGACCAACCCAACATGTTCATTATCCTAGCTTTAGGGCTATACTCGGTTGGTTTTCCCATGAACCTTTTCAGCCTGACCGGTTCGTTTGCTCTAAACTCGATACAAAAAGACATCAACAATCATCATAAGGAGCGCTCAGCTTCTACAATAAACGCAAAAGAAACTCTTAAACTGTCAGCTTACGAATGAAAACTTTCCCATTTGAGCACTTCTTGCCAACTTTTCTCGTTCACGGCATTGTGAATAGCTACAATCGTCTTCATTTGTTCTGCATTCGGTGCCCAACCTTTGCGTTTCATGGCTTGAAAGTACATTGCTTCACTCGGATACTCCCATTTATCTGCATTAGTCCCTGATTGATGTTCAGGCGTAAAATCTCCTTTAGGTATGGAGGATACAGCACGAGCCTGTGATAGTCGCACGGGTCCTGTCGACCCCCGCACTGTAAAACCTGATGCGTGATTAGCTACACGCATCATCTCGGCAGCTAGCCCAGACTCCACACCATCATTGGGACACGTAGCGCTACTACTGCCTGTTCTCTTGGTGTCGTCTTTGGGACATCCCTTGACTGGCGTCTTGTGTGGGTGCGGACACGCTGCAGCTGCGGAATTCACATCTGCCGTCATGATTGATTTAAAAGGAGCCAACCTATTATAGGTATATGTGTTAGGAAAGGGGAAACCCTGCTCAGAAATTTTAGGTTAATGATCGGGACACTTCCATTTTTTATGCCGACACTTTATAAACCCTAGTTTTAAATTTCGGGAACTTACAAATCAGGTAGTGATTTTAAAAATAATTACAGATAGGGGAGTGATTCAAAAATATTTACAAATTAGGGAGTGATGTCACTGCAAATTTGCGGGGTCAGCGTATACTGACCCCCCCATTTCCGTAAACTGACCCCCCCCGGTGAATAGCCATGAGATTTTATACAAAATTCAACAGTTAAAGTAACCGTCACACCCATGATCGGGGGGCTCTAACTGGCATCCTTCCATGCAGACTTGTACACGTGAATGCCGACTCATGGGTCATGGGCGCGTTCTTTGCTTCAAACGTGCTTTTGTGAAGACGTTTCCGCTGTGCCTGGCACTCTTCATCGTGCCAGGGGTGGTCATCCACTTTAGACGCTAATTGCGTGCTCCATTTCACAGTATTGCATGCTCGAAGATAAATGCGACGCGATCCAACTGCTTTTTGGCGTCATTCACGTCGCTCTATTTGTCTCTTGTGTGCTTAAACCGTCGCGTCGTGAGTAAGGATCATCGCTTCATTTTCTATTTAGCCGGACTTCTAGCTTCGACGACCATTCTTATGGAACCAAAAGGCCGACGCTCTGGTTTGTGTAAAGCGTGTGGTTGTTTCCACGTGCTTACTTGTTGCTGACCCAACTGCGCTGTTTAATGCAATTAGAGCTGGCATTGTACACATTGCCACGTGCGTTAGATAGTTTGGCGATAATTTTGCACGATCGCGGATTACGCTCAGGCTGGAAATACGGTGAAGTGGCTGCCTTCGCACTCTCCATGTTACCAGTGCGTAAACGCACGGTGCGGCTAGCGCACAGAGGAAGACTTTCCTTAAGCGGCGATACGCCGCTACTTAGCTGATACGCTCTGATCTAAGGGCTTAGTTTGAGATTTCTCTCTCGCTCGGGGCCAAGATTCCCTTAGTTTGCTGTTAGCGTACGCTAACGCCTTAGTCTAAGGCTTCCCTTAGTAGGGAGTAGCTAGGGGAGGTGCTCCCCTTCTACGACACTCACTCCACGCTCGACCGTTACGGGTCGTGCGTCTATCAGGATATAGTGTAGATTGTAAACTGATTTATTTAATATATAATTAGCCTAAATTAATAAACTAATGTAAACTATATGAAATACTAGGTAGAACTTACTTAACCCGCACCTAGCCGAAAATGTAATGTACACCGCCTGTGTACCAACACGTGGCAGACTGCCACGCCTTCACCAAGGGCTCCCTCCCTGATTGGCTAAAACAACCAATAGGTCCGAACCTTACGGACCGGTCAATACTTGACCTTAACCGTTGTATATTTACGTACACCAACGTAACTAAATGTAACCCCGTTACACTCCATGTCCATCATCATGTAATGTTACGAGGTAAGATTAAGATGCTCACATGTATGAAAAAATACGCGACTAATACGCTGTTGAACTCACAGCATGAGAAGGACTCGATGAGCCCCTTCCTGTTCAAAACTATGAAGCGCTTCTTGCAAACTTCGATGGACAAGAAGCAATTGTATTTGGCATCCTTAGAGAAGAAAGAGAGGCGCCAATCGATGTCGACGGCGCATCCACAGATAGCTTGATACGTCTCTTACCTTAATTTCTCTCGAGGAAGATGTTGAACTTTTTTTCTTGTCGTAATGAAACAGTGTGATCGGGACCTGAAAACCAGTCGAAAGAATAGAGCGGAAAACGTGATAGTGGCAACTTAGGGAACAGAGCGGGATTGAATCATCAACAGTAGAAAAAGTCGCGCGTGATAACTACGGCAGTGTACGGCTGAGGTACCACCCAAGAAGTAGAATACATTTACACCGTGAACACATCTTCATAACAAAAAGCTCAGTCTAACTGTAACTGTTGAATCTTGTATAAAATCTCATAGTTATGCACCAAGGGGGTCAGTTTACGGAAATGGGGGGATCAGTATACGCTGACCCCGCAAATTTGCAGTGACATCACTCCCTAATTTGTAAATATTTTTGAATCACTCCCCTATTTGTAATTATTTTCAAAATCACTCCCTTATTTGTAAATATTTTTAAATCACTCCCCTATCTGTAATTATTTTCAAAATCACTCCCTTATTTGTAAATTCCCGTTTAAATTTTAATAAGCATCGTTATTAATGAATCACTATTTATTTTCAAGTAAGTGCGTTGTGTCCAGGTTTTCCGCAGGTGCCACATTTTCGTGTCCCTTTTTGAAACTGATTTTCAGCATACGAAGGGTCGCGAGTTGTTGCTTTGGTTACCTTATTCAATGCCCCCTTCGGACGACTTTTTGTTGCGTTTATGATTGAATCTTTTAAGATGTTTTCATTTTCTCCCATTAGGACTTTCGTAACTTGCTCAACAACCGCAGCTTGGGTTTGTGGCTGCCAATTTTTGTAGACTTCGTAGAGCTAATTCCATTGCATATCATATTCTGAGTGTTTCGGTTGTCAACGCCACAACATCCTTTAAATGCCACTGGTAATGAACATCGCTCAGCTTTACCACAAGCCCATCCGCCATCATCTCCTGAAGTTTGTGAACACATGGAACCCTAGTGGTTCGACTGAAAGAATCACTGAATTCCTGTAACGTGACGCTGTTTACACAGTTTCCGATAACACGGCACACACGCTTGCGCTGTAGAGGAAGACTTTGCAGTGTCCCGACTTGGAAGGACGAAGAGGGAGGAAAAGAGTAAGAAGGAGATTTGAGCAGAAGACGGCAAATTTGCAACTGAATTGAAATGAGCTTACGGTACCTGAAACCTCTCCCTAGAGTCCTATGGGGTTATATGCAATCTCCTACAAATGAAGAATAAACCTTTGGTTGAATCAGGTTGAACTTGAAGCTGAGCGTGAAGAATATTCTCACGAACTTGAACTTCAAGGAGAAGCTTGAACTTGAACTAGAGATTCTTCTCCGAAGAATCTTCTGTGTACGGGGCGTTGTGATTGGCTGACATCAACAACATTGTACCCACAGTGACACGTCGCCTTCGTCAACAAATAGATTCCCAGCAGGAACCATCACCGTGGGAAAAGACATATCGTAGGAAGATAACAGTCGAGAAGGTTCGAGAACATTCCGTGCGGAAGTAATCAATGATTTCTCCGTGAGTGTCGATGTGTAGACATGGATCATGTCTGTGACACCTGGCGATCCAAAACAATTAGTGGGAATCACTAATCCGTAATTGGACATCGCCATGTAATGGCACTATTGCATAGGCCCATTACATCATCCCCCCTTAAAGTAGCGATCACTCGCTCTTCTTTGGGTTGGCTTCGGCTCAATTTGCGATTCGTGATGAAGCGCTCAACTGACCAAACCTCTCATGAAAAACCCGCTGAGCGATAGCACCAGCGTCGATCTCCAGAACTCTACGATGTGACTCTCTTCCGCCATCGGGTGGGAGACACTAAGTTCTACAAGGAACAGTTATTCCGTTGGCGTCGGATCAAAAATCGTGATGATCCGGACCAACCCTTCGCAGCGAAAGTGGACTCATGGCGATCGTTTGATCGCCTTGAGAACGAGGGCAAGATGGAGCGCTTGCTCAGCAAGACTTCAAGTCACGACAAGGAAGTCCATGGTCTTCGTCGCGGGAGCGTCTCTCGCGACGCTACAAGCTTGCCTCGTAGCTGCGAACCACGTCGGGAACATCAGACTCAAGAGCCTGCTTCTATTCCCACGTGCGGTAGATAGCCGCGCCACCGAACCCGATAGAATCGTTGATGAGTCAACCGCTTCTTCCCGCAAGTCTGTCGGTCCTCGTGACCAACAATCAACTCCACAATCCATCGACGCTCTCCCCGATGATCAATCAGAGGAGGTGGGGCTGGACGCGAAAACGATCGATCAGCTCTGGAAGTGGAAGAGTGCTCATCGCGTTCGTATTGAGGCGCTGGAAGTTCGCCACGCGGTTCTTCAAGACCGGTGCGAAAGCCTCTATGACCAGCTGAAGAGTCAGGAGTCAAGGATTAACTTGCTGACCGATGATCAAACCCAGTTGTCGGCAATGGAGTCTCGAATCGATCATCGGTTCGATCAAGTTCATGATGAGCTCGTGCGACTCCAGAAGGCTAGAATGTAACAGGGTTACATTCGGGTTACATTTAGTAGGTGGTGTACTTGAGTAAACTACGGTTGGGGTCAGTATTGACCGGTCCGAAAGGTTTTGAACCACTGGTTATTTTAACCAATCAGGGCAGGAGCCCTTCGTGATGGCGTGGCAGCCAGCCACGTGTTGGTACACAGGTGGTGTACACTACATTTTAGATAGGTACGAATTTAGTAAGTTCCACTTAGTATTACATATAGTTTACATTTCACTCAACCGACACCAGACGCTCGACCTCGACCGGTCGCGCGTGTAGTGAGTGCAGTAGCGTAAGGAGAGTTCTCCCCTTATCTACCCCCTTAGTAAGGGAGCCTTGTGTTAAGGCATTAGCGAAAGCTAATAGTAAACCAAAGTGGGAATCTTCGCCCCGAGTAAGAGAGTTCTCTCTTACTAAGCCCTTTTATAAGGGCGTATCGGCTAAGTAGCGGCGGACGCCGCTTAAAGGAAAGTCTTCCTCTGTGCGCTAGCCGCACCGTGCGTGTACGCACCTGGATACATCTGGTAGCACTTGTAGTCAATCCAACACCTGTGTTGGTAGGCTACGGCATCCTCTGCAAGGGATGAATCAGGACGATTGGGATAGGTTAACCCTCGTCCAGCAGGAAGCCTTTAACAGGCTGTTATCCTTAATGGGTGACGAGGGCATGCAGCTCCTAGTGGAGCAGGGCCTTAAGGCCGTGAAGACAAGGGTAAATGCCCTCATCTCCCATGAGGCGAGTTTAGGTGGAAGTCGTTCCACGGGGGTGCGTCCCCCATTATCCTTTAAGATAAAGGAGTTCACCGGTGAAAAGGGTGAAAACCTTTTTGTGTGGATGCGGGAGGTCGAAACGGCCTTCGCCACAGCGAATGTGATCGCTGATCACTTGCAAGTGGGACTTGCACTGACCCATATTACGAGCAAAGCCCGTACATGGTCGTTTTTACGTGTCCGGATTCGGTCACGAGTGTGTTTCCAACCTGGGAAGTCCTTAAGCAAAAGGTTATGGACATGTACGCAACGCCTGATCTGGTTTTCCAGAATCAACTGGCGTTTCTGAGGTGCCGTCAGGGCACTAGAGACTTGGAGACATATGTCCAAGAACTGAAGACCCTGTTGGCAGGGATGTACGCGAAAGCGTATTCGTACGATGTGTCCATCCCCGTCTTCATGGGAGGTCTGCAAGAAGGGCCAGCACGTTCGGAACTGTTCCGATGCCGACCCCATTCCCTGAGGGAGGCGTTTAAGATGGCGTTCAACGCCGAGAGGAACTTTCGTTCCTCTAAGGTGGGTCCTGAACCCATGGACCTGAGTCAGGTCGAAGAGGAGGAGAAACCTTCCGCTAAGAGTCACTCTGACTAACCTCGCAGGGCTCCGAAGCGGAGCTCCTTGCAATGTTGCAGCGGCCGCTGAGATGCTTCCTGTGTGGGAGCACGGATCATCTGCGGAACAGATGTCCGCGGAACCCCCAGCGAGATATTCGCTACAAGGGACCAAGGTTTGGGAAACAGCCCTTGCCCAAGTCGTCGGGAAACGACGGCTCCCAGTAGGTGCGTGGCGCCCTACTGGGGGACCCCTCAGTGCTGTTAAGCCCCAAGGTAGGGGACGACAGAACAAAGCCCCGAGGGAAACGGTGCTTTTTAGCACCGAGTTGATGTGACAGCCGGGTTTGCTGGTAGTCCTTGCGGACGTGAAAGGCTTTGATAAGCCTTGGAGAGTCTTGATAGACTCTGGAGCGTCTGACAATTATGTCAGACGAGCTTCTGTGGATAAGAGTCGGCTGTATGCCGAGGCCCTAGAGGCACGTTCTCGTGACGTTATCACGGTCCGTCTAGCGACGGGCGTACAGGTCTCTGTACCCAAGGTCTCGATTGACCTTAAGCTGAAGTTTGCAGACTTCGATAGCTTAGAACGCTGCCTAGTCCTGTTTTCGGACTCGAGGTATGACCTCATTCTGGGCATGAAGTGGCTGGAACGCCACGAGCCATGGATAGACTGGAAGTCTAAGTCCATTGGCTCAACGCACCCGCGATCGGGTGAAGCATTGGCGAGTCATGAACCCACCTTTGCTCGATCGCAAAAGCGATTCTGGCGTGAGATGCAAGAGATTGGGATGTCTGAGATGATCAGTCCCAATTAGGTCAAGGAAGTGTTCCTTGACGAGGGGGATTTGGCGGTTAATCCCCACGCCGAGATAGGCGAGACTGGTGAGTCGCCAGTGATAGAGGTGGATTCCTCTGTGTTAAGCGCGAGGCGCTTAGAGAAGAGACCCGAAGTTCTTCTCTTCTGCAGGTAGGAAATGATTCCGACCACGCCTTTATAGGATAGACTGGCAAGTCGCCATTGACAGAGGTGGATTCCTCTGAGACGACTCCAGTGGTAGGGGTAGAGACCCCTGTGGGGTAAGCGCGAGGCGCTACC
>CM047582.1:26313525-26396795 GCA_026184515.1 Peronosclerospora sorghi | reverse complement strand
GTTACCACCGGATCGGGGAGTCCGACATGAAATTGATTTGGTTCCTGTAACCAAATACTGCGTCACCAGGCAGTGGCCTCTCCCCAAGGAACAATGCGACTTTATCGACGCATTCTTCAAGGGGAAAGAAGAGGCAGGGATGGTGCGGGAAAGCAAGTCTCCCCACTAATCTCCCACCTTTTCTGTTCGTAAACCGAACGGAAAGTGGCGCATTGTGCATGCGTACAACAAGCTGAATGCAGCTACTGTACCCATGCAGACTCCGATTCCTCGGAAGGATGTCCTCCAGAACAATATGGCGGGCTGTACTGTATACAGTGCCTTAGATCTGGTGGACGGGTATTATCAGGTGCTCATGCGAGCATCCGATATTCCGCTTACAGCGGTCATCACGCCTAGTGGAATGCTGTGGGAGTGGCTAGTTATGCCACAGGGGTTTTAAACTAGGACGCTCGCCAGGTTGGAATATGGTACGAGACGAGCGTTCTGGTGTGTGTATTTTTGCATATGTGGATAAGAAGCGGGTTGATCAAGCAGAAGAGAAAGATAATGAAAAATGTGATCAGCCTGATTTACCACGTTTGGCTAATTTCCGTATTGATGAGTTTTCTCGGTCTCCGGTGATCATGAAAGTTGATTTGCTTTCGGGTGAATCACGTGGATATTGGAAATACGACTCGCCAAAAAGGTGGTTTAAACAATCCAAGGCGAGAGGCAAAATCAATAACGAACGTGCCACGTTACTTTTCTGAAGCCGAGGTGTCGATCGTCGACTCAACCTTTGCTCGTAAGATGGGTTGGCAGATTGACACGAGTCAAATACAAGAATGTGTTGGCATTGGAGAAAGTGCGTACCTCACAGAAGGACGCACTAAGATTAAAGTGACGTTAGCGGGTTCTTTGGTCTATTATTTCCATGCATGGGTGGGGAAGCTCGCTGGTCAAGACGTTATATTAGGTATGGATTTTATGATCCATGCTGGTGTCAGATTGGACATCGCCCACGGTGCATTAAGTCTACCTGATGAAGTGATAATCCCATTAGAAGGCCGCCTACAGCTGTATGGATCGAGTGGAAATTATATGAAACTTGGTCAGTACGAGCAGATCCCAGTAGGTCGACCTGCTGAGGTTCGGATTCGTGATCAGCGATCTCGGAAATTATGGATTACTCGCGGAAAAGATTGGGTCCCCACTGTGACTAAGGGCGTGGGTAATTTGCGATATCTGTATATTACGAATATTGCCGATCATCCTATGACGATATGATTTTAGGTATTTGGATGAATAAGGATGATGTGCCCCGTCGCCCTGGGTTTATTTCGGTGGGCTCTAATCGCTATAAGGAGTGGCAGAATATCGCGTATCAAGCCTCTACCGATTCAGTATATGACGATCAAGAAAGCGTCGACCAAGGTCCTTTGGTCGAGAAAAAGGAGTACTCTATTCCTCAGAGAAATTTAGTTCGACATGCGGACTCGGCCAAGGCATCGGTGGCATTAGTAACCGGAAGACCGCATAAGATACAAGACGTGCAAGAAAAGGGAAACCAGGAGATGAGTGTGAAAGGTCCGACCCTTGGTCACAAAGTTGAACGACCTGTTACAAGAGATGGGTCTGGTCAAGATATGCGTGAACATACCGTCTCAACCGATACCGGTGAATTCGGTGTAATTCCTACCGAGGACCAAGTGTGCTACCATGAAGGCGGAGATTTATTCGTGGAAGAGCTGGAGAAACAACTTTCCACTCTGCCTGAAGTGTCCGCAAGTACCGAAGAAGTGACCAAGGATGATTTGCAAGTTGGCGACCCACTGATCAACACAGCAGAAGAGATTGACCAGCTTCGCGACATAATTTTGGGGAAGAAACATCTGCTGATCGGGAAAGGAAACGCGCTTCCTCCTGCTGCACGTGGAGTTGTTTGCGATATTGATGTAGGAAATGCACGCCCAATCGCTCAAAAGTGTCGGAAGGTTGCTCCACAATTTCTCGAGAAGTTATCGGCTTTAATCAAGGGGCTGTTGGCCTCGAAGATTATCCAACCGTCTACGTCACCCTGGGCATCACCTATAGTGATTATTGTAAAGAAGAGTGGGGTGGATATTCGGTTATGTATCGACTATCGCGCGGTGATCAACTCACGTGTTTGATGGTGTACCCTATGCCTCTGATCTCTGATTTGCTCGGGGATTTGGATAAAGCGTTGTGGTTTTGATCTTTGGATATGGCGAGTGGGTTTTGGGTTGTGTCTATGACCGATCGAGCGCGTCAGATTTCGGCGTTTGTCACTCCGTTCGGATTATTTGGTGGAATCGGATGCCCTTCGGCCTTAAGAACGCTCCGCAGATCTACCAACGGTTAATTGACAATGCATTATATGGATATCGCAAGGTTAAGGATGGTGCCGATGCGTCCGTCATCGGATGTGTTTACTACGGGAGATCCTGACCAAGCACGAGGCCCGTCTGTGCTGCAGCGACGGTCCTATATCGATGACATTTTGATCCCGGAACCTACATGGACAATCCTGTGTGACAGGGTGCGAAACCTGTTGGAAATGTGCGATCAGTGGAACTTGTCAATCAGCGTGGTTAAATCGTATTGGGGGCGAAGTGAGGTGCCTTATATGGGACATCACGTCTCTAGCCGTGGTCTGGAAACAAATCCGAAGAATTTGGATGATCTGATCGACTTACCTTTTCCTGGCACTTTGCGCGCTATGCAATAGTTTTTGGGGAGCCTGAATAATTACCGCCGATTTATTAAAGACTTTGCGATTTATGCTGATGTGCTCTATGAATTACGATAAATAGATTATCAAGAGTTAAAGAGCCGAGCATTGTTCAAAGAGAGTGCGGCATACGAGGACGATCGATTAACCAGGGCGCGAGTGGCATTCAGCATGCTGAAAGCGAAGATTGCGTCTGCCCCAACTCTGAACCATTTCGACCAAGAGAAGACGCCGGTGATTGTGGTGTATGCCAGTAAGTGGGAAGTGTCTGCCGCGTTGGTGCAAGAGCATGACCAAGTATATTGCCCCGTCGCATATGCCAGACGGACACTGAAGAGCGGTGAGGTGAATTACAGCCCCGTTGAAAAGGAAGTGTTGGCCCTTCTTCGAATTCTAGACGTCTACTTTACGATGCTCGTCGGAAAGGCGATCGTTGTCCTGTCACGTCGATCCACGTTGAAGTGGCTATTGACGTCCAACGGGCTAGACGGACGACTGGTAAAATAGGTTGCAATCTTGTCACAGTGGGACTTGGATATCAAGAAATGTGTGCATGGAGAAGAGGAGGTACTAGGAGCGCTGGCTGCAAGTATCACCCCTCGCACTGAAATTGATGAAGCCCTGATCGCAATCGCACCGAAAAAGGAGCCTCGACAGACGATTGAAGTACCACCTCCCACGGTCGAGAAAGGCGAAGAGCTGTATGTGATCAGTTTTGATGGATCTGCTAGCGTTAAGCGATGTGTTGGTGCGTTCGGTGCTATCGTGTGGAAGCTGTCGGAGTGGAAGATTATGATCGCGGTTTCGGACCATGCACCCAACATCACGGTGAATGAAGCCGAGTACCAGGGACTGCTGCTATGTTTGGATCTACTATCGCAATATCCCAAAGGAAGGATAATCGTGTGTGGAGACTCGAATTTGGTGATCAGGCAAATGCGTAGCGAAATAGAGTGTAAAGCTCCGCGGTTGCAAGTATTGCAACTGCGCGCGTTGAAACTCCTTCGCGAATGGCCTAACCATGACCTGCTGCATGTTAAACGGGAGTGGAACAAGAGTGCCAATCACATCACCACCACTGCCATGCGGGATGGGGCACGATGTGAGATTGATGACGAAAAAAAGCTGGAAGAATTGGTCGATCTTAACAGATTTCCTGAGGTGATTACTTGGAAGGAAGATCCCACTGTCGCACAAGTGCTGGTGACGACGCGATCACGTAACCCTCGTCAAACGCAATCTTCGACGTGGCCCGAAGTATCCATAAAAAGGATTAGGGCGAAACGTGGTGAACAGGAGCAAGACGAAGAAAAGTGGATCTGTGATTTGCGATGTTACTTGAATGGTAACGTGTCACAACTGAGCGAAGACGAGGTGATAGAGTGCGCGAAAATTGCCGATTGTTATGATGTCGAAGACCAAGGGTTGTTGATCTACTGCGGAAATATGGCTAAAGGAAAAGCCAGCTGTGATCAAGATGATCGAGATGAACGACGCTCCTCGATTAAGCTGTTCTTACCTGAAACCCTACATGCGGATGTCCCCCACCATTATCATGTGAGTTTGGAAGGAGGACACCAGGGTATAGGGCGAACATATCAGCGGATCAGACGTTACTTTCATTGTCGTGGACTATTTCGTAGCGTGCAAAGCTTCGTTGGGCAATGTGTAGATTGTGAGACGGGGAAGGGTCAACCTACGATCAAAGGGATGTCGCCCGGAAATATTGAAGCTACGTAACCGTTACAAGTGATAGCCATGGATCATATCCCGTCGCTGCCTCGTTCGACTGATGGGCATACGGAGTTGTTGATATGGACTGATCTGTTCACGGGTATGGTAATTGTGAAAGCTGGATCGTCTCGTACAGCACAGAAAGTCGCTGAAAATTACGAAGAATGTGTGTTCCGACGATTTGGAGATATTGAGGTGATTAGAAACGACCAAGAACCCGGTTTTATGTCCGAGGTATTTCGTGCGTTCAACAAGATCGTGGGACAGCGGCAGAGTGCAACTATGGCATACCGTCCATAGGCGAACGGAAAAGCAGAGAGAACAGTGCAGACGATTACACGAGCGATTAAGATTTATGTATCAGATGTCGGTCAGAAGGATTGGAGTTCGTATGCAGAGCGACTGGTATTCGCGCTGAACTCGACCCCAGATCGCATTCGTGGAGAAACACCGTTTTATTTGGCGTATGGGTGGGATCCACGATCATCGTTAGAATCGACATTTCAACTGAGTGGAACTCTGCGTAAAGACCGCGATGCGTGTCGATGGAGATACAGGCTGCAGAAAGACTACCGCTACGCCCGTGATCAAGTGAGCTGAGCACCCGATTGCACCAAGCAGTAACAGGCCGAGCGGAGAAGAATAATGATCAAGTGACACCGCACAAGATCGAAGCTGTGTTGAAGGTCTGGTTATACCTCGATCGAGTGAAAGAAGGGTTCTCAAAGAAACTGGCGCATATGTGGCATGGACCCTTCAGAGTCGATGAGGTGATTGGTGATCATGCGGCAAGGTTGATTACGGCTGGTACCGACTATTGTATATTTCCAGTCGTGCACCTATCCATGTTGAACCTGGTCAAAGAATTTCCAAATCGACCTACTACTGTGCTAGCAGCTGGGGTAGAGGATCGTTTTGATTTCGATGAAGCTTTACTACCCGAGGATAGCTGGGAGAGGACTCTAGAGCAGGACGAATTTGAAGTTGATCGCGTCACCGATGTCCGATCTGGTCGAAAGACCAGATACGGCAGAACGTTGCGTGAATATCAAGTATATTGGAAGGGTCATGATGAGCCGTCATGGGTAGACGAGACCGATCTGAATTGCGATGCCGTAATCAAGGACTTCGAACGAAAGATGATTACCAAACATCGGTTTGATGTAATGCAGGTGGATGAAGATTCCCACTAGTGCATGACCGACTAACTGACTGTGGAATTATGATTGAAGAACTTGTGATTGGATGGAGGAAAATCTATTGACGAGACTTACGATTAATGGAGAAATAACGATTGACTTAAAGTGATGAATTTACGGTGGATATTGCCAATATGGTGATGGAGTAACGGCAGATGATACAATGGAAGAGCGCTTTATGTGGATATACTGAAAATTATGAAGCAACAATTGGAATTACTATGATCAAGAATGTTTATCGATTGAAGAAGAAAAGATGATCAACGAGCTAGCTCGATCCGTAAAATTTGCGACGAAGGCGGGTAATCTTGTTGCCGGGGTGATTGTCAGTGGAAAGGTTATACTGTAGTCTCCAAGGCTCAACGACGTCCACCTCGCACAACGCATACTGCAAGGTCGAAGGCGGTGGGTCCGATAGGTACCCTGGGTACCAGGTGCCGTCGTCAGCCGGAGCGTATCTCACGGGGCGATTACGGGCGCAGTGTGAAATCGAAGGATCCAAGAAGATGTCGAGGTCACACACCCCGCTGGTCATGCCTTGCAGGACGAACTCCACGACCTTCTTCCATGCGGCCCCGGCGCGGCTTCTACGTTGGCGTCGACCCTCGTAAAATTCTCGAAAAAAGGCGCCTGCTCATGATGGTCCAGTAATGCCTGGTACCGCGCCTCGAAGTCAGCAAACCATCCGACCGAGCGGAACGAGATGGGTGGCAACATATGCTTGAAACAATCCAAGGGGTGTCGCGAGTACAATAATTCCACTGCCGATTGGGTAATCAGGTGACTGCACCACTCATCAGGCGCAGGGCGTTCGTGACGGTGGGGAACAACCATCCCACGGGACGTGTCAAGTACTCGAATATCACTTGTACTGAGACGCTACCCAGATCAAAGCCGCTGAGTTGCTCCGAGGTCCACGGCAAGATGGCGTCGTCAGTCGAATCACCCGGTAACGATATCAGCGACTTGAAGTCACCCTTCCGAAGGAAGGGAAATTTGGCAGATTCTAAATCGTGCGGACCTTCGCTTCCCAACTCGCTGATTGTGGGACTGGACGGAATTTGCGCGCCAAGAAAAGCAGAAGAACCACCCTGGACACCATCCGGCCTACCAGGCGGACAAATAGCATGTGGAGACCAGCTCTTATCGGGAATAGTGGGGACTAGACGTGGCTGCTTGGACCGGGAGGCGGATTGTGAGCGCCGAGCGCGTTTTTTGGGTGAAGTAGCCGGTCGGATAAAGGAACTTGTAGACGGACCATCTGAAGTAGTAGACGGGCTGGCAGCCAGGTTACTCCCCGCACTAGTGGAACCGGCGCTCGGAGTGATTTGCATGTGTAATGCTACACCCGCCAACATGGTCTGGATGTGGGAGAGTTGCGCACGTAGTTTCTCCGCCTCATCCTGAACGCGTCGCAACTCGTGGCCAGTGCGCCGCGCTCCGCATATGCGTGGTTGAGACGGTGCCGCGCTGTCGAAAGTTCTCCCTTCAACTTGGAATTCTGAATGCGCAGTCTCTCCAGATCAGCCCTGTCGGCCGACACCGAGTCAAAGCGTGCAGATAACTCGTTGGCCCGAGCATGGGCAGTAACGAGGTTGTTCATCTTTATGAGATTGGTCTCATTCTCCGTCCGGATACGATCACGCTGGATTTTTCGCTTGCGAGCCTTGGATGAGAGCTTAGCCAGCTGCTCGGACAATCGTTTGGTCTCCGATAGAACGTGGTCGCGTTCGCGTTGCACCGTGATCAGGCGCTAAAGGAGTCGTTCAAGCGTTGTGTGATCCTGATATGCCTCAAGACGCGAGATTTCTCGCGCCTGATGATCGACGGTCTCTTCGTGGACCGATAGCAGATACCGGTAACGGGCATGGACGACTTCCAGATTACGTCTCTGACCTTGCTGTTCGTCCAGGGTATCTTCGGATGTTTTCAGTCGGGACTTGAGGTCGCTAAAAGTGGTGCGGACGTAGTCGCGCAGGGGTACGGCTCGCTCGCGGAACCACGCGATCTGCTGCTCGCGGTCGGCGAGCTTACGTGCGACGCATTCGTGCCGCTTCTGTTGTAGGAGGATTGAGTCTTCAAGCACGGAGAGCGAGCCGGTCAGCACGACTATTTCCTACTGCTGCTTACGAATCGTCTCCTGGCGCGCACGAATCGTCTCCTGCAGCGAGTGTATGGTCCCTTGCTGCGCGTAGGCCTGTTGGACCACCGAGATCAAGCTGTAGACCGCGGAACGATCGAGTGACGAGCTTCCACCTGCGGTCATCTGCATGATCAACCTCGCGGGAGAAGTACAGAAATGAATGATCACGAGAGATTGATCGGGGATGCTACGGTTGAATGAGTGGCAAAACTCTGCTCACCTGCGACTCGCTCAAAGGAGAAAGGGCAGATTGATGGGTGCGGATTGCATTACCCATGACGTCATGATTGATTGATGTCGATCATGATCGAGGCTGTCATGACTAATGGATGGCAACGTGACAACGGTATGATCGACCCCCGCTCCAACCGCTGTACGGCTGGGACGAGGCTCAGGGGAGGCTGTGGTAAAGCGTACCATTAAAATTGGTACGTAATTAGGGGTATAATTGTGGACACCACTATAGGTGTAGCTGTGGTAGAAGGTACCAAAAATTTTGTCGGTACAATAGTCGGTACAAAAGGTGGTACGATAGTGGGCACCACAGTTGGTACCACAGTTGGTACCTCAGTCGGTACAACTGTTGACACAACGGTGGCGGACAGGGACGAGGCGTGGACGGGACGTCTGAGATGATGCGACAACTGGCACATTTACCTAACGGTACCCGAAGGTAAGCGAAGGAATCAGGTCAAATGGTCGACAAAATGCGTAGGAAGGGTAGTTCTGATTGGCTGATATTAGGTTTTGGTAGATATTAGGATTAAGCAATAATACAGTTCTCCTTTTGCGTCCAACCTCTTTGGGCACTACAGGGACGGCACCTTTGCGCCTCCCTTACCTCTACGCATCTCTACGTCCCGGGCAGGATCACCTAGTGTATTTTTGGACCACTGGCAGGCGTAGAGTGTCAAGAACTCGCCCCGCAACTCCGCCCGCTGTGTCAGCGGTAATTGTTTAAAGGTTTTCTTTTGTTTGGTTTTGGGGAACGTGATCGAGCAGTGCGCTCTCACCTCTTCCCCCATTGGTACACGTTTTGGCCCCTGGTAGTTCGGCTGCTTTAAGCGCCCCACGGGAACTACTAGGCGGATTTTTAGTGTAAACCGTCGATCAGCCCGCCGCTGATTGACTCTCCTCTTAACTTAAGCGTAGAATACATAGTATATTGGGTATTCTATTAGCATATTAAGTTTAAGAGGCTCGGCGATCAGGTGGTGAAGATTTCCGCTGCCTGATCAAGTACCCCTTCGCCGATCAACACCTGATCGACACTCTGCAACTCGCGATCCGCGCTCAGCTGCTCGCAACTCGCGCCAACTAGCTGATCAGCGACGTTTAGCACCTTATCAAGTCTGATCACAGCTGATCAACGACTTTTATCGCCTGAACAAGCCTGATCACTGCTGATAAAACCTGATCGCACTTGATTCAAGTTTGATTGCGCCTGATCATCGCCTGATCGCATCAGTCGGTTCATCACAAGTCAACTCAGTCTTGCCAAAAGGAATTGCAGTGTGCCATCCCCTCCACCTGGAGAGCGATCCACGCCCAAGCCGTCGGCTACACAAGGTGAGCAGAAACACAAGCAGTCAAGGACAACCGGAGGACCCCCTTCGTTAGTCGGCAGTGCGGGCGCCGTGGTACCGCCTGATCAAGCCTCAAAACTTTGATCAGCCGCTCCACCACATTACTATGGACGAAAATATCGTCAAAGTAGCTCGGTGCGAATGCTCGCAGCGGAAGAAGAACATTGGTGAACATGCGATTGAAAGTAGCTGGTGCATTCTTTTATCCTTGTGGCATCACTAACCATTCCCATAGCATAGCACTCGGGGTACTCATTGAAGTTAGTATTACGACATTTTCACGCATCCGAATCTGATAGAATCCATCCTTCAGATCGATGGCGCTAAAGACCGTGCAACCAACTATTCCATCAAGGATCATATCCTTGCGTGGAACCGGTATCTGAGCAGGAATGTTCGGGTCGTTCAGCTTGTTGAATGCATGAACAGTGCGCCATCCGCCAGTCGCCTTCTTCACACAGAAGGTGGGGCTGCAATGCGGAGACTTGCTCTTCGCACGTGACCAGACTTTGCACGTTGTGCGAAGAACTCATCGATTGCATCTACTTGTTCCTTCGGCAACGGCCACTGTCTTGTGATGCAGTAATTCGTGCCAGAAGTACGTCAATCCCGTGACAAATGCCTCTATCAAATGGCAGTTCGTCCGGCACCTTGTCGGGGAAGATATCTTCAAACTCCCGAACAAGCTTCCACGCGGGGTTCGTCTTGAGGGCATCCCATGACTGCTCCTCGAACATTTCCTTCCTTGTCCTTCCGATCAACACGTCGGACGCATCCACAGCTGATGCTGCGTTGACGGAGTCTTTGTCGATCGCTTCGACGGATCGCACAAAGCTTCGATATTTCGCCTTTCGCCAGTATACGCATAAGTGCCTTTATGCTCATCATAGGCAAGGAAACCAAATCTTCGACGGAACTTGGAGGATTTCCACTCGGATGTAACGCAATTCCATGCTGTCACCCTCTTCACCGTAGACCACGACGTCCGCATAACTGCGCGTTGTGCCTCTCAGTGGATCACCACCTTAGTCATCTAGACTTGCATCTTGATCAGGGGTGCCGGTGACCGAAACATCTTGACGTCAGTCTCCTTTCGGTCTTGTAACTTCACGCCAGGAAGAATTTCTTCAACTTCCTTGGTAAAGGAGACAGTCTTTTTCTGGCGCCTGACTTCTCCACCTCCATTCATCACCGCGGACTGGTCTTGTGAGATTGAGGGGTCATTGCACTCCTGAGTCTCATTCGACGATGCATCCTCGACAGACTCATATGCCCATGTCACTTAATCTATTGTGCACAATTCAAATATGCTGCGTGGAACGACTTGTCAACGGAGATCTTCATCTCCATCCAGTCAATGCGGGGTTGGTAACGCTTCAACCACGGCATTCCCAAGATGATATCAAACTTGGCATTGAGATCGAGGAGAATGAACTCGTCCTCGCCTCGGCAATCTCAACAAACGTCATTGCCAAACGAACGGTTCGATTTGGCATCTTCACAGTCGACCCATTGGCCAACCGAATCACCATTTCATTCGTCGTAATGGGTGGAGCCACATCACTCCCGATCACGACGTTTGATCGAACAAAGTTGTTCGACGCACCAGTGTCAACCGAAGCACGTTGAGGCGTTGCAATACCATCCACATGGACTTGGTGTATTATCAGAGATGACCTCTGATCGACACTGCCATCACTATTAGTGGAAACTGCATGTGCATGATGCACATTGGGGCCAGAGACATGTGTCTCCACAATGTCCACAGTCCTCTTGTCGGGCCCAATAGGGAGCCCCGACCCTACTGGTTGTTCCCGTTTTTTTACCCTCGGGAGCGATCAAACCGGCGGCCAGCAAATCGTCCGCCGCTCGAGTTGAATGGCGACCCGTGTGTATCTTGCCCATGTGGCAAGGACACTTTGCAGTTCCGAGCGAAGTGACCCAGCTTCCTGCAACGGAAACACTTCATATGGTTGCGAGGTCCCATGTTGTTGGCCTGTTGGGCGTACGACGGATCCATAGGTTCTGGTCCATCGTTCGTCGGTAGCGACGCGCGAACTTGACGTGGAATCGGACCACCAGACTTGGCTTGCTTGATGCTGAATTCTTCTAGCATCGACCTCTCGATAGCTTGGCCCAGCAAATCATTATACTCGAGGAAGTTGGTTCCTGATCGGTCCATCGTCCAGTCCCGCCATGAACGTGACAACTTGCGTTGCTACGTCAATCGGCTGCTCCACGATGCTTGACACGAAAAATCGTGCGCGTTGTGCATATGTGTGGAGGTCTTGGCGTCCTTGCCGAAGCGTGAGGAACTCGACAGTCGAGAGCGGAATTCGCTCTGCGGTGGCTCAAACGTGCGCTTCAAATCACGCTTGAAGTCTTCGAGATTGTGGAAGCATTTGTCATCCGCCAAACGTTTCCCAAACGCCCAACCCGCAAGGTTGGACATCGAGAACAACACTTGCTGCTCTGGGTCCCGAAGCTGCCGTGCAACAATATCTGCATCCAGCTCGGCAAACCATCTTGTGAGAGGTTCGTTCTCTCCGACGCGGTACGGAGACACGTTGAGCTTCAGCGGCATCACTCTCATGGTCGAAACAGGAGTTGCGGGCTGTCGACGAGAGTCCATGACCTCATGGTGCACGAAGCTCACTGCCGCGTTCTTCTGTTCAGCCAGAGTAGCTGATATCAACAACGTCATCACATCTGACTCTCCGATGACAATACGCACCCGTTCGAGTGCTGCCCACTCGTGCTCCGACAGATGAGGAAACGGCTCATTCGTCAGGGTCACGCACGGTCTCGTCGGTCAATATGCTCACCGGAGTCTCCATCCCTTCCGATGTCTAATCCACAGATAGGGAGAGTCTTGAGAAAAATGTACAAAGGGCAACGCCGCTTTGACGCTGTTTACACAATTCCCGATAACACAGCACACACGCTTGCGCTGTAGAGGAAGAACTTGGCAGTTTCCCGACTTGGAGGGACGAAGAGGGAGGATAAGAGTAAGAAGGAGACTTGAGAGAAGACGGCAAATTTTCGACTGAATTAAAATGATCTTACGGCTCCTGAAACCTCTCCCTAGAGTCCTATGGGGTTATATGCAATCTACCTACAAATGCAGAATAAACCTTTGGTTGAATCAGGTTGAACTTGAAGCTTAGCGTCAAGAATATTCTCACGGAACTTGAACTTCAAGGAGGAGATTGAACTTGAACTAGAGATTATTCTCCGAAAAATCTTCTGTGTACGGGGCGTTGTGATTGGCTGAAATCAAAAACATGGTACCCATAATGACACGTTGGCTTCGTCAACAGATAGTTTCCTAGCAGGAACGATCACCGTGCGCAAAGACATGTCGCAGGCAGAGAACACTCGAGAATGTTCGAGAACATTCCGTGCGGACGTAATCAATGATTACTCCGAGAGTTTCGGTGTGTAGAAATGGATAATGTATGTGACACCTGGCGAGCCAAAACAATTAGTGGGAATCAATAATCCGTAATTGGACATCGCCATGAAATGGCACTATTGCATAGGCCCATTAAAATTCCCTTTCATCTTCATCCTCAGGATTTAACATTTCCACCTTCTGATACAGCAACGGCATCTCTTGAAGTGATATAGATCTACTAACGTTTTGCATCAGAGGTTCCTCACTATATCGGTGATATTTTTTTATCTTCTCTTGATCCAAATTTGTTTTGAAGTATCGGTATTGGTCGTCCATATCAACTTAAATTTTCTCTTCTGCTTGTTCCAAGAAAAGTGTGAAAACAGTCAAATAAAGTTTGATTACTGCATGAGTACCCTCTGACTTTGAGGTAACGACGTTGTTGAAATGCATATGATTATCATTGAAATATCGAACAAAGCGCTCTATCAGTGATATCCACGTAGCTGTGATGTAACCTATGGTTTCCCCAGGTGTCACAAAAGGTACTCCACCTTTCTTCATAACTCAACTCTATTCGATGTTTATGCGCAGACTTCGTTCCAATATTTCATGAAAGAATCCCACTCACTTTTCTCTGTAAATCTCGATCGACACTTGCTCGGCAGATTCTTCTTGATATGCCAAATTCATAGAATGTTTCCAGAACTTGGAAAAGACTTGGGGTAGATTCTATGAGTGCCAATTCACGATCAGTTAAAAAACCTCTAGGATACTTGTCATCAACGTACACCGTGGCGAGGTGTTGCATTGCCCATGTATAGTCCTCTGTATTCTCCGCCTCATAAAAGCAATTGCTATTGTAAAAATCTTGTTAAAGCAATCGATACCAACTACATGTAGCATACGTAGCCGGTACCGATTGGTTTTATAGGTGAAATCAACAATTGCCACGTAACATAATCGTTTAGCCATGGTCACATCCTTTTGGTTTCTAATGAACAAGTGTTTTAAGTGATCACTCTCACCCATACGAAGTGGTACAAGTAGTTTTCCTTTACAAGTTGATCATAAGTGCTTCAAGTGGTGATCTTCCTTGCAACTTCGCATCGCGCATTCTCGCTCTTTCGTTGTAAATATCCCGCGGAATAAATTGCACATTGAGATCTTCCTTACGGATTACGCTCAATATTTGTCGCGGTGCTACACTCGCGCTAGTCAAACTCTGTACTGATCCTTTCATGTTTCGTTGCGTTTTCAAGCGCCAAGATGTCTGGAAAGATCTACCTCCAGCTCATGATTGTTAGTTGCATTCTTAACGTATAGATGCTATTTATCGTTCCCATCTTTTTGACCATATATAAGATACGAGAAGTCGATCAAACGTGAAGAAGTATTTCTTTGACGACTCTGAGCCGTTAAGTTACGACTGTTGCGATATTCCCCGCCACGATAACATTTGAGGTAAAGCTGACGATTATTTGATTTTTTAGTGGTGACCACAAAACCGCGTGCAATAGCATATTGCTGTGCATATTCTCGACACGCTTTCCTGCTGTCGAAAATATCGTCAGTAGCCAAAGGACCATTTCCAATTTCCATAACAGTGGAAAAGTAATTCCAACGCAAAGCGCATTAAAATTAAGAACTAGGGTTTATGAAGTGTCCGCATAAAAAACTGGAAGTGTCATATCGCTAATCAAATTTTATTGTATAACTAGGTCACAGTATGAGCACATAAATTTAGTTTTCATATTTTACCGGTAGACATATATAGACACTTTGCTCAGCGATCTCAAACGCACACCAGTAGTATTTACGAAATCGAGGGTCAGTTGCAAGCGAAGCCGTTTTTTTTTCCATAACATCGCACGCCACCAGCTTGGGAAGTCAAGACACCAATTATGAGCAGCGTGTTGAATATTTGAGCGCAGAAGAAAGAGCAGTGAGAGAAGTGTTCTTTTTCCCCTTCCTTGTTATTCTACTTACCTTTAGCTTAATACTGCGAGCCATCACACTTGAGTTCCTTTACATTTCTTCCTAATTACTTCGATCACCTTTGATAACATGTGCTACCACCTGTATTGACCGCCCAGATATCACCCCTCCATCTATTAGCGTTTTAAGTTGCTTTTTCAAGTCCCCACTTCTTCTGAAAATATTCGTTGATCACCTTTTAATATTTGGTCTTTCTTTCTTCATGAGCTGATTAGGACGTCCATACTAAAGATCGAGGCATTCTAACAGTTCCTATAGCTGATACGGATGGTGTTTTTGGGGTTTCGGCGTCGTCGCGTCGTCGCTATACGGCGGGAATGCTATGTGGATCTTCACCTAGTCATTAGGTATTATTTAATAGGGGGTCAAACTTAAAGTTTAGTCCAAACAAAATAAACGTTTATATCAATCAAATATCAGGTTTAGATCAAATTTGATATGCACCCCTGCCGATCTGAGTGACCCGAAATAAACGTTTATTTCGGATATGAGCAGCTCGAGAGCTGTTCATTTCAAAGTTTGTATATCGTGTGAAATAAACGTTCATATCGCAAGTGTTTATTTCAAGAAATACACACTTTTTTCTTATGTCTGACCCCCCCCCTAATAGTGCGATTTGACACCGTCCGGTCTTTTTTCATATCAATATCTCGTACCATTGCTCTGATTGGTCCAAGCTGTTGAGGCTTGTTTCCACTGTTTGTCTTCTGCCACATATTAATGAACTGATGCATAGCCGCGTTGAACATGTTATGCATTTGCACATCCCTATGGCACCTACAGCTCATAAGAAATTTTGGAAATAAATCTGACCTATATGTTTGGTGAGCCCCTCAACGAATTAAAGATCAGCCCGGTTCCACGAGAAAAAAAGCACAAAAATAAGATGAAGGCACCGGATGACCTGATTAAGCTCAGTGTGACTAAGATCAGATCAGCCATAGACCCACATTACTTATGTGAATGAAGAAGACCAGGAAGATACTTCATGGGTGAAGTCCACGATCACTGATGAAATATGATGCGATCTGAAGGAAAGTGGTGAGCTTGATCGGAATTGGATTATATGATTAATGATCGGGTTAGTGATGATCGCCGACTTGACAAGATTGTATGGCGAACTAGTTTTGTTGCTGATCCGATGATTAAAGGCGGATCGGACATGATCGGGTGGCGTTTGGCTCTCGCATCCGTCCGGTCATCCATGTAAGTCTATCGTAGGACGATCGGGTTTCTTTCGACATAAAGTCATGTGACAGAAGCTAAGGACTTGTTAAGTCGCGTGATCTAGTATGGTATGCGTAGGAAGGATGTTTTTAACTCTTTAATACCAGTCTTCTATATTTCACCCCAAAGATACGTCGTACCTAGTATTGGGAATGGAGGTTTAACTGATCCCCTTCCTGCTCATTTTTACCGCTCAAGACACGCACAGGTGCACTTGACTCGTCGGAAGTCCCACAACGAGATTTATTTTGGCTCGCAGATTATAATACGGACATTACTGGTGGAGACAAAAAAAATGTTTTATGTGGAAAATTATGCATATACATGGGGTTACGTTTTCTTCGTGATTCATGATTGCCTTTTACATTTGGTTGACCCAATCGATTGGGCATACTATCGATTGGAGTCGTTTTAGTACTACAATTAAGTACCACCCTAACAAGTTCTCTGCGGAAGAAGTTCCACCGGGACACAATCATTATACCCTCAGGTACAGATCCGACCTAATTTGCATAATTATCTACATCAAGGTCCATCTGGTAAGTATAACCACCATAACCAATAAGTACACAAGGTGAGATCGAAGAGTAACAAGATTATCTCGTCTACCTCGATCCGGATCTATTTCAAGATCAGGAAAACCAGATTGATCACACCTGTCCGTGCACCTGCACCTTCGGACAGTTGGGCGTCTAGACCAGTAGGGATTCAGATTCCAAGATCTAACGTTCAATATTTCTGGAACGCTCCACAATTGTTCGCGTGCGGGTTACTTTGTAACATCAGATATCACCGCGATTCTAAGGGTGATGATAATCATTTTACCATAAAGTGGATAATACATCCCCTCGTGTATTGGGTACCCCATACTGCTCACTGCTAAAGTAAATGATTTCAGTATGAGTATCAGATTGGTATTAATGATCAACCACAGTCGGATCGGATTCTAGTAAAATTAATTATAATCCAGGAGCGGATCAAGATCCCGTACTTAATATCATGCATATTCAAATGTAAAATACATGAAAACTGAGAAATGGGGAGATTAGTATGATCTTCTTAGCAAGACTGCTAAGGTCGACTGGCAATGTGGATGACAAGAAGAGAAGCTACGAATACAGGGAGTAGGATCTGGGAAGAATGTTTCATTTGTTGGCACAGGCGACTTGGGTAGCTTGAATTCGTGTTCTTGTTTAGTCTGTAGCAGCTCTCACTAGCTGTAGCCCGCAGTGTCGTTTTAGGCTGCTCGAAGTTTGTAAAAAATCAGAAGTCATATATATTAATCAAATATAAACATTTTAAGTCACTGACTCGAGCTTAATATTCCTAAGCGCTACTGACTTAAAACCTGTATACACCATACATAAAAAATGTTATCCGCCAATCCGTTTCCACCATATGGTTTACCTTGAAAGCCCATCATGGCTACATGGAAAATCAACACTCCTCCTGAAACGGCGCGCGCTGTAACACCCTCAATTCAAACCGATTTGGTTTCGCAAATATTGGACCCGCTGCGCACTCAAAACCTTCGTAAGTAGGTCTGCCATCATATCCAAACTTGTTACGTGAGCCGCTTTAATCACTCCTTTTTTGCTCAGGTCCTTCAAAAACTTCAACTTGATGTCGATATGTTTCGTGCTTACAGAACTTGCCTCCGATTCCACGTGCGTGATAGCTGCTTGGTTATCCATCTTCATCAGCAGAGGTGTTCGAGAAAGCAAACCAATTTCCAGCAACAATTCACGAAGCCCCAATGCTTCGCGTCCACCGACAGCAGCAGCCACAAATTCAGCTTCATCCGTAGATAACGCCACGGTAGTCTGCTTCTTACACTTCCATGAAACGATAATACCAATTAAATACACCACCACTGAGCTCACACTCTTTCGATCCGTCTTGTCACCTGCAAAATCAGCATCCGTGTAGCAGGTAATTCGAATTGGCAGTGGCAATTCGTCATCGTGGCTTAGTCGGAGTTTCAAACTCTTGGTACCCTTAAGGTACCTTACGACTCGCTTCGCTGCTTTGAAGTCCCCCACCGTAGGCGCGTGCGTGCGCCGCGTTACGCGGTGCACTGCGAATGCAATATCCGGGCGGTTACAACGAGAAATCCACAGGAGACTGCCCACCAACGATTGAAAAGTCTTCACACTTGGGAAATTCTCCCTTGACTGGGGTGGCAGAAACTCCTTGAAGCCTTCCACACCGTCCATGTTGAGCACCGGCGTGCGCGTCGCATTTATTGTCGTAAAATCATGCGAGATCAGGAGATCATCGATAGCAGCCTCCTGATCCAACTTATATCCATCATGATTTTTTCCTTCAATACGAACACCCAGGAACTTGCTCACGACCCCAAGATCCTTGAGCTCCAGTACTTTCATTTCGTCAAAAAACTTATCAACCGCTTCTGACGTGCTTCCAGTGACCAATAGGTCATCCACATATGCTCCAACTAGCACGGTACCATCCACACCACGCCTCACAAATACGCAGGTATCGATGACTCATTGTTGAAAGTCCATCCCTTCCAATGTTTGGCACAGCAGTTGATTCCATAGCCTGCCAGTCTGTTTGAGGCCGTACAGATTTCTTTCCAACTTTAAAGAAAGTTCATCATTCGATTCCACATCAAAAACTTCATATAACTCCACCGGAATCTACATACCTTGTGGAATCTTCAGATGGATTTCACAATCATCTTCCGCTTTTGCTTTCGCGTAGGCGCTCGGCACATCACCGTGCCGCGCCGGTACCCCCCAAATCTGTGACATGGCCAGGATCACCTTTACGTTATCGACTTCCATCACTGTCGAAAACGTGAAGTGGTAATCCTGGCCATAAACTTGGCGATCACCGCGCGCCACAGTCGATCCTTATAGCGCTCGACTGTTCCGTCCGCGCGCAACTTAGTCTTGTACACCCACTTAGTGGGCAGCAACTTCTTGTCTGGACGGCGCTTGATAATTTTCCAGGTCCCAATTTCTTCAAGCGCTTACAGCTCCTCCTGTTCCGCCTTGGTCCACAAGTCGGAGTGTGCGCCTTCATGCGCCTCCTTGTAGGACCTCGGATCAGGAACTGCAATATTGGAAGCAATTCCACTGTCAACTGTTTCGGCCACAGCGTAAACGCACATCGCGTGCTCCGAAATTCCAACTTCAGTTTCTTCGACTTCGAAAATGTTTCCATCAATCGAAGTTTTATTTCCAATCACTCCACGTTCCTTCATATCATTTACTTCAATCACACTCTCTTGGTATTTCACTTTCTTCTTGCTGGTTTTTTCCAGCTCTGCCACCTTATGTGTCTTCTTAATCACTCGTCCAGATTTTCTCGGCGTCTTACGCGCCTTCTCACTCGCATCTTGCACTTCAGAGTGTTACGATACGTCGGTTTCTTGAGTCGGCTTTGCACTTGAGAGTACTGCAGCGCGTTTCTTCATCTCTTCTTCATCTGCAACACCCAGCGCCATTGTAATTTGGTCACTCGCCGCCTTGTCCAGTATTTCAATTGTACTGACATGGCGAGTGACCGTCACCACCCTGTCTTTCAGCAAAAGAACCTTAAATCCCTTGGTTTCATCACTTCGAACTAAAATCAATGCCCTTTCAGCGTGTTTGGAAAGGGTCTTTTTCTTGGGATCACGCCACACTATGCACGGCGACCCAAACACTACAATTTCCTTCATCGAAGGTTTCTTGTGCGTCAGCATCTCGAATGGAGACACTTTGCCCGGGTTCGAACTGGTCGGGGTACGGTTTAAAATGTAAGAGGCGTATTCCGCCGCCTCGGACCAGTACATTAGCGGTACCCCCGACCCAAAAATCATACACCGGACCATGTTAAAAAATGGTCCGGTTCATCCGCTCGGACTTACCATTGGAGGCTGGATTGCCAGTATCCGTAACTTGTCGACGCAATCCAGTTCTTTTGCAGAACAATTCTTCGGTCTTGTACTCACCGCCTCCATCCGTGCGCAAAACGTGAATTAGACACTTGAATTCGTTTTCGAACCAAATTAAAAAATTCTCAAACATTTGCGCCGCTCTATCTTTCGTTCGAGCGGCGAACACACGCACGTAACTTGAAAAAATGATCCACAAACACCACCAGATATCGGTTCCCACGCCTGTCGCGCGGTGTGATCGGACCCTTCAAGTCACGGCATATCACACCGCCGACTCGTTCAATTGGCGAATTTTCACCCGAATCTGTCCTTGGCTGCGGCTTCCTTGATCCATTTCCTTCAGCGCAGGTCAGGCAATTGGGTCGACTACTATCTGTCAACTTGATGCCTGACCTGGGGTCCTTGGATAACTTTTCGACCGTGTCGTATGCCAAGTTACCCAAACGGGTATGAAAGTGATGGAGAGTGCCTTCCTGCACATCACCATCAGGTTCCGCAGCGACAGCATTCAGCAACATATGCTTGAACTGCTGCGCGCGCCCGCTCAGCTTTTCTGGCATTAATTCTGCCACGAAAATCGATCCACAAATCCGAATTGGAAACAGCGTGTTTCCATTCCACTGTCTCGTTAGTTTTCCAAACTTTTCCACTATTTTGCACCCTTTTTCATGCAACTTGCCAAGTGAAATCAAATTATTGGAATGTTTGGGTGCAAAATATACTTCACTGAGCTCGATCGAAATTGGATCGGCATCAGGCGTAACTAGCTTGATTTTTCCAACCTTGGTCACCGCCAATTTTCCACCGTCGGGCAACAAAAAACCATCTTCGGGCCCACACGCGACTGCATCGAAAAGCAAATTTTCGTCAGCCACTAGGTGCCTACTGGCACCGCTATCGACGATCCACGTCGTTGCAGGCATGTCATCTACGACAGCCATTCCAGTCAGATCAACTTCGTTTTTAATTTCAATGGTCGACAACGCGACTTTTCGGTTCCATTGACCGCTGGACCCACCTTGATCCTTGGAGTTTGCATTCCTTGGCGCCTTTTTGTCTCTATGCGGGCACTCCCTCTTTATGTGCCCAGGCTTTCCGCAGCCGTAGCACCTTCTTACAAAACCGGTCTCCGTTACCGAATTTGCATGCATACGAGCAGGCGGTCTGATTTTCGGCGTATCTTCATCCAATTCCTGCGCCCACGATATTAATTCTTGCGCATGGAACAGGTAATCCTCTCGCATAGTATTGTACCTGGCCATGATTGCAACTTTCAGGCGGGGCGTAGCGAATTTGACTATGTTCTCAACCACCATCCTTTCGCCCATGCCACTCTCGCGAGCAAGGACTACCAGGTACAGGTAGTGCTCAGTCCAAGTCCTTTTAGGACTCTTCTCTGAAGCAAAACCACACTTCATCCTGGTGGGGGGAGATAGTCACTCGAAATGCCATATACATTAAATCCAATATCGCCAATAATTCAAGGGCAGCTTGCCACCACGTGCCTATATTTGCACGGGAATAATCCCCTGCCACCCCTTCGAGATATTCTCCAAGCTTGTTTACTTTAAGGCGCTCGGTCCACACAAATCCAGATGTCATCTCGGCTATCTCAACAGCCTCGATGAAGAGATATGCCCACTGCTTGAAGCCGGCACCGAGTCCGGGGAACAGTTCAACCCCTGAAAACTTCTCGATGCCGAGCTTCGGTATCTTGGCATACGACGCTTGCAAATGCTGTGGGGGAGGGGCGGACGCTGCCTGCCGGAGCTGCATTCTGGGCGTCTGAGCCGCCGGTGCATGTACCCTGCCCGCATTCGGTGTGTTTACCGGATTGTTCACCGGGAGCCTAGCCGGGTTCGGCCTGGCTGCTCTACCGACCTCAATGCCGATGTCTTCAGCCAGGTCATTCAGCGTCATCTCCTTACCGAATGGCCCACAATTTCTTAGCGAATACCGGAACACACTGTTCCGGGGAGCAAACATCGGGTCCTGCTTCAGTACTGCAGGCGTGGCCGGCGCGGCAGGCGCAGCAGCCGGAGTAGGCGCAGCAGTCGTAGTAGATGCAACCACGGTGCTTGCGGTGGATGCGCGCGTTTGCGCATCTTCCATCGACTCCATGCGACCCTTCATGTCCTTCATCCCATCGAGGATGGCCTTCAGAGCCACCTCCGGCTCGAAATCCAATTCACCACCACTATCCATGGTAAAATCAACGTAAATTCAAAAATATACGGCGCACAAACACGCCAACAATTCCACTAGCCCTCCGAAAGTGAAGGGACTTCCACTAGTACTTATACCTGTAACCACACGAGAGATAACCACTCGAAAAAGCCACACGAAAAAACCACTTGCGCACAAAACTTAAAATTCAGCAGAAAATGACACTTCTTGACACACGAGACCACTTGGGCTCCTAACCTGTTGGCACAGGCGACTTGGGTAGCTTGAATTCGTGTTCTTGTTTGGGATGTAGCAGCTCTCAATAGCTGTAGACCGCAGTGACGTTTTAGGCTGCTCGAAGTTTGTAAAAAATCAGAAGTCATATATATTAATCAAATATAAACATTTTAAGTCACTGACTCGAGCTTAATATTCCTAAGAGCTACTGACTTAAAACCTGTATACACCATACATAAAAAACTTTTATCAGCCAATCCGTTTCCACCATATGGTTTACCTTGAAAGCCCATCATGGCTACATGGAAAATCAACATCATTTGCTTAAATCGGGCAGCTTCCAGAAGGAGAATCCGATATGAAGATTATTCATCCGATGAATTTCGGCTAGCTAGAAAGTTGATCTTCAATAACGACTATCCACCAATTTAATATCATCAGAACTTATTCAGTATGGTAAAAGAGGTTGTGAACACCCCTGGCGCTTGCGATCCGAACGAAGTGTTAAATCTGGATATGGAAGTGAGGTATCTACTCGTACTCCTTCTGTATCTGTTGGAATTTGCTATGCTACGCGTGTGTGCAGCCTGGGGCTAGGCTGCATACAAATCCCAAGTAGTACGCGACCATTGTGGCCACATTTGCATTTATTCCTTTTTTGTACTTTAGGATTTTATCTTTTATTAAGTTTTAGGTTAGATTCTTAGGTACGCATTTATATTCAGTATATCTTTTATCTTTTAAGTCACATTACATCCTTCCCTCGTGCACACCTACCCTGATCAGGTAGGGCGCGCTTCTTTCTGAGAAACTTCAATCCCAACGGCAGTCAGGCGCTAACGGTCTGAACTTCCATTACGGTAAGTTACACGTGCCCCCAACTCGTGTCAACTTCCGACAGGTTATGAGCCCAAGGGACACGGGGGCACGTATTTGCATACAAAATTAAAGATATTACTTGGTTGGTCCATTGGTGTTGACGATTACACGTTGGACGGTCTCCTGGTACATTGGAGTGGTTATTTTACTGGAATCGACTGTTGCGCTGACGATTGCGCGGTTGTCGTGGTAAATTGTGGTTTTTGGCTGAAGTCGACTGTTGCGCTGGTGATTGCGCTGCTGTCGCGGTAGATTGTTCATTATAGCGTCTGTTCATCATAGACGAGGACGACGTGCTCGACCCAGAGAGCGCGCTGACGGCGCTGCTATTTCAAGTTGGAAAGATGAACGATTGCTTGAATAAGATGGAGGGAGAGAGGCAGGAAGGCCTCGGATGAAAGAATTCACCGGCTACGGTTCAGAATACACCGGTTGGGGGTGGACGTTCGACTTTCCAAGAAAGTATTAGGAATTTAGCGCCGTTTGGGCAGCGAATTACAATCGATGACCTGTCATCGGATGAAGGCGTCGAGAGAGGAGGTGCTCGCTCGGGACTGCCGCGAGGGAAACCTGGAGTATCTGGTGGTGTACCAGAGGATGGACATGCGGCTGCAAATCAAGTAAATAAGGGCATACAGCCGCGCCCTTTCAAGATTCCGATGTTAACGGTGCAAAAGTTTACGGGCGCCGAGATTTACCCTGGTCTAGGACCCGGATTTAAGGACTGGGCATATTTGTTTGTAGAAGCCCTGGAGATAGCGGAAATATTGTCTGGTTTTACGTGAAGAGAGATACTAAAACTGAACAAGCTTGGTGAGCACCTGGAGGGTGCGGCATCGAGATATTTTCGATCAAATATTGGTATTTGGTGGAAGATTTCGCAGACACTACATTTCGTGATGGAGCAGATGTGGCGCGCGTACAAGGTGACTATCTCTAACCAACAGGCGGCGCAGCTATTTGCATGTGAGAAGGACCCAAGGCGATCGTGGAATGAGCATCTACTCTACCTGACGGCGTTGGCGCGCAAGAGTGAGTCCAGTGAAAAGCTGATAGTGGAGAATCTCGTCAAGTACGCAGTGCCAAGTCTAAAGTATGCAATGATGGCACGTTATAATCCGTCGCGGACTGACTACATTATGCATGCACAATAGCTGGTCGCGTGGGCGCATGAAGTCGAGATGGATCATATAGGAAGCCGGAAAGGACCAAGGGTGAGCGTGAACGCGGTACAAGATACTAGAAAGGAGATCACGTGTTACGGTTGTGGTAGCAAAGGACATATTCGCCGGGATTACCGTAAGAGAGTTGACAAGAAGCAAGCCTACCGTGGAACGCAAGATATATCAGTGAAAGAATATGGATTGTCGACTACAGAGGCGAGCGCAGAGTGAAACAGTGCGTTGAATTCAAGTGATTTGAACGAAGGCGACGGATGGATATTGGACAGCGGGGCGAGCCGTCATCTCGTCGGTGATGAAGGACTGTTAGAAGATGTGAAGACAATTGCTGATGGAATGAAGATGACGTTACCGGATGAGAACTTTATACAGGTGACCAAGGTTGGCAAGGTGAGACTACGAAGTCTTGATCCGAATACCGTGATAGCGTTACAGGAGGTATATTACTCGCCAAGGCTAGCGAGGAATCTAATTTCACTGGGCAAGTTGATGCAAAAAGGTTATAATTCTGTACACCGAGATGATAAGATGGAAGTTCGTTTACGTGGAGATCTTTTGTTCACTGTGGAAGTTCATGGATCCATTTTGGCGGCAAATCTTGTTACAATTACGATACACACCAGTCCGATCAAGACGCTGGATACCAGGGCAAGTCAACAAGTAACGCGAGCGTTGGAAGGTGATATTTTCGTGTTGGATGAAGCAAATGTGAATGCTGGAAAGCCAGAAGAAGATGGCGTTGAATAAAATGCTGAAACCGATCCACAGCGCGTGGATGATACGGTGGAACAGGCACCGAGTACATTAAGGAAGGATAGCGCGAAACCAAAACGTGTGACGCAAGAAACGGCGAAGTTTAAAGCATACAAGGACACACTTAATCGGAAGAAGTCGAAGAAGAAGTCTGGGACGGAAGGAGCCGTCACTGTAGTGAATCAAGAAAATCAAGGGAGCACAGGTGTGCAAGAACACGCGTTAGCTGTATACGCGGTGATGGGACCTGATGATGTGGAGATCAAGTCAAGGTACCCGAGGACCCAAGCAATTATAATGAAGCGCACAAGCGTGATGATGCATGCAAGTGGAAGGAGGCCGAAGAGGCGGAATTGAAAGCTTTACAGGACATGGATACTTGGGAAGTTGTAAAGTGTCAAGACAAGCGAGCTATAACTACGAAATGGGTATACAAGACGAAGACCAAAGCAGATGGGACCATAGATATATATAAAGCAAGACTCGTGACGCGTGGAGACAAACAAGTTTACGGACGCGATTTTATTTTTACGTTCTCGACTGTGATGGATATAAGCAATGTCAAGGTAGTTCTGGCGATGGATCAAGTGTGGAACGTGACGGCACGGCACGGAGATGTTCCAAGCGCGTACACGAAGGCTCATACGGAGAAAATTTTTGATATTTTTTTGAAGATACCCCAAGGCATGGTAATCAAGTATGAAGTTTTACGAGATTTCGAAGTTGATTCTACTAAGTGTTTGTCTTTACGTTTGAAGAGGAACCTATATGGAATAAAACAAGCTGGACGAATGTGGTATGATTTTTTTCGTAAGACGCCGATTGATTTGAAGTTCGAGCAATGCATGACGGACACATGCATATTTTCACGAAGCGATGTTGAAGACATTGTGATCGTTGGAGCTTACGTCGACGGCTTGATGGTGACAGGAACGACGGTGCAGCTGGTTGATAAGTTTTTCGAGATGATGCAGATATTGGAGTTAAAAGATCTCGGACCGGTAGAAAAGTTTCTCGGGATACGTATTGGTGGAAGTCAAGACTGTGGTTATACTACGGGTCTAGAGCAAATGATTGACGAGCTATTAATCAAGTATAAGATGGAGCACGCACGCTAACCCCGTTCAAATACCGATTGTGGAAGTAAACGATGATGGTGAAGATGATAATTTTTTGCCTAAGCCAGGAACGGAGGTGTGCCGACACAGAGAGTGTTTCAATCGATAGCTGGAAGTTTACTCTGGATTTTAAGATGTACAAGACCGAACATTTCATTTGCAGTACATAGAGTTACGAGACGCATGCACGCACCGAGACAGGCAGATTATAAGTTAGGCAAGAAGATTCTGCGGTACCTGAAAAGTTCGAAGGAGCTCAAGTTACGTTTGGATTGTAAAGCGAGGAGCGAAGACAGTTTACAGTTGGTTGGATACACGGATGCGGATTTTGCAGGCGATAAAGAAGACAGGAAGAGTGTAAGAGGTTGCGTGGTTTTCCTGAACGGCATGGTTGTTGGTTGGCAGTGGTGCAGAAAACAAGGTGCAGTCGCTTTATCAACGGCGGAGGCGGAGATTGTTGCGGCCGCGGTTGGAGGGAAGGATATATTAGATTTGAAGGAGTTGCTGGAGGAGATTGGACTCAAGGTGGAGATGCCTATGCTGTTGCGCATGGACAATCAAGCGGCAATTCGACAGCTGGAGGACGAAGAAAGTGGTGCAGCATCTAAACACGTAGCTGTCAAGCTCAAGTTCCTGAAGGACTACTTCAAGCGAGACCGCTGCACGTGGCCAATGATGACATGATCGCAGATCTGCTGACGAAGCCACTGTGTGCAGCGCATGTCTCCCGCTTACGCAGCAAGGTTGGATTGGGATGATGGTGGTTTGCACAAGGAGTGGCACGATGATCGCGGAAGGAGCGTTGGAATTTGCTATACTACGCGTGTGTGCAGCCTGGGGCTAGGCTGTATACAAATCCCAAGTAGTACGCAACCATTGTGGCCACATTTGAATTTATGCATTTTTTGGTACTTTAGGATTTTATCTTTTATTAAGTTTTAGGTTAGATTCTTAGGTACGCATTTATATTCAGTATATCTTTTATCTTTTAAGTCACATTACATCCTGCCCTCGTGCGCACCTACCCTGATCAGGTAGGGCGCGCTTTTTTTCTGAGAAACTTCAATCCCAACGGCAGTCAGGCGCTAATGGTCTGAACTTCCCTTACGGTAAGTCAGGCGCTAACGGTATGAACTGCCATTACGGTAAGTTACACAACTGCCATTACGGTAAGTTACACAGCCCCTAACTCGTGTCAACTTCCGACAGTATCTATCAAGGAAGGTATGATCACATTAAACGATCCTTAACGCCGTTACTAGGCAAAATACACCCAGAAGTTTCAGCTCCCGCGCCAAGATCACATTGACTAAAAGCTATAGACCAGAAATTAATGACTTTCGACCGTCTCTCTGACTATGGCACGCACTCACTCCAAAACACGTTTCTACGCGTCTGCTCCTTCAACAAATGCGGATACTGATTCTTTTGTTGGTATACGCGTATGACGCTAGGTCTGCCCATCAACTCTCCGATCAAGCTAGAAAGTCCATATCGGAAGTCGGGGTTAAGCCGGTGACAGATCATTGGGAACCCATGAGGCATTCGCAAATTTGGAATTTAAACTACGACTACTTCTCACGTGCCTGAACCGTATCGAGTCTATTTGCATCAATCATGAAATGGAACCGAACAGGAGCTATCTGATTGATCCTGATATATTATGAGTTAATGGCAAAGATAATAATCCTAAAAATGTTTCATAAAAATATTTTATATTTGTTAGATATTTCGGAGCAGGACCACCTAAATCGGCTACAGCTAGACAAATTGCGCGGCTCGGAAGCTGCCGGCTGAGGTGGATACGGAATCGGCTAAATCTGATAGACCAACGAGGAAGGTGATCCGACCTATTGCACTAGTTGATCCGTCATCCCAATCGGGGCACTCCACTATGCGACATCCATCAGTGATGTGAGCATACGTAATGGGCTCTGTCACGGACAGGACCCAGAACACGGCACACACGCTTGCGCGACAAGGAAGACTTGGAGGAAAAGTCATGAGGAGAAGCCGCCAAATTTGCAACTGAATTAAATGAGCTTATGGTTCCTGAATCCTAACATGAAAAACCACTAGGGGCCTATGAGGTTAAAGTGCAGTGAACCCACAGATGTTGGGTATAACATCGAAAGTCTACTATAAAACCTTGGGTGAATCAGGTTGATCTTGAACTTCAAGCAGCGATTCTTCTTCGGAGAATCTCACCGACACGTGGACCAGTGTGATTGGTTGGGACCAAAAATATGTACCCACAATGACACGTCGGTCGCGTCACCAGATAATTTCCCAAGCAGGAACCATCTCTATGCACAGAAATACATGTGCAGAGAACACTCGAGAATGTTTCGAGAACATTCCTTGCGGATGTAATCATTTGATTACTCCGTGAGTGTCGACGCGTAAACATGAACCGAGAATCATGTTTACAGCACCCCGCGATACACGAGGATAGTGTGGTGCACACTAACTATGAATTGCGACATTTAATGGCCAATAGGGCCCATTACAGCATGAAGTCTCGACACCTAGCGAACATTTCGATCCGGGATGATTTCGACTACGAGTGACAAAGGCAAAGATGACCTCCGCTAAAGCATATGACGCTGACGCATGGGCGGTAAAACGTCCGCCGCATCTGATCTGGAGGACTTTACGTCTCAAGACATGGATGAGGATCCACCTAGAGGCTTACTCCGACTAAGTACACGTTTTTGCGAGATTCAAACCCAGAGAAGGAACCATGAGGTGTTTGGCAATCTGATGAAGGATGAGGAGACCGGCCAAAAATTGGTTCCAACGGCTCCAACGTCTCACTCGAGAATCTGATCTTGCTGGACCAAGAGTTTGAACCATAGTATTGCAGTCTCGATATGTCTGTCGCTAAACGCTAGGGCATTAAAAGCGACCTGAAGTAACGCCCATCGAGTACCACCACCTCCTGAACGTTGCCGCATAAGGGCTAACCTCCAGATAAAATACACCAGCAGACGGGAATCTCCCGTGAGCATTTTAACATTTTCTAGTAACTTTGGATGATCTGGAAGTGGCAGATCAGCTCTCCCTGTTGCGATTGAAGAATGCTGACAAATCGAATAAGACATGACGGAACCTTCAGCATGCTAAACGTCGAGGAACAAAAAAAACATCCCGGGATCGAGTCGGTACGGCTCGAGATCACATCCAGATCCATTCAAATTGTCCGCTTCAAAGCCAGCCTGAGCGATACAGATAGTCACGAATGAATCAGACAGTACAGGATCATAAAAAGAGAACGACACGACACATCAAGGTCCGGATCGGAGGGTCAATATCAACGTATTTTAAGATGGTACTCCGATCTGGATTATTTTGATCTACAAATAGGAATTTAGAACAGTCTGATCCGAATCTTCCGCGCCGTAAATGTTCTATTGTGAATCAATCACACATGCTATCGTGAATGTTGGAAAAGAATGAATTGTTACAAGCACGAAAGACGTGGAAATTTAACATATCCGTATGAAAGTTGAGGGAAAGTTTCAATCAATTGGCATGTGTTCGATTGAGGAGTTTTCAACAGGATGCGACAATGGTATGTACGCGAACATGCTCGGCTAGTATATATATTACACTAGATCGCTAGACAGGTTGGAATCTGGATCGATCCGAGCAATTTATGTTTACCATCTATGTATATATCATTAGAGGAACGATGGGGAAAGCAGCATAACCGACAAATCATTCTCTACGAAAAATGTACTCATCCGGCTCGATGAGTATACCAGAAATAGAATAGTATGGAGCTAAATGTACTACGTGTTGCCTTGCATGGATATTGGAAGTATCACTCTTCAGACAAGTGATTCAAACGGCCTGGAGCCTATAGAAAGTCAATAACGAGAAAAGCTACTTGTTGTTTGACTCTGCGGATGGAGTATCAATTATTGACGTCGCTTTCGCATGTCATATAGCGACACCAAGAAACAAGAATAAATTGGGCTTGGAGAGAGTGCATACATGTCAGAAAGCCGATCACGCGTCATCACCCTTTCTTAGCCATTGGTCTGTTACATTGACGCCTTAGGTGTCACGCTATTCTGATCATGGATTCACGGTAACAACCGTGGTCCGCCTTGAAATCTCAAATGGAACGTTAACTGTGCCGTATAAGGCCCAGATCCAGTATACTCCCGGTACAGAAAGAACTCCCAGTACTTGAGATTTGTGCATGATGCAGCGATCCCCAATGTTCACGTTCCGATCTGATTGCGCGATCGACGCCAAAAGTTATGGTTTACTCGCGACGAGCGATGGGTCCCTTCTTTCATCAAGGCGATCGGCGGATCCAGTTATGTCAGAATCAATTACATATCTATTCTGTGTTAGTATGAATGAAAGAACGATGATTGAAATGTGGTTAAAGGAGGGCAAGAGATGACCCTGTGTTTCAGTCGGATCGCGAAGGTAAATATCGAGCGGCAAATCTGCCGGTATCCAACAACTACTTCTCCTATCAGTGAGGATAATCTACCGAAGGAGGTACCTCAGCTTTGGTTCAGAAGCCATAGTACTCGACCCCTACGACGATAGATCATGATCAGGATGCCAGTCTGAACTCGATCAAATGCTGCTAAACATTGGGGAGATCTCAAGATCGTCGAAGCTGCTGGTCAAGTAACCGATCCCGATGGAAGAAAAGAGTAAATCCGAAGAGAGCTGTTTGTGCCTTTTGACCAGGGTGATTCTAGTGCTGATTCAAAAGAAAACTCCAACATCGGAAGGAAATGACTGCCGCAGACAGGATAGAGCCAACGACCGATTTAGATCGAGAGGAGAATGTCCCACCTATTTCATGATCGGAAGAGAATGAGTTAAGTGTGCATTCACAAAGGCAGTGACCAGAATGTAGGGCATACTGAAAATTATTTGGCCGTCCTCCCTGAGAAGTCACCAGATATGCTTGTTGTTACTACGGACGATGTGCATGTCGGTTGTCCGGATGCGAATACCCCGATCCTCTCAAGTAAATCATCATGAATGTATTAGCTCTAGAAGAAAATTTCCGAAGTGGCCCACGGGACTGGAGAAGACGACAATTACTGATCAGGAAGGTAATTACCTACCCTCCGTGCGCTTATGGAGCAGTGTGTAACATTGATGTCATGTGGGGGGACGGATTGTCCGGTGTTTCCATAGAGCAGATCGGACCATCGACATAACCCTGGGCATTTCCAGTCGTGTTCGTAATAATGAAGATCGGACAGACATCAGATTGTCCATCGAATACCGACTGATAAACAGGCTTATGAAGTTGATGGTATTCCAATGCCCCTGATCAACGATCTATTTGAAGATCTCGATAAGGAATTGTAATACAAGGCATCATGGTAATGATCTCTCGATATGGCCAGTATATTTTGTGGTCTGGATGGCTCTCGATTGCAGATCGGGCTCTTCATATATAGTCCCAATCGCTATCCTACCGATAAAAACGATGTACTAACGGAAGGAGAGCGAGAAAGAGATCGAAAATTCTCGTTTATGGGAAGAATATCCTAGATGGACGACACTTAGGTCACTGTGACCTCGTGGGATACTTTGAACGGAAAGGTCGAATGGTTGCTACACATCTGTTTGCTGAATTTATCTATTAGTGCAATTAAGATTCCGGGGAAAGAAGAAAATTCTAGTTATCTCGGTCACAATGTGTCGATCGGTTTAGAAGCGAATTTTAAGGATTTGGAGTTGCTCAGCAGTTTGCCTTTCCCTATATCGTTGTAGGCGAAATTTTTTCTCGGGAATTTGAACTACTGCAGTCGGCTAATTGAGCATTTCACGATCTACGCAGCCGTACTTTACACCCTCTAGAGATAGACTACCAAGCGCATGTGGTGGAGTCAAGTTCAAAATCGAACACCGAAGTGTACTGAACTCAACCACCATCGTGCCCAGCCGACCGACTTACGGGGGAGCGTACCCCGCGAACCTTCTCCTTTATATCGATTGGGTGACCGATCAGCACTGCAGGACGCCGAGTCCGATTTACCTTCAGTAATGTTACTTTGTGTACCCATTGGTATGGGTGGTAACACACTCAGTGGACCGTCGCGCAGTATGGGTCTTGATAGGTACCGATATGGATGGTACCACTTCTAGGGTAGCGTGTACCAAATACCAACCAACGAAAGATAATCCAAATGAACCGATCTGCAATTGGAGCGGAATCGTCACTCCAAATGCGTAGAGAACTTGGGGCAGACCGCGAAGCGGTGTGGAGACCCAACCAATAGAAATGTGGTGGAGTCCAGTTCGAAATCGAACACCGAAGTGTCCGGAACTTGACCACCATCGCGCCCAGCCGACTACTTACGGGGGGGGTACCCCGCAAACCTTCGCCTGGATGCCGATCAGATTGCCGATCGGCACTTCCGGACGCCGATCAGATTGCCGATCGGCACTGCCGGACGCCGAGTACGATTTATCTTCCATCTCACCTTGTGTACCCATTGATGTGGGTGGTTAGCACTCGGTGGACCGTCTCTTAGTAGGGACCTTGGCAGGTACCGATATGGGTGTACCACTTCTGGGGTACTTGAACCAAAAAACCAGCGAAAAGATAATCCAATGTATTCGATCTGCAGATGGAGCGGAAATCCTCACTTCAAATGCGGGTAAAATCTGGGTTTGACTGAACACAACAGTCAGTAACCCAGCCAATACAAAAAGAAGAACACGTTCCAAACGTGTGTGTGACTGAACGTAACGGGCGCTTCCCGTCGTGGGACTTCCGGTGGAGCTGTCTCCTGGCAGGGATTAAATGAGCAAGAGGGGACCGTGTTAGCCATCTACTCCCAATGACTCCTGCAGAGCGGCGATTTATGCAACCCAATGTAATACGAACACTATATTTAATAAACAATTAAAATCCAATATGTAAACTACATGCAAAACCTTGTGCCTCACCTTAAATCTGCGTACCTTACACCCCAAGCACACGATTGGCCCAAAACACCCGTCCTTTTAGCCAACCCGATCGCTCCGACTTGAAAACTGGTACACTGGTACATGCTAGTCAAAAAATTTTCAATAGCACTTCACCACAGAAATCTGGGACAGACCACGCGCAGCAGTGTGGAGACCCAGCCAATAGAAATTCGGGGCGGACCGGAACGGTGCGTAGACCCAACCAAAAATCTGGGGCATATCGCTAGACGCGATGTAGGGACTCAGCCAATAAAAATGTCGATAACACGTTCCAAACGTGTGGGGCTTAAGAGGTGAGTGAACGAAGTGGATCGCTTCCCGTCGTGGGACTTCCGGTGGACCTAACGTGTCCTGGCCGGGAAAAATGAGCTAGAGGGGACCGTGTTAACCCTCTTCTAACAATAACCCCTGCGGTAGGAGCGGCGACTTATGCGAAACAAAGAAAAACGAACACTATATTTAATATCTGTAACAGGACTGATCCTGTTACAGGCTTACACTGTATTTGTGCGAGGAAGCGCGCGATACAATTAGGGCAGGATTAGTTGGTAACAACTAATCCTATAATAAAAGTAAATATATTAATATTCACTTTAGTCTTAGAACGCAAAATTAAGAGTGTTTATTTAATGGGTGGCTTAGAGGCTAATAGTATAGTAACTAACTAATTAATATAATAATATCAAGTCTTTAACTAACTGTACTATTAGTTAACCTGCAAGATTCGGTATTTATACCGAATCGACTTTTCCTTCTTAGATTATAATAACTTATAATCTCTTATTTAAATTTCAGACAACGCGTCTGAAATTAAACTGTGATATTCTAACTTGAATATCTATTATGTAATGGCACCCTATTACATCACCCCCCCACTTAAGGTGGTTGGCCAATAATAACTCGTATTTTGGCCAATCATGGGTGGCACTTGTTGGTCAGAGTTTCTCATTCACCAACTGATTGACCATCGACTCGATGGTCACGACACACGGCGGCGGCGCTCTAAAGAGCGCTGCTGAAAACAATGAAGGAACTTCTTCCTCCGCCGCAGCACTAGGTGCTGAGGTGTTGAGTGACAACGGTGACGCAGCATTAGCAGCGTCAACTACGCAAAGGTCGGAAGACGTACCGTCTTCGACCACAGATGCTGCTAAGGCGGAATCTGACAAGAAACAGGGAGATGTTGCTAATGCAACATCTCGCACGATGGCAACTTCCGAATGGCGTGTTGCCAAGAGGGCCATGTTCGGGAGTTCTGACTCCGAACAAAGTGATGGGGATACAGATGTACCCACTAAAGGATCTAGCGAGTCGAAACTCGCTAGGTGCTCATCGCCTAACAGCGATGACGACTATGGTGTCACTGTCAGCTATGACAGCGACAATGATTATCACAGGTGGTTGCGGGAACGCAGAGCCCCACCTGGACCAAGTACTTCTCAACGTCGGGGTGATTTAACCCTGGCGCGTGGTGTTGAAGCAGGCGGTGCTCCGCCTGCTAAAAGGGCTAGAACAGAAGCGGCGGCTGCCGCTTCTAAAGCGTATCATCATACGGAACCAGATGTTCCGTACAGGGTGGGGTTTTGGACCCCTGGCTGGGCTATTGCCCCAACAGTGGCGGTCACCGTAAACGGGACTGCCAGTATGCGTAGTTCGATATCAACGTGCTGGATGACTGCGAAGACATCCACTCACGTCGATTCGATCGAAGTACAGACGATAGACGTCTGTACTTTATTGACCTCTTTTTCCAGGTTCGATATTATTCGAGCCGGAAAGGGTCAAGGAGGAAAAGGGACGATAAAGACGCCCTGACTCAGGGTTGGAATGCTTTTGTTGACAACTACAACAAAATCCCAGATGATTACGTGAATAAAGTTCACGTAATGCGCGAGCGCTTTTTAAAGCACTCACGAACAGGCAAAATGGAATACATCCATTTTGCTTGCATCAAAGAAGGGTTAAAGTGTGGTGTCCCTTCTCACCTCGTTTGCCCGCGGTGTACGCAGGGCGCTCCTCGTCTGTCAGAGGAGGAGTTGCGGGGGTACGGTGGCTTTTCCTTACCCGCCGAAATTCAGGGTTTAATTGATACCCTGAATGCAGCAACACCTACTGTTGATGCTACTTCGCATTATGAGTTTGAGACTTCTTCTCAAACTCAGTCAAAAGGTCTGGGGCGTCGGCCCTCAGAACCTCAATCGGCTCCCAAGAGTCGAACTCTTGGGGATATCTCAGCCAGCGTACCAAGTACTCGGTACGCTGCCCCTTCTTCGAAGGCACCGAGCGCTTCGAGATCAAGCGCTCGAGGATATATCGATTATTCCCCTGATTATCAATCAGGGGCGGCGGAGGTTGAGAATTCCCTCGCCGTTGTTGTTGCGGAGCATGGTTCTTTGCTCCGCAAGCTCGAGGAGGGTTATTCCTCCTTGAGCAGCGATATGTCTCACTGTGTGAAGACATATCGGTCTCTTCGCGAGGATGTCCGCGACATCCTCGGAGCGCACACTGCCCTCCAGCAGAAGAATGATCTTCTGTACATTGAGCTTCCCGCTATAAGGGAGAGCTCGATCGGCGCACGGCTGATCTTGAGCAGTCGAAGGCGGAGGTAACGACTCTCCGCTCTGCTCACCAACGGCTGGAGGCCGATTACAAGTCTCTCTTGGGAGACTTGGAGAAGCACGGCATCTCCCGTGGTTCTGCGTCTCGTCGTAAGACAAAGACGAGTGATACGGCTTGAGCCGCCCAACATAGAATGTTGGGTGAAGCCGCATTGCTGTGGGAATGTCTAAGGTATAGGCATTCCCCCGAATCTCTTGGACCTTGAAGGGTCTAATGTACTTAGGAAGCAACTTCCGTGTAGGGAAGTTGCTTATTGCATGTGTAGGCAAATTAGTAGTACTTAGTAGTACTAATTCACCTTTCAGAAAGGAGTTTTTGTTCTTCCTTCCTTGTTTATCTGCATTTTGCTTCTGCTTATCAAAAGCAGAGGCAAGTGCATCCTTTACATAGCGTATTACAGCTTGGCGCTGTAATACGAATTCATCTACTGCTTGATCAGCAGTAGGTGCATTGTCCTCGTTGTCTGCAGCCATTGCTGCAGACACATATACATCGTATGCAGCTTCAGTTTTAATTGAAGCTGCTTCCGCTTCTACTGTATTTTCAGTAGAAGGGCCATCGTTTTGTTCACAAGTTGCAGTCGCAACTTGCGCGTTGACTCGCAACTTGCGCGTTGACTCGCTCAAAATTTGAGCGGGTCCCTCCCTCACTTAGATTTGGCGTACCGCCAAGTAAAGCTGGGGTTCGTGGATGCCTTAAGGCATTCACGTAGAACGGTGTATGCTTAGTTGAAGCATGCACCGAATTGTTAATAGCGAATACAGTGAGTGACAGGTAGTCACTCTACTGTTCAAAGGCATGTGCGTATGATCGCAACATGTCTCCGAGAACGCGGTTAACCCGTTCCGTCTGCCCATCCGTTTCCGGATGGTCCGCAGTTGACATCTTCAACTGGGTTCCCAACAATGAGAACGTTTCTTGCCAGAAACGTCCTGTAAATCTCGGATCTCTATCCGAGATAATGTCTTCTGGCATTCCTTGCAAACGGAATACCGTATCAACGAATATCCGCGCTGTTTGAGCGGCGGTTACATTCGCTGATACTGCAGTAAGATGTACCATCTTACTGAAACGGTCTACAAAGACCAGTATTCCAGTCTTCCGACTATGGTCGGGTGGAAGACCGAATACGAAGTCCATTGAAATGGACTTCCAACACTCTGTCGTAACCGGCAGAGATTGCAGCGGAGCCTGTGCAGACTGCGCAGGCTTAACGCGCTGGCAAATCTCGCAAGCGCGTACGTATTTTCGTACCCACTTGTACTGGTTTCACCAGTAAAAGTCACGTGCGAGAGAAGCGTATGTCTTCTCTCGACCTTGATGCCCCGAAATCGGTGCATCATGATACTCAAACATAATTTGATGTTTGAGATCATCGTCGTTTGGAACGACGATGCGACTTTCATCTTTTTGGTCTATGCTGTAGAGCAGCAGATCATCGTGCAGTCGATATCGATGCACGCAAGCGCGGAGGAACTCTGGGAGTTCGTCGCGTTTCTCACTTGATTGATTACGTAAGTAATCAATCAACAGACGTGTCTCCTCGTCTGTTTTGTACGCCTCGCGTACTTGTCGTATAATTGACGACGACAAAGCAGTGCAACGGATCGCTTTTGAACTGGCCCCTTCGGTTACGGACGGTTTCTTCTCGTAATCGGGCCTTCGTGATAGCGCATCCGCTATCACGTTCAACTTTCCGGGTTGGTATTCAACCGTAAAGTTGTACTCAGCAAAGAATGACATCCATCGAGCCATTCTTTTTGAAATATGTGGTGAATTTACGGCCGTGCGTAGTGACGCATGGTCCGTGTAAACCACAAACGGTCTATCTCCAAATAGATAGATCCGAAACTTGGCCAGTGCGTACTTCATGGCAAGGAGTTCCTGGTCATGCACTGGATAGTTGCGCTCGGATGGGCGCAACTGACGCGATTGATAGCAGATTACGCGATCACGATCATCGTGATCATGCTGCATCAAAGCACAGCCGATAGCTAAATCGCTCGCGTCGCAAACGACGTGGAACGGACGCTCGTTATCGGCTATAGCCAAGACAGGCGCTTCAGTCAAGCTTTGCTTGACTGCATCAAAAGCATCTTGACATTGGGTATCCCAATGCCATTCGACATCTTTCTTAAGTAATTGAGAAAGAGGTCGTATCAACCCAGCATAGTTGCACGAATACTTGTGCAAATATGTTGCCAACCCAAGGAACTTTCGAAGTTCCTTAACGTTGTTTGGCGTAGGCCATTCAACGATCACCCTGATCTTTTCTGGATCAGGACGCACCCCGTTCTTGCCCACAAAGCATCCAAGAACGGGTATCTCAGGTGCACCAAAGGTGCACTTCTTCATATTTGCATAGAGCTTATGTTTACGCATAATCTCCAACACTCGACGTAGATGCTCCCTATGGACATCTACATCGCTTTTATCGTGTTCACCCTTACTATGGATGAACACGTCATCGAAATAACTCGGTGCGAATTCACGCACCGGGCGTAATAGATGCGTTACGCATCTGTTAAACGTAGCAGGGGCATTTCGAAGCCCCTGTGGCATAACAAGCCACTTCCAAAGCATGCCGCTTGGGGTGCTTACTGCCGTGAGAGGGATATCCTTCTCACGCATTAGGATTTGATAAAATCCATCTCTTAGATCGAGAGCACTAAAGATGGTGCTCCCGCACATGCCATCTATGATGACATCCTTCCGCGGTATCGGTGTCTGTGCCGGTACCGTCGCTGCGTTCAGCTTGTTGTAATCGTGAACGATTCTCCACCCACCTGTGGACTTCTCCACACAAAAGGTGGGGGTAGAGTGCGGTGAGGTAGACTCCAGCACTTGGCCTGATTTACGACGAGCTTCGAAGAACTCGTCGATCGCTTTTACCTGATCACGCGGCAACGGCCATTGCCGCGTAACCCAATACTTCGTGCCTGGCACGAGGTCAATCTCATGACGAGTTCCCTTATCCTTAGGGAGCTCGCTAGGTACTTCTTCTGGGAATACGTCAGCGTATTCTCGAAGTACCTCATAAAATGGGGAGGTCACTTTAAGCGACTCCCAGCTCTGCGCTTCAAAGCGCTGAACTCTCGTTTGATCATTGGGAACCTCTTTCCCAATGTTTTCCACTTGTAATGTGGATATTCGTTCACGAATATCCACTACATCATCTGTTGCAACGATGATACAGATCTGTTCGATCTGACCATCGTGCAAGTTTCTCGCAAACTTCTTCCAGCTTAGCGCTGGAAGAGCCATCACCTCCGAACCCTCTTTCGGAGGTTGTTCCATCAACAGAGACTGGGTAGCTAATCCGGTCTCCGTTTGCGTCAAGACGTTGATCGTCTCGACGGAACTGCCCATGCAATCATACGCACTCGTCTGATTGACTGCTACACGGTGAATACGATTCACCGTGTGCGAATACTCATCATCATGGTGGCCACTGCCTACCATGGAATTTTGGCGATCAGATGTGCTCGTCTGACGGGCCGCCTTTTCTGCGACACAGTGGTCTTTATCACCCGTGCGCATGGCTAACTCAACGTGGTGGGCACTGGCCACCACGGAGTTTTGCTCACGATTGCACTCGATCGTGAGTTCACTCTCATCAACACGGAATTCATTCGTCGTGTTGGAACCTTCGGTCGCACAGTGGGTGTTTCCCACTGTGGATACTATTTCATTCTCACGGTGGGTGTTTCCCCCGTGGATATCACTTCATTCTCACGGTGGGTGTTTCCCACCGTGGATATCACTTCATTCTCACGGTGGTATTTGTCACCCGTGGAATGTTTCTCTCCAACACGCAACGACTCTTCTGTTGCGTGTGGTAGTCCCTCTGGACTCTCACCAGCGGAGGTACCTTCCGCTGATCGTGTCAGAACAGACCTGGTGGCGCCATCGCTATCCACCAGACTGTCTGACGCTGCGGTTGTATCCACTGATAAAGCCGGATTACACACAGGGTGATCAGATCCTGTGCGTCCGCCGCAGTCGATCGATAGGTTAACCCAGTCGATCGAAGGTTTAAACTTGGACATCCATGGAATTCCAAGTATCACATCGAACTTGTCATCTAAACCGAGGACGCTGAATTCATCCTCGAATGACAGTTCATTCAACTCGAAGCGTGTTTTAATCACACGCTTTGGAATAGTCACGGTTGCACCTGTTGCTAACCGGACTGACAACATACTTCGTGGGGTTTCTACCTCCACGATGCTCAACAGCGTTAGACTCTGAGTTCTAACGAAATTGTTTGACGCTCCTGTGTCAAACAAAGCTCGCATGGGGACATCGCTCCCGTGCGGCTTAACCTCCAGGGTGATAAGAGGCTTACCATCACCCTGCACCTTTTGACAGGACATAGTCCCGTCTGGGGATATTACCCTCACATGCCCTATGTCGGCATGTGGGATAACATTCCCAGTAGGGCGCCCCGCCCCTACTGGCGATTCTCGTTTTTTGCACAAACAGGGTGATGTCCCTGTTGGTGTCGCCGTGCAGCGGACGGTTCCGTCCGCTGACTGCGTGGCACCGGACGCGGTGCCATACACTCATGGGCAAAATGCCCCATTTTCGCGCATCTATTGCAGCGAATATTCTTCTTAAATTTCGGTTGCTTCGTGTTCGAAGCAACCGATAGGTCCATCGGCTCTGGACCTTCACCGCCCATGCTCTGGCGCGGGTGGCTGTTTCTTGAGACGAAGTGTGAGCTTCGTCTGCCTGACTGCTGATTGTTGACATGCCGTTGCGGCATGTCAAAAGCGAAGGGCTGTTGAGCCCTTCGGCTGTACCCAGCATGCGATGACGCTGATTGCATGATGAAATCCTCACGGATGCTCATGTCAATGGCATCCCTTAGAGTCTCTGGCGGGTGCCGGTAGAGACTCTGTTTGACGGGACCATCATTGAGTCCCTTCATGAAGCCAGTGAACTGCATAGCAGGGGGCACCGGCTCATACACAATATTTGACAGCAAATATTGCGTCTTCTGAGCGTAAGCTTGAAGGTCAAGCTTACCTTGCCGGAGTTCCATAAACTCCTGCCGACTACTTAGCTCCATTTCTGGAGCTTCAAAGTTGAGCTTTAGATCAGCTTTAAATTCCTTATAAGTAAGGAACGCAGAGTCATCAGTGGCTCTGCGACTCATCGCCCATGCCCTGCCTCTGCCGCTTAGACATGTTGTGGCGAAGTACGCCTGTTGACGTTCGTCGACAATATTTGCGCAGAAATGGCATCTTCCACCTCTGCGAACCATCTACGAAGGGGCTCTCCCCCCTTCGCCGGTAAAGGGCGGTACTCGCGCCTTTACCACTTCAACGCTATGCGTTCTAGGTGCAGTTGCGGTCCGCGCTGCCTCTGGCGCGGGCCGTTCTGACTTTTCTAGGTGGTTTAGCCTAAAGCGGTTCACCACCTGTACCACTTCCTCTGGAGACTTACTCTTGAGGAAGGTAATGATGTCGGTCCCCATAGACCGAATCATTTCCGCCGTCGCGTCTTTACTACGCGACGAGATGTGAGGGAAGTGTTTATTCACCTCTTCCAGCGTTCTTTCTCGCTCGGCAGCCGACATGTCTCGCGACATGATGCCGAGCGGCTCTTAATCTTCGCTCTGCTAGTTAACTAGCAGAACGGAACTGTGGTCGTTAAGACGGACCACAAAGTGCTACCAGGTGTAACAGGACTGATCCTGTTACAGGCTTACACTGTATTTGTGCGAGGAAGCGCGCAATACAATTAGGGCAGGATTAGTTGGTAACAACTAATCCTATAATTAAAGTAAATATATTAATATTCACTTGTGGTTTAGAACGCAAAATTAAGAGTATTTATTTAATGTGTGGTTTAGAGGCTAATAGTATAGTAACTAACTAATTAATATAATGATATCAAGTCTTTAACTAACTGTACTATTAGTTAACCTGCAAGATTCGGTATTTATACCGAATCGACTTTTCCTTCTTAGATTATAATAACTTATAATCTCTTATTTAAATTTCAGACAACGCGTCTGAAATTAAACTGTGATATTCTAACTTGAATATCTATTATGTAATGGCACCCATTACAATATCCAATTAAAATCCAAGATGTAAACTACTTGCAAAACCGTGTGCCTCACCTTAAATCTGCGTACTAAACACTCCAGACACACGATTGGACAAAAATACTCCCCCCTTTAAGCCAACCCGATCGCTCCAACTTGATCACTGGTACACTGGTACATGCTAGTCAAAAATTTTCATCTGCACTTCACCGCACGCACCGGGAAGAAGATCATCAATAAGTCTGTCGATCGGATTGCAAGATCAGCCGATCTGGTCTCGATCGGATCAGAATAACACTGCTATGGTCAAGTTGGCATGTTAAAAGCAACGATGGCTACGAACCCTGTTGTGAAACCCTTTGATCCGGATAAAGTCTCAGTGACGTTTTTCTACCCAACAAGTGGGCAATTTCCGTCGCTTACTCCAAACAACATATTGCTATCTACTGTACAGTTACGTTTACAAGCAGAACGCTCACGCCAAACGAAGTTACCTATGACATTGTAGATAAAGAGATGCTGGCGCTACTACATATAATTGATGTTAGCTACACTGAGTTGGTGGGAGGATCAATCAAGATACTTTGACGCTGGTATACCCCCGACGGAAGTTTAGGAAGATTTTTGACTCTGTTATCGCAGTGATTTTTGAAAGTTATAAAATGCACCGAGAGCGAAGAAAAGATTCTAGGTACATCGGTCCTTGCCTTTTAACGGATTAGTGATAAAATGATGGAAAAAAGAGGGTAAATAAAAAGGTCTGATCATACAGCGTCATACGGCTGAGGTTGCTGAAGTGAACGGTTTTAACAGCGGCATCTGAGAGTTACTACTGACCCAGAAGAAGAGTTCTATCATTATATCGTTAGATACTCCAGTATAGAGGTCAGACAGATCATAGGAAAAATCGATTGCTATACGCCTCAACCAATTTGCTTAATGATCGAGTCTTGACGGCGTTGCAGGAGTGTCCCAATCACCTAATCACAATCAGGTATATGTGAAGTTGGATTGGAATCATTGCGCCCACCAAGTGGCGATCTTATCCATGCGAGATGAGATTGGATCGACGATCACCGATTAAGCGTTATTGGCCAAATTTGTTGAGAACAATGGTTAACCGAGATGATCTGATCGGAAGAGGATAAGGATAGATGGATGTGGTATTTGCGACCAGATCGCAGACTCGCCGATCGACCGATTACCAACCATCCCGAACGGAAGTCCGAGTGAAGAAATCTTTTAGGGCTATGAGCTGAGAGGATCAGGCGCAGCATGAATAGAAATGGAGCCCCAATCTAGAAGGATTTATGCGGAGAGATGGCTGATTGAGATCAAGATAGTTGCGCCGAGGTTTCAGAAGAATATGAGGTGGACAAAGAAGGCTTCTGTTTTTCTGCTGAGAGTCGGATAAGATTGACGCTGATCAAGATCGGCCAGCCAAGTTAATCGTCTCAGAGACGTTGCAACTCGACATCCTTAACAAGTATGATGTCAGTTTGGAGGGAGGACATAGGTAATTGAATTGGACGAAAGTGTAACAAGAGTATATCTCACTCTAATTGAGAGGACTTTACCGAAGTTTTCTGCGCTACGATGGGATTGTGAGATGGAGAAAGTTTGGTGGCTATTATGGGAGGCCTCTATCCCATTTAAGTTATAGCTATGAAAAACATCCCGATTCATCCGAGAGAATACCGAGATACTGATCTGGATTGATCTCTTTCCATGTCTGGTGATCAAAAAGGCCTGTTCAACCCGTACCGCACAAAGCATCGTCCATAATTGTGAACAATGGGTTTTGGGCGATTTGGGCGAGTAAGGTGAACCGACAAGACTGAATTCAGTTTTTAATGACATTTCGGTTCAGATCGTTAAACAAAATCTTGTGCCAGAAGCTAAGTCCGACACCACGAGTCAATGGCAAAGCGGAACGAATCGTGCAAACTCTGAGGAGAGCGATCTAGATGGAGGCCGCCGATCCTGTGCAACAATCTTGGGATGCGTTCGCTGAAAGGTTTGTGCTCGCACTAAACTTGACGTCCAATAAGATCAGAGAATCAGAGAAAATCTACCATTTTCTCTAGCGTAGGTTAGAACCCGTGATCCGTTTAGAGGCGGCAATCCCAATCCGATGTACCAAAGGTTGGGATAGGTATGCGAAACGATGGCGGTAAAATTTCAGCGGCACTATGAGCACCTCAAGAGAAAGTCTACGAGCGACTCTGACGATCGATTGAGGAACAAGCTGATCGGACCGATAGTCCTACCCGCCTTCATAGTATATCGAGTCGGTCTAAACGGTATGTATACCTAGATCGAGGAAAAGTATGAAACGTAAAGAACTGGCAAGCTTGTTATGGGTGGTTAAACTAATGCTGCTTGTCTTATTTGAGCCAATACGGTTACACCATTTTACCGTTTCGTCCAGGTTCAAAACTCAAGTTGTTAAGGAGTATCACGATAAGCCGAATACAGCGTGCGTGGTTGAATATGGAGAAAGTTCGTTTTAGAGAAACATATCCCTGTTACCAAGGATATCGGGACGAGTTCGAAGAGAAAGGGTCGCTGACGTCCAATCCGGCAAGAAGACCCGATATGGTGGAGCTCATCATGTGTTTTTGCGTCATACCCTATCGGTCACAACAGATTGATCTTTTCATTATACCTTATCCAGTTCTACATCGGTCGTTTGGGCCGATCTTGTCACTCGATTGAACGTTCACCAGATCGGCATTCAATATCTGGTTGGGATTCAAGCCGATCGGACCCTTATAAAGATCAAGCCTCAATACCACCAAATCAACATTCAGTACAGATTAGTCGCATCCATCAGGCACATGAACCACACTGAACCGGTCGTAACTTTGTTACATCCAGATCGTATCGCATTTCTTCACTTTTATGCTCCAGTTCGTATTCCTTTATTTTAATAACAGTTATGTTATCCAACCTTACCGATGCCCAACGAGATCGAAGAAACCCTTTCAGTCAGTAGGCGTCGATTCAGGTACCATTTTAGCCAATTGTATCGCAGATGCGGACCACAGAATCTTGGTAAACTCACTTTTTCAGACTTCACCATAGAAGTTAACTGTGTGGTGGAGTCCAGTTCAAAATCGAACACCGAAGTGTTCGGAACTGAACCACCATTGTGCCCATCCGACCAACTAACGGAGGGGGTACTCCACGGACCTTCGCCTGGGTGCCGATCGGGTGACCGATCGGTACTGCAGGACGCCGATTCCGATTCGTCTCGTGTATCACCCTGTGTACCCATTGGTATGGGTCGTTACACACTCGGTGGACCGTTGCTTGGTGGAGACTTTAGAGAAGATCGATATAGATGTACCACTTCTGGGGTACTGATCCAAAATTCCAACGAAAGATAATGCGAAACAGCCGATCGCCAAACGAAGCGGAAATATTCACTCCGAATGCGATTAAATCTGGCACTTGACCCCCCGTGGCAGTGAGTAATCCAGCCAATAGTAAATCCTGGCACTTGATTGCAGTGCAATGAGTAATCCAACCAATAGAAGTTTCTGGCACTTGACCGCAGATCGCGATGAGTAATCCAGCCAATTCCTGGGACTTGATCGCAGCGGATCGCGATGAGTAACCCAGCCAAAAAAAACGCCTCCCTTGAGCGGGGCCGAACTTGAGTGGTGAGTGAACGTAAAGAGTGCTCCCTGTCGTGGGGCGTCTGGTGGAGCTCTGTCCTGACCGGGATTGTAGCCGGGTGCGTACACGCACGGTGCGGCTAGCGCACAGAGGAAGACTTTCCTTTAAGCGGCGTTCGCCGCTACTTAGCCGATACGCCCTTATAAAAGGGCTTAGTAGGAGAGAGTTCTCCTACTCGGGGCCAAGATTCCCGGGTTGGTTTACTAATTAGCCTTAACGGCTGTATTCCCTTTACGGGGTGTAAGTAAAGGGATGATTCCCTCTTACCTACAACACTCATTGCGCGCGCGACCGGTCGAGGTCGCGCGTCCGCTAAATAGAGTGAAATGTAAACTGAATATTTTTAATATTTAATTAGCCTAAATTAATTTAAACTAATATAAACTATATGTAATATTAAGTAGAATATTCCTAATGCGTACCTAGCTAAAATGTAGTGTACACACCTGTGTACTGACACGTGGAAGGCTGACACACCACCACACCAAGGGCCCCTGCTCTGATTGAATAAAATAACCAAAGGTTCAGAACCTTTCAAACCGGTCAATATTGACCTCAACCGTGGTGTACTCATGTACACCAACACTAAATGTAACTCGAATGTAACCCCGGTACATCCCCCCCATCAAGACTATTGCTTACGAAATAATCGAAATCTTGTTGGAGAAGTCCAACGCCAGTACATCTGGATGTCCATTGTACACCTTCAGCGGTGCTATGGACGCAAACTATTCCGACAACTCGGAATTGGATGCCCTTGGGGAGTTCTCCCCAAAAGCTGGCCATGCTGATAGCGCCGAACGGCGCTATCAGTCATCCAACCCATTCCCCACACGTGGGGAAAACGCACTAACTCGTGCGCCACCGTTACCCTCTAGGGGTGATACCTCCAGGTTGCCACCGGCAACCACCACCAATGAACCGTCCTTGGTTCAAGAGGCCCGACGTGCCGGACATGCACGTAAGGGACCTCGCGACCCTCAAAAGAGGGCTAAGAACGCGGTTAAGAGGGTTTTAGCCTCTTATACCCTTGGACCAGCGGCTATACTGCCGCGTGAAATTAAATTGCGCATCGGAACCAACTCCGGGCCCGGCTACTAAAGCCCAAAAATTATTCCGTTAAGTCCTACCGGACGCGCCTCGGGAAACAGGCACGCGGTGTCCTCGTGGATATTCTCCGCGAGATTCCCATTGTTCTCCTGAGGGACGAAAGCGTCGAAGACGCAGAACAGGCGTTCCGCGCCTGGGCGGAAAGGGAGAAACACCTCCCCAGTTTCGATGCGCTGTACAACAGCTTTTCCGAACACGACGTTCGGGTAGAGATAGCGCTACACTTGGCCTATGCTCAGGCCAAAGCGAAAGGGCAATTGCCTGCCTCCTATTATACGCGCTCTGCTCTCGATGTGGTGCCGGAGAGCAATGCAAGCACAGCATCTGCCTCCGGCGAACTCCCACTTATTGGGAGTGAATGGGCTTCTTGAGCCCCTTTGGTCGTTGACTCTCAGTGTGATTCTCCCGCTCGAAAGCGTCAAAGACGTCACGTCAATCCTGCCGCAGAGGAGTCTCGAACTCCCAAGAACTCTGTGAGTGTGGATAACCCTTCCACTTCACCAGATACTGGGTTTGACCCCGATGATGGCGTCGCGCCATCAGCCGCTCCACATGAAAGTGTGGAGTACTCTCCGCATCGAGCATTGGAGGAGGAGGTCGCGCAATTGCGACGTGAGATTCGCGCGCGCTGCGATCGACACAGCCTTCGCATCCATGATCTCCACGAGGGGATCCGCGATGAGCGGGATGCCACTGATCTCTTCGAGAGGCGGCTTGCCTCTCTCGAGACGACCGTTGCGGAGCTTAGTGGTCGCATTTTAGCCCTTTCGGGCTTACATCGCCCTGCGGCGCCTTACGGCTATCCGCCTTTCCACCCTCCTCCAGGAGGGTCCCCGCCTCCGAGTCCTGGTATGGATTAAGCATACCGACATAAAAGGTTGCATGCGTACGCATCACCTTCGGGATGTCCAAGGTATACGACAAGCCCTTTCGGGCTAGTACCTTAAAGGGTCCCACAAACCTGGGGCGCAGTTTATTAAGCAACACATTTGAAACTGCATGTGTAGCAAGATTTTTAGCGTTTAATAAAACACTTTCTCCCACTTTGTATACCCTTTTGTTGCGACGCCCCTTGCGGTCAGCTTGCTCCTTCTGCTTGTCTTGGCTTTCCACCATGGCATCGCAGACGTGTCGTAAGACACTGAGGTGCGTCGATAAAAACTTATCGATGTGCTTTCGCACAGATACAGGGCTGACATCGGGGAATCTGACATCGGGGAATCCCCCCTTCTCAATCCTTGGGCCACACACACGTGGCGTCAACGGAACCCTCGGATTCACTAATCCGTTCACGTAAAACGGGGTAAACCCCGTAGATGCATGTACCGAATTGTTGATAGCAATTTCAACCATCGGGAGCATCTCACTCCAACTCTTTGGAGAATCCGGACATAAACTCCGGAGAATATCCTCCACAACGCGATTAACGCGTTCCGTCTGACTGTCCGTCTGCGGATGATCCGCAGTGGACATGAGGAGCTTGGTGCCTATCACCTTAAAAAACGCTCCCCAGAATTGTCCCGTAAAACGGGGATCCCGATCCGACACAACGGAATCGGGTAGACCATGCAGTCGAAAGACACGGTCTAGGAGCACTTTCGCTGTTCCTTGTCCATCTATGGACTCTGGCACCGCCGCCAGGTGAGCCATCTTGCTCAAACGGTCTACAAAGACCAATATGCCGGTGTTCCCGGCCTTATCCTTCGGAAAACCGAAGATAAAATCCATGCTAATGGATTTCCAACACTCCGCTGGAGCCGATAAGCTCGCCAAAGGCGCAGCTGAACTTGCAGAGGGTTTAACCCTCTGACACGTCTCACAGGTGCGTATATACGCACCGACCTACTTATACATATTGGGCCACCAATACAAAGCGCTTAAAGCGCTGTAGGTCTTATCCCGACCTAAATGACCCCTGGTAGGGGCGTCATGTGCCTCAAAGAGGACTCTATACTTCAGTTCCTCATTATTAGGAACTACCACCCGCGGATTGTCCTCCGCGCTCGTGCTATAATATATCAAACCGTCACAGTACCTGTAACGGTGTAAGCGAGATTTAGCTCGACTTTACAGGGTTAGCTCAGACGAGCCAAGACCCTTTTCACCTAACGCGCTGATAAGCGCCGTACATTGTGGGTCTTTCTCATACGCCTGGCGTATGAGATCCACCACAGACGTGGTGACGAATGTCGCATGAGCAAGCCCGTAATCGGGACGACGCGACAACGCGTCTGCAAGCACGTTTTGCTTACCAGGTTTATACTTAACCTCAAAGTTGTACTGCGCAAAGAAGGAGAGCCAACGGGCCATCCGTTGCGAGAGATGAGGCGACTTTGTCGCTTTCCGTAAGGACGCCTGGTCAGTATAAACCGCGAACGGCTTTGAGCCGAGTAGGTGAACCCTCAATTTGACAAGAGCAAACTTCATTGCAAGTAGCTCCTTGTCATGAACGGAATAATTCCGTTCCGCAGCTTTAAGCTGCCTCGACTCAAACGCAATTACGCGTTCCCTTCCTGCATCGTCTGCTTGTAACAAAGCACATCCGATTGCGAAATCGGAAGCGTCTCAGACGACACTAAGTGGTTTCCCAGAATCTGGGAGAGCAAGAACGGGATCTTTTAACAAGCTCCCCTTAACCGCTTCAAAAGCGTTTTGGTGTTCAGTTTCCCAACACCAATCAACATCCTTCTTAAGAAGGTCGGTCAATGGCTTCGCCATCTCAGCGTAGTTCTCGCTGTACTTGTGGAGATAGTTGGCTAATCCAAGCCACTTCCGTAAATCTCTAAGATTTACAGGCAAATGCCACTCCGCAATGGCTTTCACCTTCGCGGGATCCGCCCGCACTCCATCCTTACCGATGAAGCATCCGAGGAAAGGAATTTCCTCAGCACCAAATATACATTTGGATGCGTTCGCATAAAACTTATGCTCTCGCATACATACGAGCACAGCTCGAAGGTGTATAAGGTGCGTCTGAACATCAGACGAGTCGCCTTCCGCACGACTATGAACGAATATATCGTCGAAGTACGTCTGAGCGTAATTTCTATGAGGGCGGAAGAGTTGAGTCACCAAGCGATTGAAAGTCGCTGGTGCATTTGAAAACCCCTGTGGCATAACTAGCCACTCCCACAGCATTCCACTAGGCGTGATGACCGCTGTAAGCGGAATATCGGATGCTCGCATGAGCACCTGATAATACCCGTCCACCAGATCTAAGGCACTGTATACAGTACAGCCCGCCATATTGTTCTGGAGGACATCCTTCCGAGGAATCGGAGTCTACACGGGTACAGTAGCTGCATTCAGCTTGTTATACGCATGCACAATGCGCCACTTTCCGTTCGGTTTACGAATACAAAAGGTGGGAGATGAGTGAGGAGACCTGCTCTCCCGTACCATCCCTGCCTCTTCTTTCCCCTTGAAGAATGCGTCGATGACGTCGCATTGTTCCTTGGGGAGAGGCCACTGCCTAGTGACGCAGTATTTGGTTCCAGGAACCAAATCAATTTCATGTCGGACTCCCCGATCCGGTGGTAACACCATCGGCGGGTTGTCACTAATGACATCTCCGAATTCCTTTAATAAGGAATGGTAAGGGTCCTCAGGATCCGCGAGGATCTTGAGGCCGCTTCGTTCATTTAATGCCTGTTTGGTTTTCACCAAAACTGACTCGTCCATCGTGGATGATGAGTTCAACTCCTCTTCCGGACGCAACACGACGACCTCGTCGATTTCATCTGCTTTCAAAGCCGTCTCAAATTTGTTGAAGGACATCTCCTCCAACGACAACAGTTCGCCTACCCCAGGAAACCGTTCCAGTCTTACGCCTTCTGTGACAACACCTGTCACACTATTCAGCATCCTGTAGGACCGCTGACTACTGGCCTCGGGACTCATCCCGAGACCCAGATGGGGGAGTCAATTGCCCCGTCTACTGGAAGCGCCACGCGCCTATCCACAGAGGTCTCTACCCCTACCACTGGAGTTACCACAGGTAGCTCACCAGTCTCGCCTATAACGGCGTGGTAGGAATCATTTCCGACGTGCGAAAGAGACGAACTTCGGGTCTCTTCGCTTGGAAGCGCCTCGCGCTTAACCACAGGGGTCTCTACCCCTACCACTGGAGTCGCAACTTGTTCGCCGGACACGGCGTGGTCGGAATCAATTCCGACCTGTAGAAGAGACGAACTTCGGGTCTCTTCTCTAAGCACCTCGCGCTTACCCTCAGAGGATTCCACCTCTATCCCTGGCGACTCACCAGTCTCGCCTACATCGGTGCGGGGATTAACCGCCGAATCCCCCTCGTTAAGGAACTCTTCCTTAACGCCCTTGGGAATGATCGTTTCAGACATCCCAATCTCTGGAATCTTACGCCAGAATCGCTTTTGCGATCGAGCAAAGGTGGGTTCATGACTTGCCAATGCTTCACCCGACCGCGGGTGCGTTGAGCCAATGGACTTAGACTTCCAGTCTATCCATGGCTCGTGGCGTTCCAGCCACTTCATGCCCAGAACGAGGTCATACCGCGATTCCAAATACAGGACTAGGCAACGTTCTAAGCTGTCGAAGTCTGCAAACTTCAGCTTAATGTCAATCTAGACCTTGGGTACAGAAACCTGTACTCCCGTCGCAAGACGGACCGTGACAACGTCACGAGAACGTGCCTCTAGGGCCTCGGCATACATCCGACTCTTCTCCACAGAATCTCGTCTGAAATAATTGTCAGACGCTCCAGAGTCTATCAAGACTCTCCGAGGCTTATAAAAGCCTTTCACGTCCCCAAGGACTACCAGAAAACCTGGCTGGTACACCAACTCGGTGCTAGAAAGCGCCGTTTCCCTCGGGGCTTTGTGCTGTCGTCCCCTAACCTGGGGCTTAACAGCACTGAGGGGTCCCCCAGTAGGGCGCCCCGCACCTACTGGGAGCCGTCGTTTACCGACGGCTTGGACAAGGTTTTTTTTCCCATCCTTGGTCCCTTGTAGCGAGTGTCTTGCTGGGGATTTTTCGGACATCTGTTCTTCAGATGATCCATTCTCCCACACAGGTAGCATCTAAGCGGCCCACGCCGCTGCAACATAGCCAAGAGCTCCGTCTCGAAGCTCTGTGAAAAAGATTCAGAATGACTCTTAGCGGGAGGTTTTTCCTCCGCTTCGACCTGACTCAGGTCCATGGGTTCGGGACCCACCTTAGAGGAACGGAAGTTCCTCTCGGCGTTGAACGCCATCTTGAATGCCTCTTTCAGGGATTCGGGTTGGTATCGGAACAATTCCGAACGTGCTGGCCCTTCTCTCAGGCCTCCCATGAAGACGGGGATGGACACATCGTCCGAATACGCTTTCGCGTACATCCCTGCCAACAGGGTCTTAAGCTCCTGGATATAAACCTCCAGGTCCTTAGTGCCTTGACGGCACCTCAGGAACGCCAGTTGATTCTGGAAAACCAGATCAGGCGTTGCGTACATGTCCATAAGCTTCTGCTTAAGGACCTTCCATGTTGGAAACACGTCCTTGACTGATTCCGAGCATGTAAACGCCCATGTACGGGCTTTGCCCGTAATATGGGTCAATGCAAGTCCCACTTGAAGTGATCAGCGGTCCCGTTTTCTGTGGAGAAGGCCGTTTCGACATCTCGCAACCAAACATAAAGGTTGTCACCCTTCTCTCCGGTGAACTCCTTTATCTTAAACGATAATGGGGGTCGCACCTCCGTGGAACTACCTCCACTACAACTCGCCTCATTAGCGATGAGGGCATTTACCTTGCCTTTACTGCCTCAAGGCCCTGCTCCACTAGGAGCTTCATGCCTTTTTTCCCCGTTAAATGTAACAGCCTTTTAAAGGCTTCCTGCTGGACGAGAGTAAAACTATCCCAATCGTCCTGATTCATCCTTTGCAGAGGATGCCTAGTCTACTAACACAGGTGTTGGATTGACTACAAGTGCTACCAGATGTAGCCGGTGCGTATACGCACGGTGCGGCTAGTGCACAGAGGAAGACTTTCCTTAAAGCGGCGTTCGCCGCTACTTAGCCGATACGCCCTTATTAAGGGCTTAGTAGGAGAGAGCTCTCCTACTCGGGGCCAAGATTCCCGGGTTAGTTTACTATAGCCTTTTCTAGTGCTTTAACGGCAAGGCTCCCTTACAAAGGGTGTAGCTAAGGGGACGGCTCCCCTTACGCTACGGCACTCACTACACGCACGACCGGTCGAGGTCGTGCGTCTGAATGAAAGAGTGAAATGTAAACTGAATATAATTAATATGTAATTATTTAAACTAATATAAACTATATGTAACACTAAGTAGAATATTCCTAATTCGTACCTAGCTAAAATGTAGTGTACACACATGTGTACTGACACGTGGATGGCTGACACACCACCACACCAAGGGCCCATGCCTGATTGGTTAAAATAACCAAAGGTTCGAAACCTTTCAACCCGGCCAATACTGACCTCAACCGTGGTGTACTCATGTACACCAACACTCAGTGTTACCCGAATGTAACCCCGTTACATGAATAGTGTGACAGGTGTTGTCACAGAAGGCGTAAGCCTGGAACGGTTTCCTGGGGTAGACGAACTTTTGTCGTTGGAGGAGATGTACTTCAACGAGTTTGAGACTGCTTTGAAAGCAGATGAAATCGACGAGGTCGTCGTGTTGCGTCCGGAAGAGGAGTTGAACTCCTCATCCACGATGGACGAGTCAGTTTTGGTGCAAACTAAACAGGCATTGAATGCCCGAAGCGGCCTCAAGATCCTCGCGGATCCTGAGGACCCTTACCATTTCTTACTAAAGGAATTCGGAGATGTCATTAGTGACAACCCGCCGATGGTGTTACCACCGGATCGGGGAGTCCGACATGAAATTGATTTGGTTCCTGGAACCAAATACTGCGTCACTAGGCAGTGGCCTCTCCCCAAGGAACAATGCGACGTCATCGACGCATTCTTCAAAGGGAAAGAAGAGGCAGGGATGGTACGGGAGAGCAGGTCTCCTCACTCATCTCCCACCTTTTGTATTCGTAAACCGAACGGAAAGTGGCGCATTGTGCATGCGTATAACAAGCTGAATGCAGCTACTGTACCCGTGTAGACTCCGATTCCTCGGAAGGATGTCCTCCAGAACAATATGGCGGGCTGTACTGTATACAGTGCCTTAGATCTGGTGGACGGGTATTATCAGGTGCTCATGCGAGCATCCGATATTCCGCTTACAGCGGTCATCACGCCTAGTGGAATGCTGTGGGAGTGGCTAGTTATGCCACAGGGGTTTTCGAATGCACCAGCGACTTTCAATCGCTTGGTGACTCAACTCTTCCGCCCTCATAGAAAGTACGCTCAGACGTACTTCGACGATATATTCGTTCATAGTCGTGCGGAAGGCGACTCGTCTGATGTTCAGACGAATCTGATACACCTTCGAGCAGTGATAGAATGTATGCGAGAGCATAAGTTATATGCAAACGCATCCAAGTGTATCTTTGGTGCTGAGGAAATTCCTTTCCTCGGATGCTTCATCGGTAAGGATGGAGTGCGGGCGGATCCCGCGAAGGTGAAAGCCATTGTGGAGTGGCCTTTGCCTGTAAATCTTAGAGATTTACGGAAGTGGCTTGGATTAGCCAACTATCTCCACAAGTACAGCGAGAACTACGCTGAGATGGCGAAGCCATTGACCGACCTTCTTAAGAAGGATGTTGATTGGTGTTGGGAAACTGAACACCAAAACGCTTTTGAAGCGGTTAAGGGGAGCTTGTTAAAAGATCCCGTTCTTGCTCTCCCAGATTCTGGGAAACCATTTAGTGTCGTCTGAGACGCTTCCGATTTCGCAATCGGATGTGCTTTGTTACAAGCAGACGATGCAGGAAGGGAACGCGTAATTGCGTTTGAGTCGAGGCAGCTTAAAGCTGCGGAACGGAATTATTCCGTTCATGACAAGGAGCTACTTGCAATGAAGTTTGCTCTTGTCAAATTGAGGGTTCACCTACTCGGCTCAAAGCCGTTCGCGGTTTATACTGACCAGGCGTCCTTACGGAAAGCGACAAAGTCGCCTCATCTCTCGCAACGGATGGCCCGTTGGCTCTCCTTCTTTGCGCAGTACAACTTTGAGGTTAAGTATAAACCTGGTAAGCAAAACGTGCTTGCAGACGCGTTGTCGCGTCGTCCCGATTACGGGCTTGCTCATGCGACATTCGTCACCACGTCTGTGGTGGATCTCATACGCCAGGCGTATGAGAAAGACCCACAATGTACGGCGCTTATCAGCGCGTTAGGTGAAAAGGGTCTTGGCTCGTCTGAGCTAACCCTGTCAAGTCGAGCTAAATCTCGTTTACACCGTTACAGGTACAGTGACGGTCTGCTATTTTATAGCAAGAGCGCGGAGGACACTCCGCGGGTGGTAGTTCCTAATAATGAGGAACTGAAGTATAGAGTCCTCTTTGAGGCATGACTCCCCTACCGGGGTCATTTAGGTCGGGATAAGACCTACAGCGCTTTAAGCGCTTTGTATTGGTGGACCAATATGTATAAGTTAGTCGGTGCGTATAGTTGCACCTGTGAAACGTGTCAGAGGGTCAAACCCTCTGCAGAGTCAACAGCGCCTTTGTCGAGCTTATCCGTTCCGACGGAGTGTTGTAAATCCATTAGTATGGATTTTATCTTCTGTTTTCCGAAGGATAAGTCCGGAAACACCGGCATTTTGGTCTTTGTAGACTGTTTGAGCAAGATGGCTCATCTGGCGGCGGTGCCAGAGTCCATTGATGGACAAGGAACAGCGAAAGTGCTCCTAGACCGTGTCTTTCGACTGCATGGTCTACCCGATTCCGTTGTATCGGATCGGGATCCCCGTTTTACGGGACAATTCTGGGGAGCGCTTTTTAAGGTGATAGGCACCAAGCTCCTCATGTCCACTGCGGATCATCCGCAGACGGACAGTCAGACGGAACGCGTTAATCGCGTTGTGGAGGATATTCTCCGGAGTTTATGTCCGGATTCTCCAAAGAGTTGGAGTGAGATGCTCCCGATGGTTGAAATTGCTATCAACAATTCGGTACATGCATCTACGGGGTTTACCCCGTTTTACGTGAACGGATTAGTGAATCCGAGGGTTCCGTTAACGCCACGTGTGTGTGGCCCAAGGATTGAGAAGGGGGGATTCCCCGATGTCAGATTCCCCGATGTCAGCCCTGTATCTGTGCGAAAGCACATCGATAAGTTTTTATCGACGCACCTCAGTGTCTTACGACACGTCTGCGATGCCATGGCGGAAAGCCAAGACAAGCAGAAGGAGCAAGATGACCGAAAGGGACGGCGTAACAAAAAGGTATACAGAGTAGGAGAAAGTGTTTTATTAAACGCTAAAAATCTTCCTACACATGCAGATTCAAATGTGTTGAGCAATAAACTGCGCCCCAGGTTTGTGGGCCCCTTTAAGGTGTTAGCCCAAAAAAGGCTTGTCGTACACCTTAGACATCCCGAAGGCGATGCGTACGCATCCAACCTTTTATGTCGGTATGCTTAATCCATACCAGGACCCGGAGGCGGGGACCCTCCTGGAGGAGGGTGGAAAGGCGGATAGCCGTAAGGCACCACAGGGCGAAGTAAGCCCGAAAGGGCTAAAATGCGACCACGAAGCTCCGCAACGGTCGTATCGAGAGAGGCAAGCCGCCTCTAGAAGAGATCAGTGGCATCCCGCTCATCGCGGATCCCCTCGTGGAGATCATGGATGCGAAGGCTGTGTCGATCACAGCGCGCGCGAATCTCACGTCGCAATTGTGCGACCTCCTCCTCCAATGCTCGATGCGGAGAGTACTCCACACTTTCATGTGGGGCGGATGATGGCGCGACGCCATCATCGGGGTCAAACCCAGTATCTGGTGAAGTGGAAAGGTTATCCACACTCACAGAGTTCGTGGGAGTTCGAGACTCCCCTACGGCAGGATTGCCGCGACGTCGTTGACGCTTTTGAGCGGGAGAATCCCGCTGTAGGTCAACGACCAGAGGGGAATGAAAATCCTCTTCACTTCCAATAAGTGGGAGTTGGCCGGAGGCAGATGTGGCGACCACACTGTCTTCGGAAACCATGGTGGAGACAGGGTCGCTGGCGTAGCGCGTGCGATACGGAGCCCGTAGTTGCTCCATCGTCTTTGCTTTGGCGAATGTAAGGCGCAACACCCTCTCCACCCAAATGTCTCGACGGGAATAGCTGTCATGCAGCTCATCGAAGCTGGGGAGAAGCTTCTCCCCTTCCGCTCAAGCGCGGAACTTCTTCTCTGCATCATCGGCACTTTCTCCCGGAGAAAGAACGAAAGGAACCTCGCGGAGATTCTCAACAGGGGCACCTTGTGCCTGCCTGTTTAAGCGCTCTCGGTACGAGACTCTAGTGAACTGATTTTGTGTAAGCAGTTGTTGCCGGAGTTTCTCACGGCGTTCGCGTTGGTACGGCTGTTCAGCGGCGGGGCCAGGGGTATAGGACGCTAGAATATTCCTTACCAAACGCCTGGCCCATCTTGGAAGGTCACGAGGACCATCGAAATTGTAAGCCTCCCTTGAAGGGCGTTTGGGGGCGCGTAACGCAGCCCTTAGTGCCTGTGCGGCAAGTTGGGAGTCTTGATCTGCGTCCAGATCATTAGTGATGATCGCCTTTGGCGATTCGGATGTATCATCCGATACGGGCAGGGGTACCGCACTGGTTAGTGCATTTTCCTCACGTGGGGGAAGGGATTAGGCTGCCGACATCGCCGTTCGGCGCTGTTGGAGCGGCTCACCATTGGGGAGGTATCCCAAAGGCATCCACTTCCGAGTTTTCGGAGTAGTCTACCTCTTCTAGAGGAGACGCCATAGCACCACTGGAGGTGTACATATGGATGGCCAGAAGAACTGGCGCTGGAGTTCTCCAACAAAATTTTAATTATTGCGTAAGCAATTGTCTTGATGGGGGAGGATGTAACGGGGTTACATTCGGGTAACACTGAGTGTTGGTGTACATGAGTACACCACGGTTGAGGTCAGTATTGGCTGGGTTGAAAGGTTTCGAACCTTTGGTTATTTTAACCAATCATGGCATGGGCCCTTGGTGTGATGGTGTGTCAGCCATCCACGTGTCAGTACACAGGTGTTTTAGCTATGTACGAATTAGGAATATTCTACCTAGTGTTACATATAGTTTATATTAGTTTAAATAATTACATATTAAATATATTCTTTTTTCATTTCACTCTTTCATACAGACGCACGACCTCGACCGGTCGTGCGTGTAGTGAGTGCCGTAGCGTAAGGGGAGCCTTCCTTTTTGCTACACCCTTTGTAAGGGATCCTTGCCGTTAAGGCACTAGCAAAGGCTATAGTAAACTAACCCGGGAATATTGGCCCCGAGTAGGAGAGCTCTCTCCTACTAAGCCCTTAATAAGGGCGTATCGGCTAAGTAGCGGCGAACGCCGCTTTAAGGAAAGTCTACCTCTGTGCGCTAGCAGCACCGTGCGTATACGCACCGGCTACATTTCAGCATCCTCAAGCACTGCTGACTACTGGCCTCGGGACTCATCCCGAGACCCAGATGGGGGGAGTCAACTGACCCATCTATTGGAAGCGCCACTCGCCTATCCACATAGATGTCTACCTCTACCACCGGTGACTCGCCGGTCTCACCTATAACGGCGTAGTCGGGATCATTTCCGACGTGCGAAAGAGACAAAACTTCGGGTCTCTTCGCTTGGAAGCGCCTCGCGCTTAACCACAGCGGTCTCTACCCCTACCACTGGAGTTACCACAGGTAGCTCACCAGTCTCGCCTATAACGGCGTGGTAGGAATCATTTCCGACGTGCAAAAGAGACGAACTACGGGTCTCTTTTCGTGGAAGCGCCTCGCGCTTAACCACAGGGGTCTCTACCCCTACCACTGGAATTACCACAGGTAACTCACCAGTCTCGCCTATTAACGGCGTGGTAGGAATCATTTCCGACGTGCAAAAGAGACAAACTACGAGTCTCTACCCCTACCACTGGAATTACCACAGGTAACTCACCAGTCTCGCCGTTCACGTCGTGGGGATTAACCGCCGAAACCCCCTCGTAAGGAAATCTTCCTTAACGCCATTGGGAATGATCATTTCAGACATCCCAATCTCTGGCATCTCACGCCAGAATCGCTTTTGCGATCGATCAAAGGTGGGTTCATGACTCGCCAATGCTTCACCCGACCGCGAGTGCGTTGAGACAATGGACTTAGACTTCCAGTCTATCCATGGCTCGTGGCGTTCCAGCCACTTCATGCCCAGAATGAGGTCATACCTCGATTCCAAATCCAGGACTCAGGCAACGTTCTTAGCTATCGAAGTTTGCAAACTTCAGCTTAAGGTCAATCGGGACCTTGGGTACATAAAACTATATGCCCGTCGCTAGACGGAACGTGACAACGTCACGAGAACGTCCCTCTACGGCCTCGGCATACAGCCGACTCTTCACAACAGAAGTCCATCTCATATAATTGTCAGACGCTCCAGAGTCTATCAAGACTCTCCAAGGCTTATCAAAGCCTTCACGTCCGTAAGGAATACCAGCAAACCTGGCTGGTACACCAACTCGGTGCTAGAAAGCACCGCTTCCCTCGGGGATTTGTGCTGTCGTCCCCTACCCTGGGGATTAACAGCACTGAGGGGTGCCCCCAGTAAGGCGCCCCGTACCTTTTGGGAACCGCTGTTTCCCGACGGCTTGGGACAGGGCCTTTTTGCCGCCCTCGGCCCCTTCCAGCGACTATCTCGCTGGGGATTTCGTGGACATCTGTTCCGCAGATGATCCACACTTCCACATAGGAAGCACCTTAGCGGCCCACGCCGCTGCAACATAGCTAAGAGCTCCGCCCCGAAGCTCTGCGAAAAAGAGCCAGAGTGACTCTTAGCGGAAGGTTTCCCCTCCACTTCGACCTGACTCAGGTCCATGGGTTCAGGACCCACCTTTGAGGAACGAAAGTTCCTCTCGGTGTTAAACGCCATCTTAAACGCCTCCCCCAGGGATTGGGGTCGGCAGCGGAACAGTTCCAAACGTGCTGGCCCTTCTTTCAGTCCTCACATTCAGACGGGGATGGACACATCGTCCGAATACGCTTTCGCGTACATCCCTGACAACAGGGTCTTAAGTTCTTGGGTATATGTCTCCAAGTCCCTAGTGCCCTGACGGCACCTCAAAAACGCCAGCTGATTCTGGAGAACCATATCAGGCGTTGAATACCTGTCCATAAGCTTTCGCTTAAGGACTCCCCAGTTCGGGAACACGGTCGTGACCTCCGGACACGTAAAAACGCCCATGTACGGGCTTTGCCCGTAAGATGGGTCAGTGCAAGTCCCACTTGCAGGTGATCCTCGGTCACTTTCGCGGTGGAGAATGCGGTTTCAACCGCTCGAAGCCACACATAAAGGTTTTCACCTTTCTCGCCGGTGGATTCCTTTATCTTAAAGGACATCGGAGGGCGCACCCCCGTAGACGAGGGATAACTCCCGCGAAGACTCGCCCCATGGGCGATAAGGGCATTCACCCTTTAACGCACGGCATCGAGGCCCTGCTCCACTAGATGGTGCATGCCATCCTCACCCAATATGGGTAACAGCCTTTTAAAGACTTCCTGTTGGACTGGGGTTAGCTTACCTCAATCGTCCTGATCCATCCCTTGCAGAGGATGTTGATCACCAACACAGGTGTTGGATTGACTACAAGTTCTACCAGATGTATCCGGGTGCGTACACGCACGGTGCGGCTAGCTCACAGAGGAAGACTTTCCTTTAAGCGGCGTTCGCCGCTACTTAGCCGATACGCCATTATTAAGGGCTTAGTAGGAGAGAGCTCTCCTACCCGGGGCCAAGATTCCCGGGGTGGTTTACAGATAGCTTTCTCTAACCCCTTGTAATAAGGCTTCCCATACTAAGGGTGTAGGTAAAGGGAGGGCTCCCTCTTACCTACGGCACTCACTGCGCGCGCGACCGGGCGTGGTCGCACGCCTGCACTTTAGAGTGAAATGTAAACTGAATATATTTAATATGTAATTAGCCTAAATTAATTTAAACTAATATAAACTATATGTAATACTAAGTAGAATATTCCTAATTAGTGCCTAGCTAAAATGTAGTGTACACACCTGTGTACTGACACGTGGATGGCCGACACACCACCACAACAAGGGCCCATGCCCTGATTGGTTAAAATAACCAAAGGTTCGAAACATTTCAACCCGGCCAATACTGACCTCAACCGTGGTGTACTCATGTACACCAACACTCACTGTTACCCGAATGTAACCCCGTTACAAGTACATTCCCCCTTCAAGTCAGTTCAAGCCGCCTTTCCCACACACCTACGATGGTGAATCCGGTTTTCTCCAGCCCCTCTAACGCTCCGACACCACCTGTCGCTCCAATTCCTGTCACTTTGGTCCCTGTTGCTTCGACTCCTGTCGCTTCAGCCCCTGTTGCTGCCCTCGGATCGTCTCCAGGCGCCTTGACAGCTTCCATGGTTGACGTGTCTACAGCTCCCGCCGCGCCAACGCCGTCATTACCACCGCAATCTCTCCCGCTCGACGTCGTAGACATCTCCAGCGATAAACCGATGAACGCACCACCCTAAATACCAGATGATGACGTTTCTGCTGACAGCACAGCTATCATTGCGCCTGATATGGTTGTGAAGAATACCTCAGGCGATTCGTCCGCCACCGACCACATAGACGTGCAGATGGAGTCGCCTCCTGACGCTCATGTCGAGCCACCACTTGTCCCTGTCGACACGCGTCCGACGATGGCTCAACTCCTCAAGCAACAAGAGACCATTCGCCTCGACGAGGCTGATGTCAAGGAGCGTCGCAGTCGCATCGAAACTCCAAAACGACTTGCCTGTGATATTGAATCGATCGAGCACCACTACGCCGCTGGACGCGAATGGTCATTTATCGCCTCTCTCATGGAGCAAGCCCGGCCATAAGAACTACCACGCGCACGCTTTGACATGGTTATTGATACAGGTCGAACGTTTGCAAAAACACCGCTACCAAAGATCTTGGATTCACTGGCAGGATCGTCGCATGACAACGAAGTGCTTGCGAATCTGTGCGAGCAGCATGAAATTGGACAAGTCTCGAAGCTTCCTGGTGGCAATTTGCGCGTAAAATTCAAGTCGCAGGAGTCATGTATGAAGATCGAACGTACGAAGGTGAACATCCTTGGTGGCGTCTTCAGGTTCAATGGGTATGATGTCCTCGCAGGCAAGTACTTCTTGGACATTTCAAACGTCGACTCGGCCACAAACACCACCACGATTTTACATCGCCTCTACATCCTTGGATGCCAACCGATCTATGATACGTTCCGTGAAGTCAACATGTCGGCACGTATCACGTCAGCTACGTGGCGTGTCTACTTCCTCTCTCGGACATGCCCACCTGCACTGATGGTTAATGGGTCTGTCTGTGACCAAATATTGTTTTAAAACAAGCTCCATACTGCACATGGCAAGAATGTGCCATATCGATCGGAGCAACTTCCTTACGGATTCCGTTCTCTCCAAGGGATCGACTTGCTCACGACTGACGAGGTCTTCCCGCTCCAAACCATGCCTCAAGAAGGGTCACCACCGGCGACAAAGAAGACACTGAAAAAGTCTCAGCAGTCACCATCAAGTACGCAGCAGCCGCTGTCAAGGCTTCCCAGAAACCAACAAAGCAGTCCGCGAAGCAAGCACAGATCCAGCAGAAAAGGCTTGCGCAATCAGAAAAGACTGACAAGCCCATGCCCTCACTGAAACAAGCAGTAGAGGATGACAAGACGCGTACTGCGCAGCTCCATCAAGGTGCTCAGCATGGCAGACCGCCCGGAGCCAACCAACTCGCGATCATCCCGAGTCCGCAAGACGATACTCTGTCGATATCGACATTTAACGACTCATAAGGTACGATATCACCTCCTGGGAGCCCAAAAAGCAAAAATAAAGACTCCGATCATGCTCTTAACGAGCGGAGACAACACCAATGGCTTCTCCACGGTCTGAAACAAGAACAAGCGCAGTAGCGGCAGCATCGACTTTACCGTGCTGCTGCGCGAACAGCGACCGGAGTCTCTTGATGGCATTTCGACCAAGAACTACTTTACTGTGCTGCAATCGATGGAAGTTGAGCTTGAGGTTGTGAGCTTGACGATTGACCCAACGCTTGGTTTGCGCCGCCAGATTGTGCCGAGGAACGTCAATCGTCCTGACAAAGTGAAAACCTCGGTCGAATCGGCGTACTTTGTTGAAAAACACCACACCAAGATTGTGCGTTCGGCCGAACCGACTTCGGTCATTGAAGTGACCGAGTCGATGATCAATGACGAGATCATGGCAATGCTCGATATGCTACCGGAAAAACTTGAGGTCGCTGATACCAAGGTTGCTACCGTATCCAAGCTCATGGCGAAAGCGTCAAACCCAGATAACATCATGAAAGTGGCTGCCGCTTGTCCACTCGCATTCAGCAGTACTTTGTCACTAGCTATGGGTGGCAACGGTACCGTAATCAACGAGCTTGCGCAGCTACACACCATCAATCGTGTGCTCTGCGCAACAAACCCTTATGATGACACGACGTTCGCGACGAAGTGTAATCACATCATGAGAACGCCGAAGCCATCAACGCGCAAGAGTTGTTCAAGGAGTGTGAAAAATGGTGAACCAACTCAGACGAAATCATCGAGCTTTCGCGTGCGTCGAAGGCGCTCGGGATCTTTGAACTTGCGCTCATGTCAACTGCACCGCTATTGTTCACCAACGATCGCTGGATCCAGTACTTTACTGGTTGCCCAGTCGAGTGGATCCCAGCGCACCACACGCACCTCCTGCACCCCAACACGCTACTATTCCTGCTGCGGTCAACGATCGGCGCTCATTACATGGCGCAGTGGAAGGAGGTGCAATGGCAGGGCCACCTTCTCGATGACTTAGAGGCGCTTCGCAAACTAGATGGCTACTACGCGCCTGAGTCGTCTGTGATGAAAGTATGCAGTCCCGAATGTGGCATCGTGTCAACTGTTTCCGGTGGCTTGTCGAGTCGCAACTAAAGTTGTATCACCCCTACAACACGTGTGGGACACCGTCACGATGCTGACTGTGAACTCAAACGGCATCAAACTGAATGGTCATCTTTTCATTGACCACCTTCTCTCTAACACATGCTTTTATGCGTTCAAGAGACCAAGTTTGCCGACGCACGGCACCTTTCAACTTTCAAGTTTCACCTCAGCGCGAGCTTCACACAAAAGGTCTTTGTCAACGACCCATGCGTGCTACACGATCGACCCACGAGAGGTCGCAGTGCTGGTGTCGTGACAGTGTTGCACTCCAACTTTTCTGGCTTCGACACAGCTGCTGAAATATCGCACTTGTCGGTGCCAGGACGGTACCTTGTCGTCAAGGTGACGGTTGAACATGTGGTGAAGTCTACCACAAATTTGGTCACTTTTGGTCAAGGCAGTTGGTCGAATTTCGGATTGGTCTAAACAAGGGGGGCTTTTTAGCCTATTAAATTCAAGGAGTATCAAGAACGCTGGTCTTGGGTGAGTCACCTGACATTGGATATTTTACATAATTTTGTGTGGGTACATTAGGGACCATAGGGAGGTAGTATTATTGGTTAGTTGCGGTTTTTCCAAGGTTACGGATTTTCCGGTAAAGGTTTTTGGTCTAGGAATAAGTGGCAAAAACCTCTTCTGGTCTTGGTCTACACCGCAGCAAGGGGTCGCCGTTTTTCTTTTTACTTACATTAGTCGCCTCCGCACGCCGCGGAGTGTTTGGGGGCAGAGGTTGAATTATCCCCTCTCGCCTATTATACCCGGTCTGGACGCGCCGCACGCGCACTTTGGCCACCGGAAGCCCCTCGACGGGAGTACGATTTGGCGATATCGACACTTTAAGTCAAGTACGTTTGGAACGTGCTATTCACTGGATTGGTCTTTACGTGGAGATATCGTTTGTGGAGTTTCACGGGCATATTGGGTCCTCACGTGGACATATTGGCTCATTTTAACATTGGTTGGAGTTTAGACCGGTTTTGGTATTCTCTCATATTGGTCAGGGGCTAGACCGGTTGATTGGTCTACCCTCTATTATTTCGTATTGGTCAGGTCTAGACCGTTTGGACGATCGACCTATTGGAATCTATCTTTTGGAAGTGTTTCTGGTCTGTACGTACCTGGGGTGAAGAGTTCCGCCCTAGGTACACCTAGCCAGCACGGTCTCCGATATTCAAGACAGAATCAGATCAATCTGCGATCCCGATCCACCGAGTGTGTAACTAGCCCATTCCATCGGGTACACAAGGTGAGATGAAATTAAGTGAATCGGACCAAGTGTCTTTGGATGATGACCGGTCTTCTGCCATCAGCGGACGATCGGACCAGATTTCGAGTGGAGGTCCGCGGGGTACCCCCCGTAAGTTGGAAGGCTGGGCAAGATGGTGGTGGTCAGGTTGTCGATACAAATGTATTCGATTTCGAACTTGACTCCACCACAAACACGCTTCCTTCTACATCCATAATGTGTACGCTCCTGTAGACCGCCACGAAAAGAAGACTTTCTTTGAAAACTTGCCAACGGACGAGTTTGAGGACGACGAGACGCACTACGTGCTCGGCGATCTGAACACGCCGCTCGACCCGCGACTCGACTCCTCGACTCCAGATCTCAGCTACGATTCCAGTCGCTCGGCGTGTCTCGGGTGGATTGCGAAGCTCGGTGTTGTTGATGCGTGGCGCATTCACTCTGATAACAAACGCGTGTTCACCGGTCCACTTCCTCGGAAGAACCGTCTTGACTCTATCTTGATGTCGGAGTGGTTTTGCGATTCCTTCTACGACAAGTCCAAGTACTTTCTGCCCAAACACACCGGTGACCATCTTGCTCACAGTGTATCGTTCCGGTCTGGTATGCAGCTTCATGGCCGTGGCTACTGGAAGTTCCCGAGGTACTTGCTTGACTACCCTCTTGTCGTATCAGCGATCGAGAAGGAAGTCGAGCTCGTACGAGAAAACATACGCATTGCACAGAATCCAGGAAAAGTCTGGGAGAAGTGGAAATTGGATATCAAGGCACAACTGCAAGTTATACAGAAGAAGCTCCGACAGAAAGACACGCAAGCTGTCGAAGATGTACGTGTCTTGCTAGATCAGGCTGCCGCTCGGTACCGCGTGTCGTCGAATGATGATGACCGCGAGATCTTTGACGATGCAATGCGCAACTACAAAGAAACGATGCTGCGATCGAGCCAATACAGCCAAGACGCGGCGTTCGACTTCCAGGTGGCCAATGCCGAAAAGTCGACAAAGCACTTCTTCCGTCCACTTGACACGAGTTTGCGACGCGTTTCTACTGAAACAGTCGTGACTCCTAGTGGAAATGTCTCGACTAATCCGCATGAGATTGCGTTACGATTCCTGGAACACTGGGGGTCTGAGATGGGTGATGCTGAAAGCCCATCTGGTACAGCTCCGTCACCTGACGAGCTTAAGCAGCGCATGCTTCTTGAATTGGTCTCTCGCTTCGTCTCGGACACCGACCGTGACGTGCTCGACGCAGCATTGACAGCATCCAAACTTGCTAACGCAATCAGACACATGAGAGCGACATCATCGCCAGGAATGGACGGCTTGACTGCTGGGTTTTTTAAGAGGCACCAGACGTATTTGGTGAATGCCTTCAAGTTGTGTTCTCGGATCGTCTTCGCCACGGCTAACTTTTGATGTCACAACGCAAATCTGCTGTTGTACTCCTGCACAAGAAGGGTTCTCGTGCTGAACCAAGAAACTACCGCCCAATTGCGCTCGTGCCAGTCGATGTTAAAGTGCTTTCTAAGGCGCTGACGTATCGGCTACAAAATTTGATGCTTGATTTAATCGATCCTGACCAGAAGGGGTTCAGGAAAGGCCGATCGATCCACCACCACGTGAGCTTCCTTGCTGACCTGCCGGATCTCATCACAAGTCGCGATGAAGAAGAATATGCGTTGTTTCTCGACTTTCAAAAGGCGTTTGCTCGCGTGAACTGGGAATACATGTTCCATTACTAACACGAATGTGTTTTGGACACGGCTTAATCCAGTGGATCAAGCTGCTGTACACAAAACCCCAAGCGCACCTGCTGGTGAATGGAAACATCCAGACAGCACTGTACCCGACACGTGGCGTGAGACAAGGTGACCCTCTATCGGCGCTATTATTTGTGCTGACGATCGAACCGCTGGGTAATTTGCTGATAGCACAGGAAGAGCACGGAATATGCCTGTCCGCAGATCGCACCGCGACGAGCATGTTTTTTGCGGACGACTCGACGCTTCTTGCAGTATCGATTGAAGGTCTGCAGGCACAACTCGTGATAGTAGACAATTATTGTGCGGCTCTGGTGCGAGGCTCAATTTGACGAATTCGGTGCTGCTGGCGCTGAACCGCAATGTTGATTTCCCAGCACTTCCCGGCGTCCAAGTGCTTGCGCGCTCAGACGCGGTCAAATACCTTGGCATTCCGTTGGCCAAGCACCAGTAAGTAGCGCGATTGTTGGGTTTCTCGACCAGCGCTTTTTCGACGGCATCAAAGCGTGGCACATGCGTGCGCGTACACTTCGTGGTAGACTTCTTGTCGCACAGACGATGGTTCTTTTGCGTCTATGGCACTATACACAGCACGTGACGATCCCACCAGCAGTGGTGAAGCGCTGGCAGTCGATGCTCAACCGGTTTGTTCTGAGTCTCAAGCATGAACGAGACGCGCGCAGCGTGCAACTGATCCCTGGCGAGTTCCTGTACCAACGAAGCAGCTTTGGTGTTCTTGCTATTCCGGATCTTGACACACAGCTCAAGCGACAGAGATTTAAACTGCTACTGAAGTTCATGCAGACCGCATCTGTCACAGACGAGCGCAACTGGACAACCGCAAGCACTGAGATTTTGTCTTCGGTGTTGCCTCACTACGGCAAACGGCACGCCTTGGACTTTCTAACAGTCTCTCCGCTTCGACACGGCAAGCTACTCGAGTGGAAAAGGACATCACCGTGGTGGCGCACGACGTGGACGTGGTGGTACAAGATGCGCTGGGAGATCACGTGGCACGAATTGCCCACAGACGATCTTGCAATATATGGTCTTCAACAACCGATCTGGTTCCACGCAAACGCCAAGCTGCACTACGAAGCCACCAAGCGATCGGCGATGGCGGAAGCACGGCGTCGATGTATGGGTATGATACCAGATCCACAACGCATTTTTCGACTGCACATCTCACGCTTCTTCGGTTTGCGGTCTCTTGGTGATTTCCGACTATATGGTGAAGCGTGGCCGACCCAAGACAATTTTGTGCAGTGTCACATTGACTTCACGCACTGGCATGTCACACCAGGTGTGCAAATTCAATGGATACGCGCACTGCACCGTGAATCGACACAGATCGTGCAGCGGATAAGGGGATTGGATCTGGTGCACGACTCGACAAACGTCAATCAGCAGCAAATTCTCCCGCATCTTGGATTTACGAGTGGCAGGCAAATGTACTTGATCCCGTCAGTCCCGAGCTCAGCGCTTCTGCGTGCCGTCTGGACACCACCGACGCCTAAGAAACCACATCCGATGACAATTTACTCAACTCGCGTTGACGAGCAGCGCATCAAGGCGTTCGTTGACTACGGCAAACACTTGCGCAATATTCTGCTTCCAGTCTACGACGACTTTCAGTTCCGCCTCGCGTTCCGACTATTGCCTGTTCGCTCACGCTTCTGGATCTTGGAAGCGTCACGTCCTAGAAACCGCATCTGCGCTCATGATGGCTGTGAGATGATCGAGACCGAGAAACATTTGTTCTTCGACTGTGTTCTTGCGTCGCAGCTCTGGCGCCAAGTTATTTCGATTGTGTTGCCACTCTTCGCCGTGAGGCCGACCTGGCTTAACATCGCTTTAGCGACTAAACTGCGGGTGCGAAAGGAATGGGAAGAGCATGCTGACGTTGTACGCGACGTTTGGCACGTTCTCCGCGCTTCGACGCTACATGTGCTTTGGAGCGACCGAAACAGGAGCCTGTTTGACGGAAGACGACCTCTGCCTGCTGCTTCCGCTCTTGCAGTGGTCTTTACGACGCTTGCAGCGCATATTCGGTACTTCAAGCGCCGCCTGTACGATCACCAAGACAACAAAGCTTTAACATGCGTACTCGATATGTTGAACACAAACGAGACATTTGCAACACATGTCTCGCAGCATCCGAGTTGCTGGATTGTGTGTTCTTGTAATTGACGTACCACGTTGAAACGGGAACTGGAGATCGAACCCACAACCAACTGACAGGGACATCAAGTAACTTACCGACTAAGCTACCAGACACTCACCTTTCGATGGAGAAAGAACTCAATCAAGGTGCTTCATCAACAGGTATACTAAGCTCACCATAGCTCATATTTATTTATTATTAGCATAGTATTTAAGCTAGGTAGATTGAGTAATCACTTTGTCTAATTCTAGTAATAAAGACATCTTTCAACTGGGGTAATGATAGAAAAGGTAAAAGTGTATTAATATAATTAAAACTTAAAGTCCATATTTCTTATCACAACATTTAGTCCCAAAGTTCTTATTAAATTCTTAATGGAAATTGAAGCCACTGTTCCGTCCTTTTGAAAACTCGATTGTACCATCCATCGTAAACTTTTCAACAAATGGAACATAGTTGAGCGGGTGATAGGACTGTTAGCGACCAGCGTTCAAGTAATTTTACGTCTCATAAAATTGTTTGGTTTCTGCTTAGCGCAAGTTAAATAGTTCTTTGCGAGTCTGCCGTCATCATTTGGGTCATCGAGCTCCTACCTAGAAATGATTGCGGACTTTTGCTTGAAACGGTCCCGAAAAAGCTTTTCCCCTATTCTGTTGTGTTTGCGCTAACTGTTGGGTGCAAAATTAGATTATCTTTTACCAGTAATTCATGCATGCGCCTGATTCTGCGCGTGAGCAAAGAAAATGTATGGGCTCACTCAAAAAAAAGGAGAAACGGCGTAAACTGGATGTCATGGGGAACTCGACTTCCAAGAAGACAAACAGGCGCCATTCCGCCGCCACGCGCGAGCTTGAAAAGCTCTCAGGCCCCTCGGGGTACTCTCTTTGTTGCCACTATCAAAAAACATGTAACCTCAGTCTACTCTCTTTCCACCTCTTTGCAGCTTGTATCCCAGCTGTCCGTGGGGGTTAAAGGCGGCGCGCCGACTGATTTTAGAGCGCAAATTAGCGCCACGGTATCATGGGAAAGATGTAAAAGAGGGAGACTTTAAACTTGAGTGTCCGATTTGTTTCATGGTGTGACAAGGTGGTAGAAAAACTCTCTGCTAGTATTATTCACTTGTATTGCCGTTGCATTCATGACGCATCCAGTTCTACCCCGGGAGCATAAACATGTCTTCTTGCTGTAACAAACCCATTTGTTCGGAATGTTATTTACAAATTCGACCGCCGCAAAAGTCTATTCTGTACGTGACGACGCGATCGTTGCAGGGATCCTAGTGGTTGACGCCCTTCTGTGCTTTTCTAGATGTCCGTTTTGCAATCATGAGGCATTTACCATCCATTATACGCCACCATCACCGTCGGAGCTCACAACGGCTCGACCCTTGAAGGTGAGTAAACGCTCTGATATCTTTAACTTGATTGAAGCTAACCCGATGATTGCGGCTATCGATTCAATGATTGAAGAACGCGAAATCACCGCACCGAAGCAATGCCATAGGCATACCAAAGCGAATGGAAGCAGAGCCCATAACGTCAAGCCTGCGCAGCATCCAGTACGCTTCAGTGGAAGATCGCCACCGCATCCGCGACTCTCTCCGCTCGCAGCTCAGAATCAGTGATAAACCTGTCACAAACAGCCCCCACCCGAATAGCGTCGCGGCCTTGAACGAAGCAGCGTCTCAAATGGCAACGTCCGCTGATGCTGCACGTCTGGAGGAACTAATGCTTTTGGAAGCTATTCGACGTTCAATGCAAGATGTTCCTGTTGACAAGAACGACGAAGATGTGAGAAGATCGCAGTGCATGCAGCAAATAACGCCCGGGGGTGATAAAATGGACGAACATGACAGTGATTCCGACTACACTGATATGGCACCGTCGAGCACGTCTCGAAGCACTGTAAGTGCCTCGGGCGTGGCGCACTATTCATCGGAGTCGAACTCGTTTGACTCGAACAGTTGCAACTATGACATGCCGCTGCGGTCTTCGGACATACCGAGCTAATACCGGTGCAGCCGTTGCAGTTATGCATCAGTCGTGGACGTAATGCCTGTGTTGACATCAGAAAAAACCATGTCATGTGATACGTGGCGTGATTAAAAGTTCGTTGGATGCATGGCGGAAATCGTGCAAGTAGCTTCGGAGTGCCAGCTACTGAGTAGAGAGGGCGATGATGGGGAAGCAGACGAAGAGGCTGAATGGAAGGCGCTCTTTAAGTTATTTGGTGTCGCCGTGGTTAGTTATATAAGTCGAGTAATCAATTTTTGGGTGGCGGAACATATCTTGACAAATAGTTAGTCGTGCCCCTTATCATTGGCTGATAAGTTGCTGTAGAGATGGTCAGTCGCAACGTGCGCGTCTACTCCGTCGCAATTGAGTCGCGCTATCTAGTCGTGCGCAATATCCCAGCGCTAGGCGTGATCGAGGATCTGCTCAAGCGGCTCAGTCTTTACGGAAAGATCTGTGAGTACCGATTGCTCGACCATGCAGACGATCGACAAGCTGCTCTACTCGTGGAAGATGACGCAAACTATGACGATGAGTTTACGGACACCGTGTGGGTCCAGTATGAGACGGTGAATAATGCGCGGCATGCTAAAGTTCGCGGGGTACAGAAGCCATTCTACGGCAATCGACTTTACATCTCGTATGCGCCGCACTTTGAGTCACGAGAGGACACTGCTGACAAACTGGCGCAGCGACGAGCGTTGCTGCTGCGTCGAGCCCGATCGAGCGCTAAGCCAGTAGAATTGATACGCCATAGCATGAGGAGGCAGGCCTCGTGGACTCCATCCATACCGTCTTCGCATTCACATGTTGTTGCTCAAGACAATACTGAATTTATCGGACCGCAGCTACCATCAAGATCTCAGCAAGAGGCTGCCCCTGATCCGCATCTATATCCAGCAGCAATTGCAATGACAAGAAAGCACCAAAGTATGAAAAGAAGACGTATATAAAAAAGTTCAAGTCGACTTCTTCACACGAGCTGCTTGAACTGGCGGCGCATGGAGCGAATGAACAGGGCTAAGTCACCAGTCTCGTTTAGATCTTTCACCAAATCGTTCATGGGCGCTACATGTTCATTGCAATTATCGACTAAAACCAAGGCGCAAATTAGTACAATTAATTGTAGAACTTGTTACAAACTTACCAATGTATTCATCAAAATTGGAATCAATCGTGATGCGGAAAGAAAACTCGCGACTGGGGTTCTGCGCGTCAATTTGAGTGAACCGCACCACAATCCGATTTGCCGTGAATCGAAGCGTCCAGCCTCATATACGTCATTATTTCTCTTAGTACAATTAACAAACGAATCCACTGACCGTCCGAATGTTCGAAAAAGAGGCCCAGCTTCTGATACAGCGCAAGTCCCCTTGTGAGTTCCTCCAGCTGCTTCTCCTGCGTCGTCCTGTGCCTCTCCGAGTCTGCGAGCAACTGCTTCAGCTTGGCATCTTGCTCCACTGTTTTTTCAAATAATTCTTTTAATACAGGCTCTCTCCGGCTTTTTTCTGCCTGCAACACCTCAATTTCCACTTGATTCGCGTTCAGTTCCCTCTCCTTTGTGTGTGTTTCTGAAACAACAGTGCTCTATAGCATTAGTATAGTTATCCTAAAGATGATGTAATAAGCTGTACATTACTTCACCCGTAGACAGCCTTTGGTATTCACTCTGCAGCATTTCGCGCTTGCGCTGAGCCTCTTCCGTGGCACGAGCATGCTCCTGTGTCTGCAGCTGGTCAGCGCGCTTTTCCTCTAAAATGCACGCTTTTTGCTCCTCAACCCACGCTTCCAGTTCCGTGCGCGTTCTTAGGTTCTGCTGTTCCAGTGCGTCCGTCTCGAGCGGTGCAGGCAAGTCATTCGACCGCCAAATTTTCTGCATAGGTCACGAAATGTAACATTATCAACCAAAATGGATGTACGTATAATGGGGGGGGGGTCAAACTTAAAGTTTAGCCCAAACGAAATACCGTACTTAACAAAAAAAACACCTGGCCTATTTTTCAAAGGTGATTGGGCTAATACTAAAGCGGGAATTGCTATTTGCACGCCCCCCCCAAATATAAGGACCCTAAAAACAGCAAAAATAATTATTAGATACCGTGCGTATATACGAACCAGTTGACGTACATTAGGATACTGGAGAAACAGCAAAAGTGATTCTGGCTTCTCAGACAGCTGTGGAGCGTTGGAAGCACTTTCTTCAGCACATAAACAATTGTCTCCTCTTTGCATGCAACACAAGTGCCACAAGATCGAGGGCGTGATCCCTCGACATCGAGTCCATTGGAAAGAAACATAGTTGCAACCACGATGTCGAGTTTCTTGAAACATGGACTGATAGAATCTCAAGAAACGGAATTATGACAGAGAGCAGCAAATACATCAAGAGGAAATTTTAGCGGCCGCGAAACAGCAGCAAAAACTCAAGCGAAAGCAGCAACAAGAAGTGAAAGCTCAAGAAGTGGCAAGGAAAAAGATACGAGCAGCCCAGTGGAAAGCATAACAGATTGAGAAACGACGAGCGCATGGCCGACAAGTGAAATTGTCAATGGACGTGACGAAACGACGCAATTGGAGGCCCAACAGAAAGTGATACGGGAACGACGAAGTGCGTGGCGAACACAGAACGTGACTTGTCACCGGAGAAAATTGCTCGAAGAAATGCCAATATCCAGAAATTCATTCAAGAAGAACCGGATAAACAAGCGCAGCATGCACGGGAACAGAAGCAACGGGAACGGGAAGAAGAGCGACAACGAGCAGAAGCGGGTGTCGTGCAAAAATACACGGTTCGACTCAAGGGAGACAAAGATGGGGCCGAGACGTGGAGTGAGCTTGCACACATGACAGCAAGATTCGAAGACTTTGAATACGAAGTGATGTTGTAACAAAACGCCCCCTCGAGAGACCGATCGATGGATCGCGCTTCACCTTTATAATTTGATCGGACACCAGTTTAGGAAGTATGTGACATAGTGACCGAAACACACGATAATAGGGGCAGTCAAGATGACGTTTTCGAGGGGGGATAACTGATGGGGGAGCTCAGATTTACCGGGGGGGATAAAGTTATCGGGTACCCGAGGAGCTGGGTGAAAACGTTATCCCCTTTCCCCCAGTCCGGGTATCCCAAATCCCCCCCATCAAAATCCACTTGACACACGCAACGGCGCTCTCCTTCAGCCTTTACCCCAGACATCATCACCGAAAATCTGCCTGATCTGCCTGCAAAGTACGATCAACGCGTTTCGACGACCTTCCTGCGCTCCACCCTGCCTATAACGCCGTGATGTTGTAAGCAATGGTAGATAGCACTACTCCTAAAGGGCTAAGCCACTGGGGGACGGGTCACACAGGACACGTGGGGACTGGGGTGTTGGTGACGGGTAAGCGCTGGTGCAAGGAGTGAGCAAGGGGAGCTGCGGATTCCTGGCGAGTAAAAATTGTGAAATCCCCCACGTCGACTAGGTGAAATCAGACGGTTTGTCATATGTTGGCAGGGGTGATGGACGGGATCTGATCCGGGTTTATCAGGGGTGATAATTTTTCGGGGGTTTGTCATGTTGAATCCCCCTAATATCCGCTCTTGTAGCCACTCATATCTCGTACAAAAGCATTACATTCCTATCTAATAATTATTTTTGCTGTTTTTAGGGTCCTTATATTTGGGGGGCGTGCAAATAGCAATTTTGGGGCGTGCAAAGAGCAATTCCCTACTAAAGGTGGCAAAATATGAGCCAAATTGTGATTATTTTGTTAACTTTTTGGATCGCCTTTTCAAAATTCATTTAAGCCCATACAATACAAACGAAGTGTCGAAAACAAGTATTTAAGAGTTAATTACAAGAAAATCGCGGATCAGTCAAATTCTAAACATTTTTGGATTTCCAACAACGACTTATACACTCCGTTTTTCTCATGCTTGGCCAAATATTCTATAAATGCGGACAGATTGTCAGATCGATGATCTTGGCCATAAGTACTGAAGGCTTGAGATATTCGTGACAATGAGGACAGATTCTCATAACTTCCTCGAATGCCTCTTCCAGCCACTGAATTACGTCTTTGCGGTCGACTTTGTACTTTACACCTGGACCTGGATCGGATCGAATTGTCCACGAGACATATCCCTTCTTGAATGCCTGTTTGATTGGATTATTGGCTATCAAGTCGCAGATTTGAATCAGACTTGTGCAACCAGGAGGATTTGCTCCCAAGACAATATTTAACGCAGCCGCTTTTTCCATAACCTTATCACAAAAATGGCTCGATGCCGCATCCCAGACCAAACCTAACTTGGCATCGGGATAACCCAATCGCAACCAGTACAGATAAAGGCAGCACCCCTCTTTATCCATCCAATATTTTGGATGGAAAGTGATCTGGCTCGTTCCATCCCAATTAGCGAAACGTCTGGATAACGTACCATTAGGTTGACCGGTCATTATAATGTAAGGCGACATCAAACGTGATTCAAACATTTCACAGGCCACCATGACGGTACTGTCCTTCTTTTCGTCCTCACTTCTATTGGATCCGACGCGATGGACGTTCACTGGGGCAATCAAATGCGATTCTTTTGGATAAAATTGAAGAAACATCTCATCTGCGTTCACCAAACGCGTCACCCCAGATGATGACATATTTTTCCGAATTAGTGCAGTTGATTCTTGACAAACTTGAAGCCAATTGGTGGGGACAGTCTGTGAGATGGACTCTTTACGGATTGTGAAATGGTGTCTCTGAAGTACTCTAGTGAGCCACTGCGAAAACGCTGGGGTAATGTTGCCTGAATGAATGCCCATTTTGAGTTCCCATTCAGTTCGATCGACTTCCGAATCGTGTCCAAACTTGGCAATTAGTAGATTTAAGATGAGGATTTGGATAGGGGATTTACGGTATCCCAACCCTCAATAACGTGTTCGATTATAAATTCTTCTTGTTCTTGGTATTTCACTTTTCTCCCAGACCCTGCAGCCTTGGAAGTCTGGCGAAGATAAACGATATTATCGTGATATGTACTCATCTTCCTGTTTAATTGGCGGTTACCGTTCGAGGACGATGAGACATATGTTTTTCCAGATGTGCTGACGCTGAACTTTGGGTCAATCTCAACTTTACTTGACGGTTCGACGCCATCATAAGCCTCTCTGTACGAAGATGGTATCGACGGTGGAATATCAGAGACTGATTTAAGGTAGGATTATCAACAGCAAAAGCACCCCATAACCATTCAACAACATCTCTCCCAATTACTGGTATTGCAGAAAACAAAGCTCAAAAAACTATTTGGTATTGTTTTCCTCTTTTTCCAATTTTTTTAAATTTTTTTATATCATCTCTAGCAGAAACAAATCGACATCCATTTGATTTGCCTGAAGCTGAAGCTGAATTGGTTTCAGGCTATAATGTTGAAATGACTCCACATTGTAGCTGGTGCGTATACGCACGGTGCGGCTAGCGCACAGAGGAAGACTTTCCTTTAAGCGGCGCTCGCCGCTACTTAGCCGATACGCCCTTATAAAAGGGCTTAGTAAGAGAGAACTCTCTTACTCGGGGCCAAGATTCCACTTTGGTTTACCAGTTAGCACAAGCTAACGCCTTAACACAAGGCTCACTTTTTAAGGGGGTAGCTAAGGGAAGAACTCCCCTTACTCTACTACACTCACTGCGCGCGCGACCGGTCGAGGTCGTTCGTCCTGCAGTCTTTTGAGTGAAATGTAAACTGAATGTATATTTAATATGTAATTAGCCTAAATTAATTTAAACTAATGTAAACTATGTAATACTAAGTAGAATATACCCAATTCGTACCTAGCTAAAATGAAGTGTACACCACCTGTGTACTAACACGTGGCTGGCTGCCACGCCTCGACCAAGGGCTCCTGCCCTGATTGGTTAAAATAACCAATAGGTCCAAACCTTTTGGACCGGTCAATACTGACCCCAACCGTAGTGTACCCACGTACACCACATACTAAATGTAACCAGAATGTAACCCTGTTACATCCTCCCCCATCAAGACTATTGCTTACGCAATAAATAATTTTAGTTGGAGAATTCCAACTGCCAGAACCACTGGCTAACCATGAGCACCATTAGTGGTTCTGAGGATGAAAACTATTCCGATAACTCGGAGGTGGATGCCCTTGGGGATATCCCCCCAAAGGCTGACCACTCCGACAGCGCCGAAAGGCGGTGTCGGTCATCCAATCTATTCCCCACACGTGGGGAAACGCGCTAACTCTTACGCCACCTCTACCAACTACGGATGAAGCATCCGGGTGGCCGAAGGTGACCATCACCAATGAACCGGACACGGTTCATGAAGCCCGACATGCCGTACCGGCACGGAAGGGACCTCGTGACATTCAAAAGAAGGCTAAGAACGACGTCAAGAGAGGTTTAGACTCCTATACCCCTGGTCCTGCGGCTGTACTGCCGCTTGAAATCGCGCGCCGGAAACAACTCCGGGCCAAAATGCTAACGCCTAAGCAATTCACTGTCAAGTCCTACAAAACGCGCCTCTGGAAACAGGCACGCGGTGCAATCGTAGAGATCCTCCGCGAGGTTCTCTACGTTCTACTACGGAACGAAAGTGTCTAGGACGCAGAACGGGCATTCCGCGCTTAAGCGGAAGGGGAAAAGCGCCTCCCCAACTTTGATGAGCTGTACAACAGCTTTTCCGAAACCGACGTACGGGTAGAGAGGGCGTTACGCTTGGCATATGCCCAGGCCAAAGCGCAATGCAAACTCTGCATTTTCCTCCGTCAAATTACCAGATACTGGGAGTGAAGAGCCTTTTTCCGTCCCTTTGGTGGTTGACTCTCAGCAAGATTCTCCCGCTTAAAAGCGTCAACGACGTCACGGCAATCCTGCCGCAGGGGAGTCTCGGACTCCCACGAACTCTGGGAATGTGGATAACCTTTGCACTTTACCAGGTACTGGGTCTCACCCCGGTGGTGGCGTCGTGCCATCAGACGTTCAACATGGTAATGTGGAGTACCCTCCGTATCGAGGACTGGAGGAGGAGGTCTCTCTATTGCGACGTGAGTTCCACGAGCGCTGTGATCGACACAGCCGTCGCATCCAAGATTCCCAGGAGGGACTCCGCGACGAGGGGAGTGCTAATGAACGCATCGAGGGGCGGCTTGCCTCCCTTGAGTCTCTCGTTGCGGAGCAAAAGGGTCGTATTTCGACACTGTCGGAGATGTTCCGACCTGTCGTGCCACCCCCCCCCCCTCCAAGAGGGGACCCGCCTCCGGGTTCTGGTATGGCTTAAGCATACCCACATAGAAGGTTGGATGCATACGCATCGCCTTCGGGATGTAACAGTGTTACATTCGAGTCACATTTAGGAGGTGGTGTACGTGCGTACACTACGGTTGAGGTCAGTATTGACGGGTTCGAAAGGTTTTGAACCATTGGCTATTTTAACCAATCCGGACAGGAGCCCTTGGTGGTGGCGTGGCAGCCAGCCACGTGTTGGTACACAGGTGGTGTACACTACATTTTAGCTAGGTACGAATTTGGTAAGTTCTACTTAGTATAACATATAGTTCACATTAGTTTAAATTAATTTAGGCTGATTATATATTAAATATACATTCAGTTTACATTTCACTCAACCGACTACAGACGCACGACCTCGACCGGTCGCGCGTGTAGTGAGTGCAGTAGCGTAAAGGAAGTCCTCCCTTTAGCTACACCCTTAGTAAGGGAGCCTTGTGTTAAGGCATTAGCGAAAGCTAATCGTAAACCAAAGTGGGAATCTTGGCCCCGAGTAGGTGAGCACTATCCTACTAAGCCCTTTTATAAGGGCGTATCGGCTAAGTAGCGGCGAACGCCGCTTAAAGGAAAGTCTTCCTCTGTGCGCTAGCCGCACCGTGCGTGTACGCACCGGCTACATCTGGTAGCACTTGTAGTCAATCCGACACCTGTGTTGATAGACTAAGGCATCCTCTGCAAGGGATGAATCAGGGCGATTGGGTTAGGTTGACCCTCGTCCAGCAGGAAGCCTTTAAAAGGCTGTTATCCTTACTGGGTGACGAAGGCATGCAGCACCTAGTGGAGCACGGCCTTGAGGCCGTAAAGGCAAGGGTCAATGCCCTCATCGCCCATGAGGTGAGTTGCGGTGGAAGTCGTTCCACGGGGGTGCGTCCCCCATTACCTTTTAAGATAAAAGAGTTCACCGGGGAGAAGGGTGACAACCTTTACGTGTGGCTGCGAGAGGTCGAAACGGCCTTCTCCACATCTAATGTGATCGCTGATCACTTGCAAGTGGGACTTGCACTGACCCATCTCACGGGCAAAGCCCGTACATGAGCGTTTACGTGTCCGGAGTCAGTCACGGACGTGTTCCCAACCTGGGAAGGCCTTAAACAAAAGCTTATGAACATGTACGCCACGCTTGATCTGGTTTTACAGAATCAGCTGGCGTTTTTGACGTGCCGTCAGGGCACTAGGGACTTGGAGACATATACCCAAGAACTGAAGACCCTGTTGGCAGGGATGTACGCGAAAGCGTATTCGGATGATGTCTCCATCCCCGTCTTCATGGGAGGCCTGAAAGAAGGGCCAGCATGTCCGGAACTGTTCCGATGCCGTACCCAATCACTGGGGAGGCGTTTAAGATGGCGTTTAACTCCGAGAGGAACTTCCGTTCCTCTAAGGTGGGTCCCGAACCCATGGACCTTAGTCAGGTCGAAACGGAGGAGAAAACTCCCGATAAGAGTCACACTGACTCTTTTTCGCAGATCTTCGAGGCGGAGCACTTGGCTATGCTGCAGCGGCATGGGTCGCTGAGATGCTTCCTGTGTGGAAGCACGGATCATCTGAGGAACAGATGTCCGAAAAATCCCCAGCGAGACACTCGCTACAAGGGACCAAGGGTGGAGAAAAAGCCCTTGTCGAAGCCGTCGGGAAACGACGGCTCCCAGTGGGTGCGGGGCGCCCTACTGGGGGACCCCTCAGTGCTGTTAATCCCCAGGGTAGGGGACGACAGCACAAATCCCCGAGGGAGGAGGCGCTTTCTAGCACCGACTTGGTGTACCAGCCAGGTTTGCTGGTAGTCCTTGCGGACGTGAAAGACTTTGATAAACATTGAAGAGTCTTGATAGAATCTGGAGTGTCTGAAAATTATGTCAGACGAGCTTCTGTGTAGAAGAGTCGGCTGTATACCGAGGCCCTAGAGGCACGTTCTCGTGACGTTGCAACGGTCGGTCTTGACACGGGCATACAGGTTTCTGTACCCAAGGTCTCGATTGACCTTAAACTGAAGTTTAAAGACTTCGACAGCTTAGAACGTTGCCTAGTCCTGTATTTGGACTCGAGGTATGACCTCATTCTGGGCATGAAGTGGCTAGAACGCCACGAGCCATGGATAGACTGGAAGTCTAAGTCCATTGTCTCAACGCACTCGCGGTCGGGTGAAGCATTGGCGAGTCATGAACCCACCTTTGATCGATCGCAAAAGGGATACTGGCGTGAGATGCCAGAGATTGGGATGTCTGAGATGATCAATCCTAATGAGGTTAAGGAAGAGTTCCTTAACGAAGGGGATTCGGCGGTTAATCCCCACGCCGTTAATGGCGAGACTGGCAAGTCGCCATTGAAGGGGGTGGATTCCTCTGAGACAACTCCAGTAGTAGGGGTAGAGACCCCTGTGGTTAAGCGCGAGGCGCTTCCAAGCGAAGAGATTCGTAGTTCGTCTCTTTTGCACGTCGGAAATGATTCCGACCACGCCGTTGTAGGTGAGACCGGCGAGTCACCGGTGGTAGAGGTAGAGACCTCTGTGGATAGGCGCTAGGCGCTTCCAATAGATGGGGCAATTGACTCCCCCCATCTGGGTGTCGGGATAGTCCCAAGGCCAGTAGTCAGCAGTCCTATAGGATGCTGAATAGTGTGACAGATGTTGTCACAGAAGGCGTAAGCCTGGAACGGTTGCCTGAGGTAGGCGAACTGTTGTCGTTGGAAGAGATGTCCTTCAACGAATTTGAAACTGCTTTGAAAGCAGATGAAATCGACGAGGTCGTCGTGTTGCGTCCGGAAGAGGAGTTGAGCTCCTCATCCACGATGGACGAGTCAGTTTTGGTGAAAACCAAACAGGCATTGAATTCCCGAAGCGGTCTCAAGATCCTCGCGGATCCTGAGGACCCTTATCATTCCTTATTAAAGGAATTCGGAGATTTCATTAGTGACAACCCGCCGATGGGGTTACCACCGGATCGGGGAGTCCGACATGAAATTGATTTGGTTCCTGGAACCAAATGCTGCGTCACTGGGCAGTGGCCTCTCCCCAAAGCGCAGTGCGACGTCATCGACGCATTCTTCAAGGGGAAAGAAGAGGCAGGGATGGTGCGGGAGAGCAAGTCTCCCCACTCATCTCCCACTTTTTGTGCTCGTAAACCGAACGGAAAGTGGCGCATTGTGCATGCGTACAACAAGCTGAATGCAGATACTATACCCATGCAGACCCAGATTCCTCAGAAGGATGTCCTCCAGAACAATATGGCGGGCTGTACGGTGTACAGTGCCTTAGATCTGGTGGACGGGTATTATCAGGTACTCATGCGAGCGTCCGATATTCCGCTTACAGCGGTCAGCACGCCTAGTGGCATGCTGTGGGTGTGGCTTGTTATGCCACAGGGGCATAACTTTCGAATGCGCCAGCGACTTCCAATCGCTTGGTGACTCAACTCTTCCGCCCTCATAGGAAGTACGCTCAGACGTACTTCGACGATATATTCGTTCATAGTAGCGCGGAAAAAGACTCGTCTGATGTTCAAACGCACCTAATACACCTTCGAGCTGTGCTCGAATGTATGCGGGAGCATAAGTTATATGCAAACGCATCCAAATGTATTTTTGGTGCTGATGAAAATTCCTTTCCTCGGATGCTTCATCGGTAAGGATGGAGGGCGGACTGATCCCGCGAAGGTGAAAGCCATTGTGGAGTGGCCTTCGCCTGTAAATCTTAGAGATTTACGGAAGTGGCTTGGTATTAGCCAACTATCTCCACAAGTACAGCGAGAACTACGCTGAAATGGAGAAGCCATTGACCGACCTTCTTAAGAAGGATGTTGATTGGTGCTGGGAAACCAAACACCAAACCGCCTACGAAGCGGTTAAGATGAGCTTGTTGAAAGCTCCCGTTCTTTCTCTCCCAGATTCGGGGTAACCATTTAGCGTCGTCTGCGACGCCTCCGATTTCGCAATCGGATGTGCTTTGTTACAAGCAGACGATGCGGGACGAGAACGCGTAATTGCGTTTGAGTCGAGGCAGCTTAAAGCTGCGGAACGGAATTATCCCGTTCATGACAAGGAGCTCTTTGCAATAAAGTATGCTCTTCTCAAATTTAGGGTTCCCCTACTCGGCTCTAAGCCGTTCGTGGTTTATACTGACCACGCGTACTTACGGACTGCGACAAAGTCGCCTCATCTCTCGCAACGGATGGCCCGTTGGCTCTCCTTCTTTTCGGAGTACAACTTTGAGGTTAAATATAAACCTGGCAAGAAGAACGTGCTTGCAGACGCGCTGTAGCGTCGTCCCGATTATGAGCTCGCTCACGCGACATTTGTCACCTCGTCTGTGGTGGATCTCATACGCCTGGCGTATGAGAAAGACCCACAGTGTACGGTGATTAACCGCGCGTTGGGTGGAAAGGGACTTGGCTCGTCTGAGCCAACCCTGTAAAGTCGAGCTAAAGCTCGTTTACACCGTTACAGGTACTGTGACGGTTTGCTATATTATATCACGAGCGCGGAGGATACTCCGCGGGTGGTTGTTCCTCATGATGAGGAAATGAAGTATAGAGTCCTCTTTGAGGCACATGACGCCCCTACCGGGGGTCGTTTAGGTCGGGATAAGACCTACAGCGCTCTAAGCGCTTTATATTGGTGGCCCAACATGTTTAAGTGGGTCGGTGCGTATATACGCACCTGTGAGACGTGTCAGAGGGTTAAACCCTCTGCAAGTTCAGCTGCGCTTTTGGCGAGCTTGTCGGTTCCAACGGAGTGTTGTAAATCCATTCGTATGGATTTTATCTTCGGTTTTCCGAAGGATTAGGCCGGAAAAACCGGCATATTGGTCTTTGTAGACCGATTGAGCAAGATAGCTCACCCGGCGGCGGTGCCAGAGTCCATTGATGGACAAGGAACAGCGAAATTGTTCCTAGACCGTGTCTTTCGACAGCATGGTCTACCCGATTCCGTTATGTCGGATCGGGACCCCCGTTTTACGGGACAGTTTTGGGAAGCGTTGTTTAGGGTGCTGGTCACCAAGCTCCTCATGTCCACTGCGGATCAT